>CM053407.1:21082286-21153032 GCA_028644305.1 Xerus rutilus | reverse complement strand
TTACTGAGTGCTTCTTGATCTTATTTCTTTGATACATTAAAGTATAAACAGAATTTTGCAGGCCCTAGAGAGCTCTAAAGAGGAAATCCCAAAGAATCAAGGATAAAGAATCATGTATATTTTCTAAATAAATTGTCTTCACTTCACTACAACCTCTTATATCTCATTGGTGTGATTAAGTTCTAATCTGAAACAAGACCCAACTATAAAAGAAACTCTACTATTAAAATCCTTTAAATGACTATTAGTAAAATGAAAGGGCATGGAGGAGAGAGGAGAGGAGAGAAGGAATGGTAAAGGGAGCTGAATAGGACAAAATGTTATATGCATGTACAAATACGTCACAATTAAACCCATTATTCTGTATAATTAAAATCCACTAGTAAAAACTTTTAAAATTCCTTTAATTCAACAAAAATTCATAGCTTACCTAACTTCTGCCAAGAACTGTAGTAGGTACTAGGGGTAGAAAGATAAAAGGTATGTTCTCTGACCTTAAGAAGTTAAACTACAGCAGGAAAGACAGGTAAGTAAAGAGATACTTACAACATACCATGGTAAGGCCCTGGTAGAACTATATACAGAATGCTGGGTGAGTACAGAGAAGGGGATTTAAATCAGAATTGGGGGGCTGGGATTGTGGCTGAGCGGTAGAGCGCTTGCCTCGCATGCGTGAGGCCCTGGGTTCGATCCTCAGCACCACATACAGAGCAATAAAATAAAGACATTGTGTCCATCTCCAAAAAAAAAAATTTAAAAAAATAAAAATAAAAATAAAATAAAATAAATAAATAAATAAATAAATAAATAAATCAGAATTGGTAGTGGAAAAGAAAGACAAGGCATTGACTCTTATTATTTGAGCTAAATTTTGAAGAGTAGGTAGTGTTTTAGCCAGAGGGAAAAGAGCATTTGAGGCAGAGAGAATAACAAGTCTAAATACTCTGCTCAGAGCAGAAAGCATGGAATATTATTGGACCCAGGTGAGCAAGGCTGAGCATAGGACTCACATTGTCTCACAAAGGAGACAAGTGAGAAACCAAAGATAAACACTAGATATGGGCCAAGCATGGTGGCGCACATCTGTGATCCTAGTGGCTCGGGAGGCTGAGGCAGGAGAATCGTGAGTTCAAAGCCAGCCTCAGCAATGGCAAAGTGATAAGCAACTCAGTGAGACCCTGTCTCTAAATAAAACACAAAATAGGGCTGGGGATGTGGTTCAGTGGTCAAGTGCTCCTGAGTTCAATCCCCAGTACTAAAAAAAAAAACAAGACCAAAAAACACTGGATATGCTTCAGCCTCAAAGTTGTTATTGCAAGTACATTACAGAAAGAATAAATTTGTGTATTTTAAAGATCATTCTTTTAGCAAAGTGTGGAGAAGGGACTGGATATGTGTGAGACTTGCAGCAGTCCAATCAGTTAGGCATCTGAAATACAGTGACAGCCTAAACAAGCACCCATGACAATAGATAAGAGAATGAAGAAAAGGTAAGGAGACAAAACTGTAAGTCTTTGCTAAAGAACAGATGGGGGCTATAAAATAGTAGAATAAGTTTCTGTCTTCACAGCTGAATGTATAATAAAGGTGAGGATTTCAATTTGAGTTACTTTGAATTTCACATTGGATTTGAAGTGCCTTAAGAAGGCTGGAGGGCTGGGGCTGTAGCTCAGTGGTAGAGCGCTTGCCTAGCATGCGTGAGACACTGGGTTCGATCCTCAGCACCACATATAAATAATAAATGAATAAAATAAAGATCCATCAACAATTAAAAAAAAAAGAAGAAGGCTGGACACACAAGTTCAGGAAAGAGACCTCACTTGAATGTCATAGTACATCAACAGAACTCCAAAAACGATTAAGAAGAATGTGTATGTTGAAAAAACAAAACCCTAAGGATAAGTAATGTTTTAAGGAATAGGCCTACAAAGAGAAGTTGTATAAATAAGACTGAGGAATCTAATAAAAATGCAGGCTATTATGAAAACCAAGGGAGGAGAGGACTCCATCAAGAATTTAGTCACACTGACCTGAATGAGAAGTGAACAAAGATAAAAACTTTGAAGTGTCTAACTTGATTTAGACAACCACTTTTTAAGTAATTAAATAAAAAACAGTTTCAGAGGATTTTTAAGGTAAAAGGCTAAATCACATACAGGTAAAGAGAAAATGGAAAATTGGTTCATGAAAGCAGCTAGTAACGGCTACTTCAAGTCATCTCAAGAGAAGAAAAAAGTGTAGTAGGTAGTTAAATGAGAGACAAAGGATTATAGGAGGGCTTACATTTTTAATGAGATTTAAACCTGTCCATATTGCAAGAAGAAGAAAGGATTAGAAAGAGTTATTTAATAGAGACATATTTACACATAAATTCTACATACATCATATTTATCATATATAAATATCATAATTCCGGGGAAAAAATGGAGATGCCATGATAATATTCTTATACTGAAAGCCAATCTAAGACAAAACTCTGGATGGAAACTAGAGCTACATATGCAGGCCCAATGTATGCTCCAAGATCCCACCATTAAATAAGTCTTGCAGTTTCATTTTCCAATTTCATTACCATCTCTGAGTTCAGTATTTCAAAAGACCAGCAGTTATATAATCATCAGTGTTCCAATAACTCACCAGCTCTGACAGCCTCATTCTCTAGGACGACCCTATTAAAAATGAAGCGGATATACTTGGAGGGAACAGGTGTTCTAGGGCCCTCTTTGCCCAACAAGTGTAAAATCTTAGTAGCCAGAACAGTATGTTCACAGTCCTCAATGAATTCACAAAGGTGGGCTAGACCTGCTTCTTTACTCTCGGGGTTCTCTTCCACAATGCTGATTATGCAGTCCACAATGGCCCGCTTGTATTCAAAACCTCCCTGGCAAAAGAGAAGATAAAACTGCCATTCATTCTAAAGGTATGGAAAAAATGCTTGTACTCCAAGACTTATTCTTATAATATTCAAATTTCAATGTCTTCCCTCCTCCCTTTCTTTTATATTTTTGGTGGGGTGGATGGTGGTTCTGGGGATTGAATCCAGGGGCACTTTTACCGCTGAACTACTCCCTAGCCCTTTATTTTATTTTGAGACAGGATCTCACTAAGTTTCCCAGGCTGGCCTCAAACTTGCAATCCTCCTTTCTCAAGCCTGAGTGGATGGGATTACAGGTGTGTGGCATTATGCCTGGCCCTCCCTTTATTTAAAAAAAAGAAAAACGAAACAAGTGTTTTTTCCTCCAAGTGGGAAAGAAAACAACAGCATGTTTTGTAATGATAAGGCAGCAATCAGAACAAGCATACTACTTGAGAGGCATACTAAGATGATAAAGAACTTTGCATAAAATACTTATATTTAATGGCAATCATAAGAATTTAAGAAAGCAACTTCTTTGGTTAAAAGCAGTCTACCTACATCATCTCGGAGCATGTTGGAGAGGAAAGTCATCATGACGCTGTGCTTCCTAGGGTACTTCTGACAGAGAGCACTAATTGCCTGTACAACTACCACCTGCAGAAAAACAAAGAGAATATTCACCTTAGAATGACTGTATGACTACCACCTGTAAAAAAAAAAACAACACACACACGGAAAAGACATGCATCTCCACAACTTTAACTGGGCATACTTTCCTTGTGATTTACTGCCAGCTAAGAAAGTGCTATACTTACCTAAAATGACAATAATGGATTTTCAAGAAAGCAGAGAGACCCCAAAAGGAAATAAGATGTAATGGAAAAATGAAGTTCATTTAAGGGATCCCATATTTCTCCCCAAACACATAAAATTCTTCAAGTGAGCAGTAAAGATAAAAAGCTTGAATAGACTGATTTCTCATAGAGGAAATAGAGAAAGCCCAGGAACTACTTCACAAAGGTTTCTAGAGGAATGTTATCACAACTTTAAAGGCCAGTGTCAAGAACTGTGAAGGGTGTGAGATTTTACCCTCCTTGGAGCTAACCTTTATAATTTCATGGGTGCTGGTAGCAAAAGACTTCTACATCAGAGATGAAAAACAGTATGTTATAAAAACAGTAGTAGCAAGAGTATCAGCATTTTGAAGCCCCAAATCCTATAAGGCAAATGAAAAGAGAATCAGATAATACCTGGGTCCACAATGGGTTGTGTTACAGTATAAAAATCCTGAGCCATGGAATTTGATGATTTTATAATGGGCAATACACATGCCTATACTTTGTACTGAAGGAAAACATTACTAGACTAGATAGTAAATATGCTGCTCTTTGCTCCAGAGGGAGCACTATTTTTTCTAGAGCTGTAAGGAAACCTTCCTTCTTCTTTAGAAGCAATCACTATATCTTATCTTCTAAGGCTGGAAGATACCTTGTGTTACACAAAGAAAACAAAGGTAGGAGAGCAGGAAACATAGAACAGTTGGCACATAACTTACAAGCTGTGCAGAAATAGAGAGACTCCTGAGGAATTGAATATTGTCTCCCAACAAGCAGCAAGCACACAATCTATATATAACACAATTTCAGAGAACAGAAAATGTCCATTATTTTTTTATGAAGCAAAGATACTTAATCCTAATAAATATGGCGTAAATGCACAGGAAAAAAAAATTATAGACTGAAATAATTTGTGAATATTAATGTAAAAAGTCTAAGGAATATATTAACTAAGAGACACTAACATTACACTAAGGAAATAATACGACATGATGAAATGGGATTTATATGAAGAATGCAAAACTGGCTCAACATTAGAAGACTGACTGATGTAAATCATCTTATTAATGAGTCTAAGGAGAAAAATTACATGTTTATACCCAAAATGCTTTAAAGCCTTTGATAAAATCCGACACTCATCCCTAATGAAATATCTCCAAAAAATAGGAATGGATAGATACTTCCAAAACATAATTATATGTATCTGAATCCTAATTCCAGCATATTTCTTAACAGGGTATCCCAAGGAGGATTCCCAGTAAGGTCAGAAACAATGTAGGATATTACTCTGGAGATAATAATCAATGCAATTAGTAAGAGAAAACAACTAGAGGAATGGGAACTAGAAAAGACAAAACTCTATTTCCAGATGACATGATAGAATATCTGATTATCTTAGAGAATCAATGATAAAACTAAGTCAATAAAATAATTCAGCAAGGGAGCAGGATATAATATTACCATAAAAAACATTAATATTTATCTACAAGAATAACAACTAGTTAGAGGAGTTACACAATATAATGGATTAAGAGGGGAAGGGTGATAGAGGAAGTCTAAATAATAGGTACCAAAAGTTATATAGAAGGAACAAGTTCTAATATTCCCAAGCATAGTGGGTGACTATAGTTTACAATAACCTATTATATATTTTACAAAGAACTAGAAGAGAGGAATTTGAAGGCTCCAAAAATAAAGATAAGGAGATGGAAATGCCAACTATCCTGACTTTATCAGTACATGCTATATGCATGTGTTGAAATTTGATAGTGTACCCTATAACTATGTATAGTTATCACCAACTAACGAAAAATAATTTAAAAATTATAATAGCAATGAAAAGGATAAAATATTCAGGAATAAACATTTAGAAAACATTAAAATCCAATATGAAAATTCTTGAAAGGCACAAAAGTAGAATGTGAACAAATTAAAAAACATCTCTTGTTTTCATTCAGGACATCCCAACATCATCAAGATGACTCTTTTTTCCTAATGTTAACTTACACATTTAAGGTGATCCCAATAAAAATGCCAATGAGATTTGTTATGAAGCTAGAAAAGTTAATACTAAAGTTTGTAAGGAAAGTAAACATGCAAGAATAGCCAGGAAAATAAAGAACTCTGATGACAGTACTAACAGATATTAATACAGCCTACAAAACTTCTGTATTTTAAAACAGATGGCCTTTAAAACTTCTAAATCCTTGTTCAAACATTTAAAATGGATCTTCAGTATGCAATTTTCTTCAGATTATACTTAGGAGTGAAACTGCTAGGTCATGTGGGTTATGCATTCATTTCATAAATACTGCTGGTTTTCCAAAATGTTTGTAAGAACTTACATTCCCACTCAGAGTATGAAAGTTTTGGTTTTTCTCATCTTCATCTACATTTGTTATTTTCTGACTTTTCATTTTCATCTTTCTGATAACTGCATTATAGTTTTAGCTATATTTTCTTTTTTTTTTTAAATATTTTTTAGTTATACATGGACACAGTGACTTTATTTTTGTTGTACTTATTTTTATGTGGTGCTGAGGATCGAACCCAGTGCCTCACACATGCGAGGCAGGCGCTCTGCCACTGAGCCACAACCTCAGCCCCTAGCTATATTTTCTTGATAAATTTTTCATGTTATGGTCATCTGTCTATCATTTATTATAGGACTGTTAAAGACTTTGCACTCCCCCCCTGCCTTCAGTACTGGAGACTGAATCCAGGGCCACTTTACCAATTAGGCTACATCTATAGTCCTTTTTATTTCTGATTTTGAGATAGGGTCTCACTAAGTTGCCCAGGCTGGGCTTAAATTTGCAATCTTCCTGCCTCAGACTCCCAAGTAGCTGGGATTACAGGTGTGCACCACTATGCCTGGCTGTACCTTTAAAAAATTTTACTGTTTTTTTCTTTTCGGTTGCTAAGAGTTCCTTATGTATTCTCAAATTGAGCCTTTTAAAGCTCAGCTATATATGCTACTGCAGATATTTCTTAGTCTCTGGATTGCCTTTTCACATTCTTTATGGTCAATGGAATTTTTTTTTCTTTTTGGAAAAAGTAGTTTTTTTGCTTTGCTAGTGTGATTCTCTCCAGAAGTAGAAATAAAGGGTTTTTAAAGAGGTGTTTCAAAGGCTACACTCTAGGTATACCCTGAGGGGGGAAAATGGAAAATTCTTCAACCAAGTCTAGGTTATAAAATTTCCTTTGTGTCTTATTTTAAAATATTTTTCTCACTCCAGAATCATGAAGATGTTCTAAGTTTTCTTTTAAAACATTTACTATTTATGTTTTGTATATTTAGATCTGTTATGTATCTGGAACTAATTTCTGTGTGTAGTATGAGGTAAGGCTTAGGATTTACTTTTTTCCCCATCGGAATGTCCAACTGATAAACTTTCATATTGTTTTAATAACATTTTATCTTAACTAACACAATCAATACCTGAACTCAAAGATGTCAGAATAGGCAGACAATTAAAAGCAAATAAAACAAAAAACCAAAAGGTCAAAATCTTAAACAGATCTTCTGTAAAAAAGGACACAAACATTGAAATGTTAAGTAGTAGCAAAAGAAGCAGAATGGTAAGCAGTGGGTAGGGAATGCATTTGAAAGTAGAAAATTCAGGTTTTGGTCTTGGCTGTGTTAGTAATTCTTGTATATTATAAAACTCCACATGGTAATAAAAAACAAGAACATAATTTTTCAGAACTCGATAAATTTATTTTATAGGGTTAAACTAGGCAAATTAGTGACATAGGAAGAGATATTGCCAATTGTAAAGGAGTTTAGCTTAGCAATTTGAAATAGGTTTTTGAAAACTTTTTCTTATGACATATTTCATACTACATATTATAAATGCATTTTAACAAACCATTATAAAAACAAATGCCTAAGCCGGGCGCAGTGGCGCACGCCTGTAATCCCAGCACTTAGGGAGGCTGAGACAGGAGAATCACGAGTTCAAAGCCAGCCTCAGCAATGGCGAGGCGCTAAGCAACTCAGTGAGACCCTGTCTCTACATAAAACACAAAATAGGGCTGGGGATGTGGCTCAGTGGTCGAGTACCCCTGAGTTCAATCCCTCGTACCAAAAAAAAATGCCTATGTACTTACAATACCGTTGATTTTTTGTTTTTGTTTTTTTTTGGTACTGGGGATTGAACCTGGGGGTGCTTAACCATTGAGCCAATCCTCAGCCCTTTTGTTTAATTTTTTGTTTTGAGACAGGGTCTCACCAAGTTGCTTAGGGCCTCACTAACTTGCTGAGGCTAGCTTTGAACTTGTGATCCTCCTGCTTCAGCTTCCTAAGTCGCTGAGACTACTGGTGTGCACCACTGCATCTGGCGCCATACAGTTTTTTAAAAAGAAGATTTCTACTATCTGAAATCCCTGTATGAGCCCCAGCTCCTCCTGATCACACTTCACTGATTCCTTTCCAGAGATACTCACTCTCCTCACTATCTTAACCATTTCCTCGCTTTACTTCAATTTCCAAATGCATCTCCAAACAATAATACACATAGGTTAGTTTTGCTCAGTGTTTTGTCTTCATATGCTTACTACTGTACTGTATATAATCTTCTGCAGCTTGCTCAACGTGGTATTTGCAAAACTGATGTATGTGAGTAAAATGGTGTCATGGTTCCAAAGTGAAATTAGGGTTGTTTCTTTTTTTAAGAAAACAGCATCTTCAATTTTATTAGGTATTTTGGATTATTTTCAAAAGTAGTTGTACACAGGGATATACAGAGATTTTCATTGTTCCAAACCCTCACCAACAATATTTTGGTGTACTTTTTGGCATACAAGCTTTTTAATTTTCTAAAACTGAAGCCAGTAAACTATAGCTCTTTTTTGTCTGCATCCATTTTTTACAGCTAAGATGATTTTTAAATTTTTAAGGAGTTGTAAAGAAGAAAAAACAAAAATAAAAGGAAGACTATGCAACAGATAATGGAGGGGCTCACAAAGCCTAAAATATTTATTTTATGGTCCTTTAAAGAAAAGTTTGTCAATTCCTTTTCTAAAACACATTATCCTTACCAAACTTACTTCCTTTATAATCCCACTTTATTTTATAAATAGCTGCAACAATGACCTTCATCACCTCCTAAGGTTCCCCCCAAATTCAAAATGCCCACTGGAATATACAGGCTAAGCTTATTTGTTTAAAATTTTAGAAGTATATTTAGCGCAGAGAGTTATAGGGTCAATTATACTAAATGGCTGAGTATTAAGTAAGAATAAAACAATAAAATCTTTCTAATTCTTTTAACTGAAACTTGTTTTTTTTAAATTATCTCTAATATACTCTTACTAGTTCTTTTCAAAACTATATTGGAAATACTAGCTATTTTAATAAGGCAAGAAAAAAGAAAAGAAAGACATTTTGATTGGAAATAAAGTGAAACTGTTTCTATGCAGAAATGAGATGATTATGTACATGGTCCCAAGGAATGTATATAATAACAATTATAACCAATAAGAGAACTTAACAAGATCACAGGATATGAAATTAATATGGAAAACTAAAAAAAAAAAAAGCTTTTTACATACTACCAATAAACAATTATATTATTTGGTTATTTGTTTTCAAATAAAGATGCCAAAGCACTCCAATGAGGAAGTATTTCAGACAAATTATGCTGGAATAACTGGATATCAGTAGAGAGAAACACTGAAATTACCACCCAAAAGTTAATTCAAGTTGGGTCATAGACCAAAATATAAAAGCTAAAACCATGAACCATTTCAAATAAAACAGAAGAGAATATCTTTACGACTTCGAGGTTGATAAAAGTTATTTAGGTTGTATGCTTAATAACTGTGAAAGAAAAAAAATGATAAATTGGACTTCATAAAAATTAAAACTTCTGCTTCTCAAAAGACTGTTAAGAGGGGCTGGGGCTATAGCTCAGTGATAGAGCGCATGCCTAACATGCGTGAAGCACTGGGTTCGATCCTCCGCACCACATATAAATAATAAATGAATAAAATAAAGAGCCGTTAACAACTAAAAAAATATTTAAAAAAAAAAAGACTGTTAAGAAAAGAAATAGATGAGTTACAAACTGGGAGAAAACATGATCATGTTTGAACTCTTACCTTGAACTCATCTGAAATTTCAGACACAAAAGAAGATATTTGCTTCATGAGCCTGTCGACACTGCTCTCACTCCCTGTTTTAAGCAGTGTAGTAATGGCTAGGGTAGCAATGCTTCTGTTTGAATCTGTGATCAAGTTTTCTAAATCCAGATTGCAGGCAGTAACAGCAGAGGGGTGCTTCATCGCCACCTTGTGGAAGGGCAACAAAAAAACTAGTTAAGTATACTGACATTGATGAAGGCCAAAATTTAAATTTTAATGAAGATAAGTATTAGTTCAAAGGGGACAATAAAGGATAAAAGAAATTGTTCTGGTAACTCAGTCATAGAGTGTTTGCTTAGTATATGCAAGGCCCTGGGTTCAATCCTCAGCACTAAAAAAAAAAGTAATTGTTTAAGGATTATTTTTATTTAATAAGGTATAGTATATCATTTGTTAAATGATTAACTGTCACAATATAACACTCTCTTTTGTTAGGTTCTTATTTTGGTAGTACTCTCTTTTGTTAGGTTCTTATTGCCCTATAACAATATCATAGTCTGTCTTTTATTATAGTTGGCCTGCATTTCTTTATAGTACATGTGTCTACGTCTGTCTACTCTACTAGATATTAGATCTCTGAAAACAGTTTCCACCATGGTAAACACTGCTCAACAAAGACAGTTAATATATTATCACTTAGAAAACAATTCTGTAATTAAATAAGTAAATTTTAGCCAAACAACATTTCCCATGGTCACTAAAACTTGTCTGTCATTCTCCCATTTCCTTGCTTTGTTTTTGTTGTTCCACTACTCTATATCATATTGGTATAGAGTTCCTGACTCACAATTCTGAAAATGTGAAAACACTCTACAAAGCACTGTAGTTAAAATCCGTTAAACATGACCCAAACTAATGAAAAACTAAATTTTCATTTGTCTCACTTAACAAGGATCATCATAAGTTTTGTGCAGAAATATCAGTGTGCCTCATTCACACATTGCTGGTGGGACTGCAGATTGGTGCAACCAACCTGAAAAGCAGTATGGAGATTCCTTAGAAAACCTGGAATGCAACCACCATTTGACCCAGCTATCCCACTCCTCAGTCTACACCCAAAAGACTTAAAAACAGCATACTAGTGATACAGCCATATCAATGTTTATAGTAGCTCAATTCACAATAGCTAAACTGTAGAACCAACCTAGATGTCCTTCAATACATGAATGGATAAAGGAACTGTAGTGTATACATACACAATGGAATATTATTCAGCAATAAAAGAGAATAAAATTATGACATTTGCAAGCAAATGGATGGAGCTGGAGAATATCATGCTAAGCGAAGTAAGCCAATCCCAAAATACCAAAGGCCAAATGTTCTCTTAGATAAATGGATGCTGATCCATAATGGGGGTGGTGTGTGTGGGAAGAATGGAGGAACTCTGACTGGGCAAAGGGGAGGGGGGAAGGGGAGTGGGCATGGGTGCAGGAAAGATGATGGAATGAGATGGACATCATTACCCTAGGTACATGTATGACTGTACATATGGCGCGAATCTACATCATGTACAACCAGAGAAATGAAAAGTTGTGCTCCATTTGTGTACAATAAATCAAAATGCATTCTGCTGTCCTGTATACCTAATAAGAATAAATAAATAAATAAGAAATATTAGTGTGCCTTATGGTGCAGTAATTTAAATTTAGTCACTTGTAGTAAATAGCTACCATACTCAACAGTGTAGTTCTTGAATACAAAGTGCATAAAAGTGAGAAATGAGTCATAATCTTCTGAATAATAGTATAAATGGCCATACCTAAGGCTACAAATCCAAATGAGGTATTGTAGAAGTGAAAACCATAAATTATATACACTAATCTTGAAGAGAAAGACAAATGCTCACGTTTAATGCTTCTCGTCAAACACTGATGTAGGTCCACAGCAAAGGGAAACCTACCTTGTTCAGGGTCCTTACAGCTGCGTATCTCAAGGCTGGCTTAGGTGAGCTGCAGAAAAGTTGAAGAACTAAAACAAACAAACAAGATCCCTATATTGTTCATTTCATTATATATCATTTGGATAAAAATATAATACATAATGAATCAGTCAAAACATGAATAAGAAAATTAGATCATAGCATGAAAAATTCACATGAAAAAATGCATCATGTGAGAAATAGAAAAAGCTATTAAACTTTACTAGAAACTCCAGGCGTGGTGGCGCATGCCTGTAATCCCCTCACTTTGGGAAGCTGAGACAGGAGAATCACGAGTTCAAAGCCAGCCTCAGCAAAGGCGAGGCACTAAGCAACTCAGTGAGACCCTGTCTCTACATAAAACACAAAATAGGGCTGGGGATGTGGCTCAGTGTTCGAGTACTCCTGAGTTCAATCCTGGGTACCAAAAAAAACCCACTTCTCTAGAAAATAAAGTTTGCTTCTAAGAATTAGTGTACTCATTAATATCTGAATTTAAATGACAGAAATATGGATAATTATGGAATGGGATGTAGCTTAGGAACAAAGCAATTGCTTAGCATGCTCAAGGACTTGGGTTCAATCCATAGCAAAACAAGCATGCACGAGCGCACACACACGGGCAGTTATGGGAGCAAATGGGCTTTCTAAACATTAAGGAAAACTTGAAGACATTAAAGTTATTTGTCTTCTAAGTAAAATTCTTTCAAAAGTTTTAGATCGGGAAACAAACTTAAAAGTAATAAAGAACAACTCAAATAAATTACACATAAGCTATCAAAATGCAAAGGCTATATATAGTCAAGGTTCAAAAATCATTCTTGGGCTGGGGTTGTGGCTCAGCGGTAGAGTGCTTGCCTAGCATGTGTGAGGCACTGGGTTCCATCCTTAGTACCACATACAAAAAAATAAATAAATGTATTATGTCCATCTACAACTAAAAACTATTTTTTTAAAAAAATCATTCTTAACACCTATTCTGCAGACTATTAAACTTAAAATCTTAAGAACATAAACAAAAGCCAGTTATCAAATACACAACTAACCTGAGACAGCAGGTGCCAACTCTCTTGCAGTACAGTTAGGAAGATGGATGATAGCAGAAGCAGCTTCATAAATAACCATTTCATGTTTATTTCGCAAGCAGCTCTCAATGAAATCAAAGAGTGGACTTTCATGGCTGCCAATAAATACACACACAGACACAAACACAGACACACACACACACACACACACGAAAGAGAGGGCAAGGGGAGAGGGAGAGGGAGAGAGGTGTCGTCATTTAGATATCAAATAGAGAAACAATAAACATAGTGGCTAAAAGCACAGACTGAGATACACTTTTGGAATGATGAATGAAGGACCTCTGAAAACTCACTTCTCCAAAAAACAATGACAAAACAATTTATCAAAATTAGTATTTTCAAAACTCTAGCAACCAAACACTTGCAATAATCCTTTGAGCATTAATTTAAAAAAAAAAAACAAAACAGCTGAATCTTGGTTAGAATGATGAGCTTTCTAGTGTTTTAACTTACCCTATCCTGATTTCCATTCTTGTCTTCCCAGCTTCATTGTAGCCCTGGAAACCAGTAGCCTCAGAACCACAGAAGCTATGAAAACCAGAAGCCCTGCAAAGTTGGTCTAACAACAGAAAATCAATTCATGCTATAATGCTACATTAATACTAATGTAAACTAAACCACACAATTTAGTTTTTGTTTTGTTTTGTTTTGTTTTTGTACTGGGGATTGAACTCAGGGTGCTCGACCACTGAGCCACATCCCCAGCCCTATTTTGTGTTTTTTTTTTATGTAGAGACAGGGTCTCATTGAGTTGCTTAGCGCCTCGCCATTGCTGAGGCTGGCTTTGAACTCGCGATTCTCCTGTCTCAGCCTCCCTAAGTGCTGGGATTACAGGCTTGAGCCACCGCGCCCGGCTACAATTTAGTTTTTGACAAAAAAAAATATTATGAGCCATACAAATAAAAAGTAAAGTATGAAGTATGGCCCATACATTGGGGAAAAAAGCCATCAATAGAAATTATTCCTGAGGAAGCCCAGATGTTGGACTTACTGGGCAAAACTTTGTCGGTTAGTTCAAATACATTCAAGAAACTAAAGGAAACCATGTCTAAAGAATTAAAGGGAAGTATAATAATGACACCTCTCCACAGAGAGACTATCATAAAAAAGATTCAAATGATTTATTTAAAGAAACAAAATAAAAATTTTAGATTTAGAAAGTACAATGACTAGAATGAAAACATTAACTAGGGAGGTTCAACAGAAGACAGGCTGCAAATGAAAGAATCAGCAAGCCTGGTAACAGGTCAATGAGTTAACCAGTGAGGGAAATAAAGGAAAAAAAATAGGAAGAAAAATGACAGAGATTTGAAGACCTGTGTAACATGGACAAGGGTATCAACTCTGCATAATAGGAATCCTAGGAAGAGAGAGACGGAGGCAAAAGAACATTCAAAGAAACAATGAAAACTTCCCAAAGCTGATTCAAAGACTGAGATAATTCACTGCTTGACAAAAAATAGTAAAAGAATACTTTAGACTAAAAGACTCATTTTAGTGACATGAAGAGCATTAGAAATGTGTGAGTTGACATAAAATAAATGTTTTCTCATTTCTCAACTATGTTCAAGGAGATAAAATTGCATAAAGCAATAATTATAACATGCTATTAGTGGATTTATAACATATACAAACATCATAAGTGATAACAGCAAACAAGAGGGAGAAGAGAATCGAACTATACTGGAACAAAGATTCCACATTTTACTAGAATTAAATTAGCATTTATCTAAAGTAAACTGTGATAAATTAAAATACCTATTATCATCCTTACAACAATAATTAAAACTGGGCTGGGGCTGTGGCTCACTGGTAGAGCGCTTCCCTAGCAGGTGTGAGGCACTGGGTTCAATCCTCAGCACCACATTAAAAAAATAATAATAATAAAATAAAGTTATTTAAAAAACAATTGAAATTTAAAAGTTAAAATATTGACAGGAATTGAAATGAAAGTATACAATTTAAGCAATTAAAGATGATGCAAGGAACAACAATAAAAAGAACAAGAGATTTACAGAGAACAAACAGCAAAATGGCAAGAGTAAATCCAATGATATCAATAATTATATTATCATGAGCCGGGCACAGTGGCGCAAGCCTGTAATCCCAGCTCTTAGGGAGGCTGAGACAGAAGAATCACGAGTTCCAAGCCAGCCTCAGCAATGGCGAGGTGCTAAGCAACTCAGTGAGACCCTGTCTCTACATAAAACACAAAATAGGGCTGGGGATGTGGCTCAGTGGTCGAGAGTACCCAGGTTCAATCCTCAGTACCAAAAAAGAAAAAAAAAATTTTATATTATCATAAATGGTCTAAAATATCCAAAAGCTAGAGATCATCAGACAATTTAAAAAAGCAAGATCCTCTTGTGTAAGATATATACACTTTACATTTGAAGTCCCAAGTAGAATGAAAGTAAGAAATGGAAAAAAGATATGGCATGCAAACAATAACCATAAGAGATCAGGAAGAGCTCAATTAATATTAGACAAAATAGAATATGCAAAGGACCTAGAGTATTCAAAATGATTTTGAAAAACTTTTATTTCCCAACTTCGTAACTTACTATAAAGCTTCAATAATCATCATAGTGTAGTATTGGCATGAGAATAGATATTTAGGACAACTGAACACAACTGGGCATTTTAATATACTCATGGTCAGCTAATTTTCAAAAAAGGTGCCTAGACAATTCAAAAAGTTTCACTAAGTGGTGCTGGGAAAATTGGATATCTATATCTTTGAAAAATGAACTTAGACCATTAAATCATGATATGCAAAAATTAACTCAAAAGCTGAAACTATTCAACTTCTAGAACAAAATGCTTGGGAAGTCTTTGCAACCTTGAGTTGGGCAGAGTTCTTAGATACAACATAAAAAGCACTCCTTCAAAAGAAAAGTTGATAAACTTCATCAAAATTTAAAACATTTAGACTTTAACAAGAAGCCAAAAGGAAGTGAAAGACACACAACAGACTATGAGAAAATATTTGCTGTGTTTTGTGAAGGACTTTTGTATACAACTAAGGTGAGAAATTAGTCTGTGGTTTTTCTCATGAAATTTGTCAGGCTTTGTTATCCAAGTTATTCAGATGATCATATATTTGACAAAGGATTTGTATCCAGAATATCTAAGGTAGTCTTTTAATTTACACATTAAAAAATGGGTAAAAGATTTGAATGAACTTCACTCAAACACAAACAGACCAGCTAATAAGCACTTGATGAGAAAATAATTACTAGTTGTTAGGGAAATCAAAATAATAACCAAAATGAGACACCACTATAAGGGCAGGACAAGGCGGCACATGCCTGCAATTCCAAGGACTTGGGAGGCGGAGGCAGGAGAACTGCATGTTCAAGGCCAGCTCTGGCAACTCAGTGAAAACTTATCTGGAGATAGGGTCCAAATATAAAAATCAAAAGGGATGGGGTCGTAGCTCAGTGGTAGAGCACTACTGGGTTATTCAATTTCCAGTACAATCAAAAGAAGAGAGAGAGCACGAGCGTGCGAGTGCAAGCAAGTGCATGATACACCCACTTAAACAGCTAAAACAATTAAAAACACAACAAAACAAAACTAAGTCAGACAATATCACCTGTGAAGATGTGGAAAACCAGAATTCTCGTACACAATGTAAAATGCTAAGGCTACCACAGAAAATAGTATGTCAGTTTTTTAAAAAGTAAAACACAGCATATAAACCAATTATTCCATTTATAGGAATCTTCCAAGAGAATGGAAAATTACATGCCCACACAAAGATTTGTATGTGACTTTTCATAACAACATTATACTTAATTGACAGAAAAGGAAACACTCCAAATGTCCATCAATTGATGAACAAATAAACAAAATTTGGTTTACCCCATACCACAGAATATTATTTAGTCATAAAAAGGAACACAGTAATGATGCAGGCTATGATAGTAAATCTCAAAAACATCATGCTAAGTGAAAGAAGCACAAAGTTAACGTGACAGATGCATATGTGTGATTCTACTTATCTAGATTCTATTTGTCTATTCTACTTAGACATGCCTACAGAGGCAAATTTATAGAGACAAAAGGCAGCTTAGTGGTTTATAGACTCTGTTATAAACTCTACTATATTTAAAAACACTACTTAAGAAATTATCAGAAGCCAGGTATAGTGGCACATGCCTCTAATCCCAGCAGTTTAGGAGGCTAAAACAGGAGGATTGAAAGTTCAAGACCAGCCTCCACAACTTAGGGAGACCCTAAGCAATTTAGCTAGACCCTGTCTCAAAATAAAAAACAGAAAGTTCTGGGGATGGGGTTCAGTGGTTAAGTGTCCTTGGGTTCAATCCCCAATATCGGAGGAAGGAAGGAAGGAAGGAAGGAAGGGAGGAAGGGAGGGAGGGAAGGAGGGAGGGAGGAAAGAAATTATTAGAAGGCCCTATTTCCCTACTCCTCATAGACCTAAAATGCTTTCCAATATTCAGTTGGATACTGTCACTATAAAAATCATTTTTCGGGGCTGGGGCTATAGCTCAGTGGTAGCGCACTTGCCTAGCATGTGTGAAGCACTGGGTTTGATTCTCAGCACCATATGTAAACAAGTAAAATAAAGTTCCACTGAAAACTAAAAAATATTTTTTTAAAAAAATCATTTTTCTACCATTCCATGAAAAAAAAAATATTAATACTTGTTTTTAAATAAAAATAAAGTTTAATTAATAAGCAGTATTTACCTTTAAATTTTTAAATTTAAATTCACCTTTTAAAATTGGAGACAGTTCTCGGTGACAATCACCCCCACAGCAGTCCCTATGTACCTAGTCCCTAACAATAACCACTATAATGAGAGTTTGTGATTTATCTTCCTAGATCTTTAAGAAAAAATTTTATACATACATATACACAGGGAAAAACAATATTCAGTGTTTCCTTTATAAAAATGGTGTTCAGATGCACATTTACTTTATCCTGTTTTTTTCATGAGGCAACATTTTTAAAAGAACCATATATATGGTTATAAATTCAGTTACATATGTAATTGATTTCTCATTAAATGTTTATTAATATTGTATAACTAGACTTTTTATTCAATATTTTACTGAATAGATGTTAAAGATTCTCTTAATATTTTGACATTATAAATAATATCAGAAGTGACTTTTTTTCTATTTGTCTCCTTGTGCACATGTATAAGTGTTCCACTGTAGTGGATTCTTCAAGAAAAACTGTTGGAATAGAGGCAATATATGTACTTTTTAATAGACACAGCTAAATTACCTTACAAAGTATTTGTACCAATTTATGCTCTCAGCAAGGTGGTATGAGAATATCCACATTCTGCCAATATTTGATACCACAAAATATTTTAAAATTTGCCAATTTGATGGGTAAAAAATCAGAATCTTGTTTTAATTTGTATTTTTCTAACTGTCAGTATGGTAGTACTTTTTAAATACATTTATTGCAAATGCATTTCCTCATCTCAAGGTGCCTATTAATAATCTTTGTCCAATTTTTCTATTTGGTTAACTTTTCTCATCATATGTAGGAATTCTTTACATACTTGGATACTTTCTTCCATGAATAGCAGATATATATAGCAAATATTTTCTTCCAGTTCATTTTTGTCTAACTCTATGAGATTTTTTTTAATCATAAAAGAAGTTAGCTTTTGGTTGTGGTAAAACTTATCCATATTTTTCAATATTTTTGTCTACCAAAAGGTGGCAAAGTATTTTTCTTATATTTAGCTTTAACTGGTTCAAATTTTGGGGTTATTTATTTAGGCTTTTACTCCACCTACAATCTATTCTTATGAATATAGAGATTTAAATTCCTCAGGGTACCAACACATTAGAAAATTATAGGAATAGATTAAGGTTAAACTACATTAACAGATTAAACAAAAAAAAATCATTTGATCTTCTCCATTACTTCAGGAAAAGCATTTGACAAAATTAAAATTCTATCAGTCATAAAAATTCCACAAACTAGGGGGGCTGGGATTGTAGCTCAGTGGTAGAATGCTTGCCTCACATGCATAAGTCACTAGGTTTGATCCTTGGCACCACGTAAAAGTAAATAAATGAATAAAATAAAGATCCATGAACAACTAAAAAAATTTTTTTTTAAAAAATTCCACAAACTAGGAAAAATAAGTACTTCCTTACTTGATGAAGAATATTTTAATAAAATACACACATATAGCAAACATCAATTTAGTGCTAAAACACTGAAATTATTACTTTTCAGAGTAGAAATGAAATGTAGATGCCACTATTATTTTATGCTATAGGTTCTAGCCAGTTCAATGAGAGATGGGAGAAAGCAGGCTCAGCAGCACATACCTATAATCCCAGCAACTCAGGAAGCTGAGACAGGAGGATGGCAAGTTCAAGACCAGTCTCAGCAACTTAGCAAGGCCCTCAGCATCTTAGCAAGACCCTGTCTCAAAATTAAAAATTAAAAAAGGACTGGCGATATAGCTCAGTGATAAAGAACCCTTGGGTCCAATTGTCAGTACTAAAAAATGAAAAATAAATAAAAATTTTTAGAAAGGGAAGAGAGAAAAGAGGAGGCGAAAATTATGGGAGAAAAACCAAAACTGTCACTTTTAAAATGACATTTATAAAAACATATCATTATGTGCCAAAATAACATTTTAATTAACAATGGACCATGTACATGATGGACTTCATATACAATGCATATGCAGATCCATGAGACTGTATCTAGTGATGTCACAGACACCTAAGTTTAGGTAAGTACACTGTTGTTCATGCAACAACAATTACCCAATCACACATTTCTCTGAATGTATGCCCATCATTAAACAATGGATGACTGTACATAGAAAATCCAAAAGAACTGACAAAGGAATTATGAGATTAACAAGTGAGTTTAACATGTGACAGGGTCATTTTATCCAAGTTATCTGTTGCCGCCTCACATCATAAAAAAAAAAAATTGCTTCCTATTAACCTCCATCAGAAGATTCCTCAAAAAAGACTAGAAATGAAACTACCATGTGACACAGCTATACCACCCCTCGGTATTTATCCAAAAGAATTAGTCAGCACGCTATAACAATACATGCATACCCATGTTTACAGCTGCACAATTCACAATAGCCAAGTTATGGACCCAGCCTAGGTATTCATCAACAGATGAATGGATAAAGAAAATGTGGTATGTATACACAATGAAGTTTTTTTCAGTCAAAAAAAATGAAATTATGTCCTTTGCAGGAAATGGATGGAGCTTGAGAGCATTATGTTAAGAAAAATAAGCCAGACTCAAAGTCCAGGGTCATATGTTTTCTTTTATATGTGGAAACTAGAGAGAAAAAAGGAAAGAAAAGGGAGAAGATCTCATGAAAACAGAAGGGAGACCAATAAACTAGAGAAAGGGGACGAGGGGAAACAGATGGAAAGGGGAGGTAATGGGGAATGAAATTGACCAAACTATGTTATGTGTATGTACAAATATATAACAACAAATCCCACTATGTATAATTATAATGCACCAATTAAAAAATTCCAGCTCCTGAGTATGCCAGGAAGGGCTACTACTCCTCAAAATTTATATTACACTGTTAAAGTAGAACTGAAGCCAAAGTTCTGCCACATTTTGTTGCTTCTGCATCTCACTCCTGATCACAACAGTAAGCACCTGAAACTTCTATACTTAATGCAAGTTAAGAGTCTCAAAACCCAAGAGTCTTAATCCTTCTGTCAGGCTGTGAAAACTGCCCTGCTAGGCCTCTGTAAAGTGACCCAGAATGAACAGACAACAGAGGGACCAGAGTATCTGGCATTACTCCATTCTCTTATGAGTTTCCATCAATGCAATGCTAGTCAATGGGTTCTGTATGAATTCTGCTTGGCCAATTGTGCTTAGTTGCATAAAAATTATCACAGAAAACTGGGAATCAGGTTGGTTTCTACTGTCATTTTCTGAAAGTGAATTAAAAGATAAGAGGTGAAAGATCCATTTTGGTTTGGTGCAGTAGCACATGCCTATATTCCCTGCTATTCAGGAGATAAAGGCAAGAGAATTCTGAACTCAAAGCCAGCCTTGGCAACTTGATGAGACCTCACTGGGATGCCTGGTTACTACTAACTGCCTGTGGGAAATAGTCCTAAAGTACCAATGAATAAAAAATACAGAGGTTAAAATGCCCATGTTAGAAATCCTTGGTTGTTATTAATGGCTTTGGTGGGAGTCTCCCAAGCATACACAGAAATAAGGATGCAAAACAAGAGCTGGAAAACACTTTTACAAAAGAATAAGTGAAGAGATTTTTCTCTACCATATATCTATGCTATTGTAACAAGGCATAATATTGTTGGTTCAGGAACAGAAATAGCAATGGAAAACACGAGCCCAGAAACAGACCAATGCATGTAAGGACACCTGATTTATGACAAAGCTGATACTGCACAGCAGTGGGTATAGACACATACTTGAACAAGTGACCCTGAGAACACTGGACATTCATATGGGGGGAAAATGAAATTATACTGCTATTTTATATCATATCCAAAAACAATTCCAGGTAGATTATAGGCTTAAAACATGAAAACTGAAACCCTGATTCCCAAAGAAAATAAATACAAAGGATATATCTGTTAACTTGGGCTAAGAAAGGATTTTTTGAGCAAGGCAACAAAAACATAATTCCTACAGTAAAAGATTGCTAAATATGATTTTCTTATATTTAAGTTCTATTTATCAAAAGACATCAGAAAACAGGACAAGCTAAAATATAGGAAAAGCTATCTATAATACATATATCCAACAAGGACTCACATCTAGAATACATAAAGAACTCCTGGATATCAAAGGAAACAACCAAACAATAAACTAGGCAAAATTCAAACAGGTATTTCAATAGAAAGAATATTCAAATGAATAATAAATACAGAAAGAGGTTGTCAAAATCATTAGCAATTAGGGAATTATAAATTCAAACCACAATGATTATATAAGGATGCCAAGATAATTCTATAGAAAACAGTCTTTCACAAAGGGTGCTGAAACAACTAGATTATCCACCTGCAACAAAAGTGAAGTTGAACCCCCACTTTATGCCATATTAAAAAAAAAAGATCTCAAAATGGATCTAGAAAATTCTTAGAAGTAAACAAAGTCATCTTTGTAACTCTGTATTAGGCAATAGTTTCTTAGGTATAACACTGCAAGCACAAACAATCAAAGAAAAAAATAGATGAATTATACTTGATGAAAAGTTAAAACTTCTAAACATTAAACAACACTATCAAGAAAGTGAAAAGACAGCCCAAGCAAAGGGAAAAAGTATTTTCAAATTATATATCTAATAAGAGTATTACATCAAAAATATATAAAGAGCTATTATAATTCAATAATAATAAGACCAAAAAAACCCTAAATTTTTAATGGGTAAAGATTTTGAAAAAAGATTTCTCCAAAGATATAAAAATGACCAACAAGCACATGAAAACATGCTCAACATCATTAGCCTTTAAGGAAATGCTAATCAAAACCACAATTCGATTCATACAACCTATTCAAGCCAATGTGGGTGGGTATAATAAAAAAAAATAATGTGTGGTGAGGATGTGGAAAAATTAGAACCCTTATACATAGATAGGGTTCTGATAGAAATGTAAAGTGGTGCAGCCATTTTGGAAAAGTTTGGTGCTTTCTCAGAAAGTTAAACATAGAGTTACATTAAGATCCAGCAATTCTACTTCTAGGTATGTACTTGTTTTAGTCAGCTTTTTCACTGCTGTGACTTGAAGACCCTACCAGAACAACTTTAAAGGAAGAAAAGTTTGAGGGCTCATAGTTTCAGAGGTCTTAGTCCACAGAAGGCCAGGTCCACTTTTCCAGGCATGTGGTAAGGCTGAATATCATGGTGGAAGAGTGTGGCAGAGGGAAGCAGCTCACAGGATGATCCGGAAGCAGAGAGAGAGGCTGCCACTCTCCAGATACAAACTATATACCCAAAGCCACATCCCCAATTCCTACCTCCTCCAGCCATACCTTACCACTTCAGTTACCACTCAGTTAATCTCTTACAGGGATTAATTCACTGACTGGGTTAAGATTCTCACAACCCAATCATTTCTCCTCTGAACCTTCTTGCATTGGCTCACTTGTGAGCTTTTGGGGGGCACTTCACATACAAACCCTAACAGTACCCATAAAAACTGAAACCTAAGTTCACATAAAAAATTATACACACTATTCAACAGCAGCATTGTTCAGAATAGTTAAAAAGTGGACAAATCCAAATGTCCCTGAATGCTTGAATGGATAAATAAAATGTGATATATCTACAAAATGTAATATTATCCAGCTATAAAAAATGAAATAGTGATACTTCCATAACAAAGATGCACCCTGAAAACATTACATTAAGTGAAGGAATACAGAAACAAAAGGTATAGACCCCATTTATAAGAAAAGTCCAGATTAGGCAAATGCATGCAGATTAAAAAACAGGAAAGGTCAGAATGAAGAGTGACTATTAACAGGTGGGGGTTTCTTTCTGGAATAATGAAAATGTTCTGGAATTAGTAGTGATGGTGACATAATTTTGTAAATATACAACATCACCAAACTGTATGCTTTAAAAAGGTGAGTTTTATGGTTTCTGAGCTATAGCTCAATAAAAAACATTCAAGATACCTCTTAGATTAGAAAAAAATTTTAAATTTTACAAACATCAAGGCTTGGCCTCAGGAAATCTCACACTGCTAGCTAGAATGTAAACTGATATAATCACTTTAGAAAAACAAACTCCTGTGTCTTGTGAAGAGATGCATATCTGATGATCTAGCACTCCCATTCCCATACCCAGAGAAATGCATGCTTATATATACAGAGATAAGCTATGGTAATTGCTAGAGTCTGAATGTGTCCCCTAAATGTTCACGTGTTAGAAATTTAATCCCCAAATTCATGTTAGTGGTATTTGGAGTGGGGCCTTTTTAGAGCAATTAGATTTACATGAGGTCATGAGAATGGGGCCCCATGAAGGCAGTAGTGGGTTTAATATGAAGAGGAACCAGATATCTGAAGCAGCTTATTTGATCTGTATCACTATGTGATGCTCTCCACCCACCATGTTATGAAAAGACCCTCACAAATGCTGAGTAGATGCTAGCAGTATGTTCTTGACTAGAGTCTTGGCTTTCGTAACTGAGCCAAGTAAATGACTACTGTTTATAAAATTCTGGGTCTGATTGAGATGTTCCTTTACTTTTGATGGGGTTATGTCCTAACAAACCTGGTTCATTAATATTGCTACACTGTATTTCTTTGTGTGGATATACCCAATATATATTTGTAATATATTTATTTATTATAAATGTTTCCTTGTTAACTAGGAAAAGATCAAAATTCAAAATTCAAAGTATAGTTTATATTGTATGCATATTGCTTTTGCACCATCATAAAGTTGAAAAACCTTAAGTTAAAGTATCAGAAGTTAGGAACCATAGGTATTTTTTTATAGCAACAAAAAATGTACTAATACATGATTAGTATGGTACTAGCACTGGGATGCCATTTGTAGCATTTTTAATCATAATGGCCCCAAACAGAAAACAACCTAAATGTCTATTAATAGATGAATAAATCATCAAAGAAATATTACTTAAATAAACTAGAGCTATAAGTAAGACCAAGAGTGACTCTTAATAACAAAATACTAAATATAAAAAAATAAGTCACAAAATACAGCATGATTCTACTTATTGTTCAAAAAAGACAAAACTATACTGTTTAGGGACACATAAATAGGGGGTAAAAATCTAAAGCAAAGAAACAACTACCTTAAAAGTCAAGATGATGGTTTCTTCTGAGGGAAATAGTTGTGATGAAGTAGGATACATAAAGCATTTCAGGGATTCTAGAAATGTGCCAGAACCAGACAGCTAATGATCACAATGTGTGGATCATTATACAGGTTTTTCATAGCAATTTTATACATATAATGCATAAAAACCTGTAAGCTTTATATATTTTTCCATATGTACATTACCTTTCTCAATTAAAAACATTTAAAGAACATTGCGTATTCTCTACTGGATACAGGATTCTAAATACAAGGTCAGTTTTGTGATCAGTGATGTACAGATTACAGCCTTACATTTTTCTAAGTACTGGGCGTTTCTCAGAGAGATGTGTTAAAGTCTCCTAGGAAAAGATGCAGAGGACTAAATTTCTTATATTTCTTTATGATTTTGCTTTACATATTTTGAAACTACTATATTGTTTTTTAGACTTCTATAAAAATCAAAAAATCTCACTTTAATGCTATACACTGATTCTTACTCTGGTTTATTAATACTGCTATACTGTATTTCTTTGTGCATATGTACCTAATATATATTTGTGAATATTTATTATAAATGTCATTTTGTTTAGGAGTGTGTTTGTAAAGGCATAGTAGGTCTCCTGTTTTGTTTATTCAATCTGAGCTCATTTCATAGATAAATCCACTTATATTTATTACAATAAATAATATATTGTATGTGCTAGTCACACTCCAAGATGCCCCCACGAATCTCAACTTCTCAACCTTATGTAGTCCCTTCCCACATTATACCAAGTTTGCCCAATGCGATCAAGAATACATGAAAGGTGATGGCATGTCACTTTTGAAATTTAGTCATAAAACACTGCAGCTTCCGTGTCAGATTCTCTCTCAATTCACTTGTTTTGGGACAAGTCAATTGCCATACTACTTGGAGAATGAGATACCCTACAGTGTCCCACTAAAATGGGAAACTGAAGAATCTGGCCAACAGGCAGGGAGAAACTGAGGACTGCCAGCAACTGCGTGAGTGAAATTTGAGTCAAATCCTCCAGTTCCAAATAACTGCAACCCTCGCCAACTCAACTGCAAACTCAAGGGGAACCAGGAGCCAGAACCAGACAGCTAAGCCCTTCCGAGATTCCTGACCATAGCAACTGTGAGACAATAAATGTTTATTATAAGCAGCTAAGTTTGAGGCCAATTTGCCACACAGAGAGAGATATGTAATACATTTAATACAACTTCCACCCATTTTATTTTGCTTTTTGTTTACATGCTTTACTTATTTTTCCTCCTTAACAATCTTTAACCATTTTTCTTTAACATTCTGAAAGCTTTACATTCAATTTATATTAATTATTGCTATAGTTTAAATGTGTCTCCCAAAATTCATGTATCAGAAACTTCATTCCCAGAGCAACAATGCTGAAAGGTGGGACTTTTAAGAGGTGACTGGTTCATGGGGGCACTACTCTCAAGAATGGATTAAGGCTGTTATCACAGGAGTGGTCTCAATGTAAAAGGGGAGGGTTGTGCCCCTTTCTTCCTGCTTCTTTCATGCCTGTGTGTGGTCTCTCATGTGTGCTACTCTGTCTTGTTACACACAGTGCAGAGGCCTTCACCAGATGCTAGTGCCATGCTCTTGGACATTCCTGTGTCCAGAACCGTGAGCCAAATAAACCTCTATCATTTATAATTTACTCTGTTATAGCAACAGAAAATGAAGTGCTTAATGACTTGATATATTACTTTGACAAAGTTTAATATTAATAATTATAATAACTTCCTCCCAAACAAGAAAAAAACAAACAAAAAACATGGTATACTTTTATACTCATCTAATACCACCATCTACAACATTATGATGTGGCTATCCTATAGAACTTTAGACTTTATTCAACTCTTAAAATCTAAAAATTAATCAATATACAATTACCAACTTTTATACTAATTCCATTGCTCAGTATTACTTCTTAAATCTCACTAATGCCTTCTGAGTATTTTTTCATGCTGGAGAAAATCTGTTCTTATAAAGTGATTGGTAAACTATGATAAACCTGTGTGTCTGAAAATATCTTTCACCTTCATGGCTGAATAACAGTTTGGCTGTTCTGGGTCGCCAATTATTTTCTAACAGCACTAGGAAGACATTGCTCTACTGCTTTCTTGCATTCAATGTAGCTGAGAAAACTCTAAAGTAAAACTATGGGTCAATATCTTTATTTCCATATGACTTCTAGAATTTTCTCTTTACCCTTGATGTTAAAAAAAAAAAATCAGTGTTCAAGTGTGCTTGTTTATCTTTGTCCTTCACTTTACTCAGCATGTTTTTGTTTTTCAATCTTAAATCTTCTACAAGTCTGAGAAATTATTGACCATTTAAAAAATTTAACCTTGTACTAAAATACAGAAGAGTGCACAAAATGGCTTTTTTTTTTTAAAGATTTTTTTTTAGTTGTAGATGGACACAATGTCTTTATTTTATTGCTTTGTATGTGGTGCTGAGGATCGAACCCAGGGCCTCACGCGTGCGAGGCAAGCGCTCTACCGCTGAGCTACAATCCCAGCCCCGCACAAAATGGCTTTTAAGGACTGAATGTTTGTGCCCCACCCAAATTTATATGTTGAAGCACCAATCCCCAAAATGGCTACATTTGGAGATAAATAAATTGGGACCCTGATTACACAAGATTAGTGTCCTTATATGAAAAGACACCGGAGAGGGCACTTAACGCACTTTCTCTTCCTCTTTCTGTCTCTGACTCTTTCCCCAGACAAATACACTAGAGGGAAGGTCATGTGAGCACACCATGAGAAGGCAGCCATCTACAATCCAAGGGAAGATCTCTCACCATCAGACATCAACCCCACTGGCACCATGATATGTTTAAGAAAACAAATTTCTGTCATTTAAGCCACCTAGTTTGTGGTATTTTGTTATGGCAGCCCAAGAATATAGTAACCAAACTTGAAAATAGCTTCCAATGATTCTTGCTTCCTGCTATTTGTTGCCCTAATATGGCTGGACTTTTTATTCAAAAGAATATTGCAGAAATGATGGCATGTGGCTCCAAGACAAGGTCAGAAAAAATTCATGTTCTCTTTTATCACTTGCTCTGGGGAAAGCCAGTCACAATGTTGTGAAAACGTTCAAGAAACCTTACGGAGGCGGGCTGGAGTTGTGGCTCAGTGGTAGAGCGCTTGCCTAGCATGTGTGAGGCACTGGGTTCAATTCTTACCACTACATATAAATAAATAAAAATAAAGGCCCATTGACAACTAAAAATATATTAAAAAGAAAAAAAAAAGAAAAGAAATCTTACAGAGGGAGAAGTCCACATAACAGAACAAGGAATAGGGATATCCTGCCAACAGTGTCCTGTATCTCACTGGTATCTTGATATTTGCATCAAGATACCAATGAGCACCTTGGAAACAGATTTTCTAGCCCCCATTAAGCCTTCAGATGACTGAAGCCCTCACCAACATCTAGATTGCAACCTTGACTGGGAGACCACAAACAAAAAACATCCAACTAATGATACTCCCAAATCTTGAAACCACAGAAATGGTGTAGAAAAAAAGTATTTATTGTTCTTTAATATGGTAAGTTGTGGAGCAATTTGTTATGCAACAATGGATAATAGAATGTTCAAATCATAAGTGAATTATTATAAACCTGACAAGAAAATGAATATTTCAAGGTAAATTATGGAATTTACCTCACAAGTACTATCTTAATATCTTGATCCTACCTCCAAAAAAAAAAAAAAAAAAAAAATCACTATCCTTACTTATTTATATCTTGGTTTTCTGGTTCTGGGGATTGAACCCAGAGCTTCACACATGCTATGCAAGAGCTCTACCTGAGGGACATTCTCAGCTCTATCCTAACTTCCAGTACAAATTAATTTTGTGTTTACTAAATATGAAATTAACGTAAATACAGAATGTACTCTTTTGTGTATGACTTCTTGGAGAAATTATCCACATGGTTGTCTTTAACAGTAATTACTGATTTCCACTGTTACATACTAATACCATATTTTTTTATTCTAGCACTGATGGAGATTTGGACTGTTTCCATCTTAGGGCTATTATGAATAAATTGTCCTATAAGCTTTCTTTGGTATTTACAAGAAGCTGATTGGGATTTTGTTTGGGAAAGAGTTCATGAAATCCATGCGTCTATTTAGGAAAATGTGACATCTTTGTAATATTGAATATTCTAGACTAAGAACATGATATTTATTTCCATTTATTCAGGTCATACTTCAAATAATATTTTGTACTTTTCTGTATAGATGCACACAATTTTTGGAAGATTTATTCCTAAGGATTTGATTGCAATATGGTATTCTTTCCAAAGTTTTATGTTATTTATTGGTTGCTGTAATAGAAACAAACTGATTTTAGGTACTAATCCTGTATCCAGCAACCTTGATAAATTCATGTTTTAATTCTAATAGATAATGTAGATTATCTTGCAATTTCTACATATATAATCATGTTATCTACAAATAGAGTGGTACATCCTCCTTTCATATCTTCAAATATTTTATTTTCCCTTACTGCACCAAGAACTTCTAGTAAACTGCTACTTAAAAAAAAAAAAAAAACAGAAATAGCAGGCATCCTTACCTCATTTGCAATTTCAAAGGAAAAATATTTAATAGTTCACCAATAAATATAAAGTTCACAGGAGATTTTTTTGGTACCCTTATCAGCATAATGATGTTCTTTTCCAGTCCTGGTTTATAAACAGATTTTTAATGACAAATTGGCATGCAATTATCAATTTTTTTTTTTGCACGCCTTAAAACATTAATATATTTCTCCTTCATTTTTTTTTTACGATTAAAAAAAAATTTTTTTGTTTGGTTGTGGATAGACACAATGCCTTTATTTTATTGACTTATTTTTATGTGGTGCTGAGGACCAAACCCAGTGCCTCACACATGCAAAACAAGCATTCTGCCACTGAGCCACAACTCCAGCCCCTCCTTCATTCTTTAAATGAGGTATAGTTGTATTGAATTTTGTTAGAAAAACCTTATATTCCTAAAACAAGCCCATACTGGGAAATATCCATTATTTCTTCAAACGTCTTCTGGATCCCAATTACATGTATGTTAGGTTACTTGATATTATCTCACAATTCTTTAAGGTTCTCTTTATTTTCTTTAATCTGTTTTCTCTCTCTTCTTCAAATTAATTACTTTCTATTGCTCTGTCTCCATTCTAATGTATTCACTCTTTTATCAGTCTTCTCTAATTTACTATTAAGTTCATGAAGCAAATTATTCATTCCAATTACTGTTCTTATGAAGGCAGTACAACCCCTCTCCCAGAGAAAATGTCAATGTGTTTAACCCTAGAACTGGTGAATATGTTACACATAACATGGCAAAAGAATTCTGCAGGTATAATTAAGGTTATGCAACTAGATTATCCAAGTGGGTGCAATCTATCAAATGAGCTCTTAAAAACAGAGATGTGGTGGAAGAAGAGATGTGGCAGAGGGTAAGTCTGTAAGACTCAAAGTACAGACTCAACACACCATTGCTGGCTCTGAGATAAACAAGCCAACACACAAGAGACTGAAGAAAGGCCTTCAGTTGTTCATTCAAAGTATGAGAAATGGAGCCGGGCGCGGTGGCTCAAGCCTATAATCTCAGCACTTAAGGAGGCCGAGACAGGAGAATCGCGAGTTCAAAGCCAGCCTCAGCAATGGCGAGGCGCTAAGCAACTCAGTGAGACCCTGTCTCTACATAAAACACAAAATAGGGCTGAGGATGTGGCTCAGTGGTGGAGTACCCCTGAGTTCAATCCCTGGTGCCAAAAAAAAAAGAGTATGAGAAATGGGGGCAGCTTTAGAGGCAGAGAACAATCCCTGGCTGAAAGGCAATAAAGAAACAGGGATCCACACTCTACAACCATTAAGAAACTAATTTGGTCAACAACTTAAATAAGATTGCAAATGAGATTCTTCCCCAGAGTCTCTAGTAACAGACGCACTGCTAACACCTTGACTTTAGCCCCATGAGACCTGTGTCAGACTTCTCATCTCCAAAACCGTGAGATAATACATGGATGTTGTTGTAAGCTGTTACATTTGTGGGAATTTGTTATGGCAGCAATAAAAAAAAAAAAAAAAACTTAACTAAAACTGATTTTGGTACCTGTAAATAGGATACTACTGTTAACAAATATCTAAAAATTATGGAAATGTGTTTGGAATTGGGCAGAGAGTGGAAGCTAGAAAACTTTTGAGGATCATAATAAACAAATCCTAAAATGCTTTGAACAGATCTTTATTAGAAATCTGACCTTTAAGACAACTGGTGGTGAGGACTCACAGACTGTCCACAAAAACCTGAACTTGAAGGAGACTGTAAGTGAGCGCTCAGAAGGAAGTAAGGAACATGTTATTGTAAAGTCCAGTAAGGTGGCTCCTTAATATGTAATGGCAGAAAGCTTAGTGAATTTGTGTCCTGAAGTTATTTGGAAAAACAGACCTTGTAAGTGATGAAGTTGACATTTACTTGAGGTAATTTCCAAAGATGAAAGTGTGCTCTATTATCATCTTGCTGCTTATCATAAAATGTGAACCATCAAATGCCACCGTATAAACAGCAGTTCTGGCCTATACCAAGAACTCCACCATACCTAAGAAGTTCCCTTCCTGCCTGCCTCACCTATGGATGTGGGATTTGCCTCGTCAGCCCCAAAACCGCATACATCAACTTCTTATAATAAATCTTTTCATGTATTTATAACCTGAGTCTGCTTCTGTGGTTAAATCTTGACTGATAAAATACTTTCAAGCTCTAGAATTTCTATTTGCCTTTTTTTCTTTTTAAGTTTCCATTTCCCTTAAGAATAGTTATCCCTCAAGATATCCCTCAAGATAACTATTTCCCATTAGTCTTAGACAAATTGATAATGGATCCTTTAAAGTTTTTATCTGATAATTCCAATATCCAGGTCATATCAAAGTCAGTTTCTTTTGATTACCTTTTCCCTTGACTACTACTGATCACATTTCCCAAATTCTTTGCACTCTAGTAATTTTTCACTATATATTAGCCATGGTGAATGATTTAGTGCAAAGACTCTAAAACATGACATCTATTGAAACAGAACTCCAAACTTCATGTTCTCCACAATGAGTTGCAACTGAATTCTCCATTCAGTGCTTTTATCTTAACAGTTCCTGCTTTATACCAGGCTCACTAACTTCTTCCCCCGTACATGCACAGTTCAATGGTCAGCCAATGAGTTTTTTCAGAGGTTAAATTGATTTTGAAAATCACATCTTTTGTGGCTCCCTCCTTTTCAGAATATCTACCCCACATTTTCAGTCCCTCTTCTAACCTCAAGCTGTGTTCTGATTCTGCCAAGTAAATACTACAGCTTTCTATCATCTCATATCCAGGAATTGTGGAATGATCTCAGAAGAACAGCAAAACTTCACCCAGAAGAGTTTTTGTCTTTTACGCATCAAGTTACCTGCTTTTCACCACTCATCAGTACTTTCAAATACTTGTGGGTTTTCTTCAATTGATGGAGGCATATTTCTATAAGCATGATATGCTCATTTTTTGCAAAAGGGTTAATCTGACCATGCTACACCACCGCACCAGAAGTAGGAAGCTCAAATGAATATTTTTAAATATTCTATTTTATCTCCTCTATTAGCTTTACTTATCCATTTATTTATTTGCTTACAGTACTGGCGATTAAACCCAGGTGTGCTCTACCACTGAGCTACATCTCCAACCCTTTTTTATTTGGAGACAGAGTGAGTCTCACTAGGTTATCCAGGCTGGCCTTAACTTGAAATCCTCCTGCCTCAGCCTCCCAAGTCGCTGGGATTGCAGGCGAGTACCACTACACCCAGCCTCTGTTAACATTTAAGGCTTTTTAGTGATTACAACACTCATCCTCACAAGATTATAACTCACTATATTGTAATGTAATTAAATATAAATTAAATCATAACCCTCTTGCATTGGGGAAGAGGGTCTTTTTTACTCCCTAAATTCACCCCTAGTTTACTGTACCACAAAAGATTTCTCTCTTCTTCTTGTCCTTTCCCTCAGGCACCAAAAGACTAAGGTATACTTGGTAAGGTCATACATGCCTCAGACATGCAGCATGATCTTGAGCAAATTGTTAATTCAGTACTTCAACAGTTTCTTTTATAAAAATAAAGGATACTTAAGATGGGTCTTTTTTTTTTTTTTTTTTTAGTTTTAGAAGGACACAATACCTTTATTTTATTTATTTATTTTTATGTAGTGCTGAGGATCGAACCCAGTGCCTCACACATGCTAAGCAAGTGCTTCGCCACTGAGCTACAACCCCAGCTCCCTAAGATGATTCTTAATATCTTTCCAGCTTTCATAATTTTTTGTATATCCTATAATCTGTATTTTTGTTCAATATCAGTTTATCAGTGTATTAACAGCAATCGTAATCTATTAAGTACATATGCAAAAATCTATATTGAAGTAAAAAAAATTGTTACTTGGAATCCTCTAATTTTTTTTTAATTTGGAAAGCATCAAACTTATCCATAAAGTCAGCACTGCCATAAGATATTCATAAAAGAAATAAAGCCTAAGGTATATTACTTTGCAAACAGAAAATCACTCAGGTTTACGTGAAGAACTTACCCGTCCTCAGCTTCTTTTAGCAAGCGACTAGCAATTCTGATGAGCATACAGTAAGCAAACTGTGATTTAAGACCAGATTTAGTAAACTTATTTAACATCTTGGAAACAGCAAGACGATCATTCTTTCTAAGGTGATACAGGACTCCCAATGCATGGTACTAAAGAACAAGAAAAAGAATGTAGCATGCAGATTAGATGGAAGAAAAAACATTTAACATGAAAACAGAATCACATGGATCTAGATAAAAGAATTTTAGTAAAAAGATACTCAAGTCAAATGTACATAAATAGAATGTTTCTCATACTGAACTAAACATAAGCAAGACTAAAAAGAGAAGAGGTTCTAAATAACTCTAGAAGTTGTAAGTTCAGACTGAACGAGTATGAAGGAGGTGATAACCTGGAGATGGCTCCAGCAGGTTTAACACTGGCCCACACTTCTTCAGGTCCAAGGCTTTACCAATGTTACAAGTCTCTTTTATTTTTTCATCTTTACTTATCTATTTGTTTAGAGACAGAGTCTTGCTATGTTACCCAGGCTGGTCTTGACTTCTTGGGCTCAACTCCTGCCTCAGCCTACTGAGTGCCAGACTACAGGCATGTACCACTATGTCTGGATAAAGGACTCTTTTAATGGCTTTAAATTATCTGTGAGCATCTTAGGAGGTATGAGAACAATCTCCTAAAGAAAGCTAAAGTAGCTTTATTATCAAGACACTTTATTTAAAAACACAAAAATGAAAGTTAGGGAGCAAGAGTATGTCCCAAGAGAAAATTACTACTCCCTTTTCTTATGATTAAATATGCTGGGACTGGGATTGTGGCTCAGTGGTAGAGCACTTGCCTCGCATGCATGAGGCACTGGGTTCAATACTCAGCACCACATAAAAATAAATAAAATAAAGATATTGTGTCCATCTACAACTAAAAAAAATTTTAAAAAAATATGCTAACACAAGAAGCAATAAACACTGAAAAGGCATAAATAACCTCTCAAATACACATGGACTATTTTACGTAAAACTGCCAGTTAAGAAATTAATCCTGAGCCGGGCGTGGTGGTGCATGCATGTAATCCCAGCATTTTGGGAGGCTAGGAGAATCGCAAGTTCAAAGCCAGCCTCAGTTAACGGCGAGGTGTTAAACAACTCAGTAAGACCTTGTCTGTATATACATAAAACACAAAATAGGACTGTGGATGTGGCTCAGTGGTTGAGTACCCCTGAGTTCAATCCCTGGTACCAAAAAAAAGAATTTAATCCTGTCCTGTTCATAAGAAATAGCTTAATAAATACCATAAGGGGATCTTTTTGACAAAATGATTTCTAAATTTCATAAAGTAAAAATTAACAAGAACATTGAAAATATCTTTACATGGAAGTCTGAGTTGTAGTACTTTAAGTGAAATTACATAATTAGCAAAATCACTGTGCCTTAATTTAACACGATTTAAAAATTGATTTTCTATAATTTCATTGGAGCTGAAAAAAGACAACATAGGGAAAGAGGAAGTGTTCCAAATAAAATGTGACTTCAGAGGAGCTAATTTCAAAGTGATTCCAAATAAAACTAACTAAAACAAAACAAAAAGCTCCAGAATCTGGAAACTGGAAAGAAACTTTTGAGTAAACTTTTAATCTAGATTTTTCACAAAACACTGAGTCCAACACTTAAATAATAGAACATTAAGCAGATGATCTTATTATATGTAGTTAATACTAAAGCTGCTGGGCGCGGTGGCTCAAGCCTGTCATCCCAGCACTTAGGGAGGCTAAGACAGGAGAATCACGAGTTCAAAGCCAGCCTCAGCAATGGTGAGGCACTAGTAACTCAGTGAGACCCTGTCTCTACATACAACACAAAATAGGGTTGGGGATGTGGCTCAGTGGTCAAGTGCCCCCGAGTTCAATCTCCAGTACCAAAAAAAAAAAAATACTAAAGCTGATTTAAGAATGAATTTGTTCAAAGCCATCCTTGTAATCTCCTTTTCTTTCCTTTTTGGTTCATGATCTTATAAGTTGTTTCAATGGACATGCTGGTGCATATGCTTAATAAAAACACCAATGCTGTATAAAACAATTAAAAAATAGCTCTTTATTATTTTTTAAATATCTATAATCAAAGCTTGAGAAATGTGAGATTGAATATCTTTCTACTCAAATTATTTTTCACTGTGAAGTCAAGACTGGCATTTCAATCTACTATGGAACATAAGATTAGTTTCCGAACACTCCTACAGGAGGTCATCTAGCTTTTACTTGAAAGGCCTATGGCATTAATCATAATTACTGAGATACTTACTTGAAAATAGGTACTCAAGTAAGAGAATAGAAGAATAGAAGGATGCTTAATATGCCAGTGAATTTGCCTTTAATTAATGCCAGAGAATCAATACATTGCCCTTTAAGAGAGCTGAGACATGCTAATGTGATTAAATGATAGTACCTGGACCATAATATTGTCACTTGATGCAGCTTCTTGGGCTTCATTTATCCAGCGTTTAACCACATCATAGCTTATCTTCATCATATGCTAAATACAGGGGGGAAAATGAGAATAGATAATCCATGATCACTAGAAGTTTAGGAGCACAAATTAATTTCCTTGCAAAATTACTAATAGACATTTCACAAAAGACAGAAAACTCTGTGGCTGTGTAAATCTATTTAAGTCTATTCCTAAAGCAATAAGCCAAAATATTTTCTTCATCCCTTTGAAAAGGTAAATACATGTAAGCTGGAAAGGGTGTAAAAAAGGAAATGATGAGAGGGGAAGAAAGGAAGGGAATGGATAGTCAATAGAATGTGGCGTAAATAATGTTAACCTGTTTTACTTCCAAAAACTCCCCTGGAAGAAAGGAACAGAGTACAGTGTATCCCTTGCTATAAAACCTGACCAATGAATGATATTCCAAAATCAGGAAGTCTTGTGATGAAGCTGCTCTAATGCATTCACACTTTGATAACTGATTTTAATCAAATACAGTGCAGCAAGTTTTCATGATTACAGTTTGTTTTGATGAAAAGGAGAAAGAAAAGCTATTACTGAAACAAAGACCACTTCCTTAGAGGAAATTCAGATTTAGGACAGATGACTTGGGATTGAAAAACATATGCAGACAGGGCACCTAGGAAAACTAGAACAAAGAGGTAGTAGTGCAAGTCATAAAGGAAGATTTTTAAAAGAGAATGCCCTCAGTTTCTTCTCTGTCTCCTACTTCATCCTTCCTCTCCTCCATCTTTAATATGTGCACAACTTTCAGATTCCCAAAACTTTTCAAACCTGTTTCATGTTTTTACTGCTCAGTGCTCCTCCAGATAAAACAGTTGGATAAAGTAATAGAGATGCATTATGTACTTTTTATTTGTTTCATTTATGAGAAAATCATAGTAGTGCTTTGTTTTAGCAATTAGAAACTATCATACATTAGAATTAGGAAGATGTTTGTTCACTTACTAAGGAAGACACTAGTGCTGAACTGGACACACTGGAGACTTTATCCACAATGGCCTGTTTCATGTATCTTTCAATGGCTTGTAACATTGTTCCCTAATAACATTCAAAAAGAAAAAGCTGTTGAAGAAAAACATGACGTGCAAAATTACTACTTCAAAATAACTTACAAAAACCAGTCATATACTTGTTTCTGTGCAAATATCCAGATGCCTTAAAAGAATTATCATACAATATAGTAATAATATTCCAGAGGACAGAACCCAATCAACCCAGGAGAAGCTTAAAAGAAGAACATTTAGCTAGGAATGGTGGTGCCCACCTGTAATTCCAGTAACTCTGGAGGGTGAGGAAAGAGGATTGCAAGTTTAAGGCCAGCCAAAGAAACTTAGCAAGACCCTGTCTCAAAATAAAATATAAAAAGGCCTGAGGATATACCTTAGAGGTGAAGCACTACTGGGTTTAATCCCCAATTTTAAAAAAGAACATTTAAGATTATATGTAAGAGGGGCTGGGATTGTGGCTCAGTGGTAGAGTGCTTGCCTCTCATGCGTGAGGCACTGGGTTTGACCCTCAGCACCACATAAAAATAAATAAAGATATTGTGTCCATCTACAACTAAAAAAAATTTTTTTAAAAGATTATATGTAAGAAAGCATAACTTTTCAACAATGAACTAAACTGTCTCAAAATGGAGAATTCCAGTTTAAAGAGAATATAGAAGTTAAACCTATAAATAAGGGATATTATAAAGAAATTTCTGTATGGGGATAGAGGCCAGTTTTAAAGTTCTGAGATACTTATCATGTGAAGGGGATATATTATATGTGAATCCCAGATAGTCCTATAAATTAAATGTAATCCCTAATTATCTTAGACATATAAGAAATTAAATGTGTGATATCCTACTAAGACCTCAATATAAAAGCCTTGAGAAATAAAGTTCTTTTTAATCTTACTGGGAAAAACCTTAACAGTAGGAAGGTGGTGGCAGATAAAAATGAGTGAACCAAAATCAATATTCAGATAAAACGAGGTTTTTTTGCTAGAACTGGCAACGTCAAGTCTTACACTACCGATCAAACACTAAAAACAAAAACAACCAAAATGAAACAAAAGAACAGCAAAAAGAAACTGTTTATATTATTCCTTCTATAATCCAGATTTACCAAATTTACAGTTTGATCAGACCCAAACTTTAAAACTTGAGAAGGTTGCAAACATACACGTAAGATATACCAAAGCATGAGTTATAGTACAGCTGTCATTCAATTTGATGGCAATGCTGGCCTACCTTCATTTTCACCTTTCCTATTCAGAGTTCCTAGAAAGGAATAGCCTGAAATACTTTATATGGCCTAATCTCTCCAGATACAATGGACTGGATCAAGGTTAATCATCTGACTTGGACCCAAGTGGATACAAGCTATTGGCTTTACTAGGGAATAATCAGATTCAGGTATCTGAACAAGGGAGCCTCAGTCTGGTAGATGACAGATCATCACAGTAAATATCTGAGAAATCTTGCTGCAGAGTTCCCTCAGAGCTTTCTACTTCTTGCTCTGGTGACTGGTTATAAGCCTCTAATTCTGAAACATCTGTATCCTATAATAAAGTTTTTTATTTTTTAAATTAAATTTGAATGAGTTTTTGTTTTCTATAACCAACGTGCCTGTTATAGTTTAGATATGAGAGGGTCTCCCAAAAGTTCATGTATAAGACAATACAAGAATTTTCAGAGGTGAAATAATTATATTATTTTTTAAAAATTTTTTTTAGTTGTAGATGGACGCAATATCTTTATTTCATTTATTCATTTATATGTGGTGCTGAGGATCGAACCCAGTGACTCACACATGAGAGGCAAGCACTCAACCACTGAGCTACAGCCCCAGCCCCAAAATAATTATATTATGTGGTGCAATATAATAAGTGGATTAATCCACTGGTATGGATTAACTGGGCAGTAACTGTAGGCAGGTAGGGTGTGGCTGGAGGAAGTAGGTCACTGGGGGTGTGCCTTTGGGGTTTATATTTTGTCTCTGGTGAGCAGAGTTCTCTCTGCTTCCTACTTGCCAAGTCCTAAGCTGCTTTCCTCCTCCATGCCCTTCTGCCATGATGTTCTGCTTCATCTCATGCCCAAAGATACAGACTCTGCTGACAATGGACTGAACCTTTCAAACCATGAGCCAAAATAAACTTTTCCTCCTCTATGTTGTTCTTGTCAGGTCTTTTGGCCACAGTGACAAAAAAGCTAAGTAAAAACAGTGCTCTAAGTACAACAACAGGTTTGTGAAGGTAAATATAGAGAAAATAGACTAATACAAATAAACACAGGGGAAAAAAACTAATGAGGAAAAAAAAAGTCCTGGAATCATAAAAGCCTTTCTAGTAGTCTGGTTTCTCTTACACTGAAGATTCACCAAGTCAAACTAGGGGATCATACTAAATCTACACATCACTAGCAGATAAAGAGCTTCCTTAGGTAACTCAGTAAAACAGAGAACTTACATCCGTGATTCTGCAGAGAGCCCTGATGGCTGGACCTCGGTATATATCTTCCTTTCCAGTCATGTCCTTAGTCAGACTAAGAAAAATCAAGTTAGTTAAAGGGAAATCAATTGAAATATTCTCTCCTAAGCAGTGCACTCCTAGCCCCCAACTGTCCTCATAGTTATCTTAACACAGCTACTGAATCAACAAATATTTGCAGAGTATATTCTTTGGGTAAATGCTAAATCTATTAGAAGTGAACTATTCTAAATCTACAGAATACAATGATAAGCAAAACAAAGTCCTCTGCCTTTACAAACTTACATACCAGTGGGAAGAGAGATAAAAATCACGTAAACAACAGGGGAAAAAGCACAATTTAAAATATTGAAAATTGACATTTAAAAAAATAAGGACAATAGTATTGAGAGGCCTAGGCTGAAATCCACCCAAATCCTAAAAAACTATTAGTAGACAGAACTTTTTATAAGCAACTCACAAAAATTATTAACCCATGAAGTCTATCTCACCCTCTTGTATAACTTTCTAAAATAATAATCAATAGCTTTAGATATTTCTACTGAGTTTCAGAAATAGGCAAAGACATGCAGACAGAGCAACAAAATTCTACACCCATACTTTAAGGTTTTTAGACTTTGACTTCCCTTCTTGTGTCTTCCATGCATTTATACTATCCTCAAACTATCAATTTCCCCATTCCTCAACTCCTCTCACATAATCCAAAATGGCCTAACTCACTGCATTAGGACACCAGAGGAAAAAGTTGAGAATAACTGAGAGTCCTCTGATTTCTTTCTTTTCAAGATTATAAATATAATTTATTTAACAGTGCATTTTAAAAATATTCAGAAAAGTATAAAACAATATTTAAGTCTCTGCCCCCCTACCTAGCCTTTACTATCACTTAGAAATAACCGTTGTGAACAGTTCCTTATTAAAGAAGTTTTTAAAACTGTATACACATTATTAAAATGTACATCAATGGATGTTCACTCCTTTGGCAGCTTTCCTTTTTTACTTAACGAGAGAGAATCTTTCCATATCAGCACTTACTATCTACTCATATATTTTTAAGTATATAAATATTTCTAAAATATCTTTTTATTGGCAGCACAAATTTCCATTGTTTACATATAAGTAATTTATTAACCATTCTTTTAAACAAAATTTACATCTTTCCAATTAAATTTAAAAACAGGTTTCTGTTGGTCAAATCTGGAATAACATGGCATCACAATATTATATAATAATAGAAATGGTTTATAACACAAAGAATAAAAGTCCATGATTCCAAACTGACGACCAAAAATAATAATAATAAGCATTTTTTAAAGAGAAGAAAGGTTTTTTTAATATTTTTTTAGTTGTTGATGGATCTTTATTTTATTTATTTATTATTTATATGTGGTGCTAAGGATGGAACCCAGTGCTTCACGCATGCTAGGCACCACTGAGCTACAGGCCCAGCCCAAGAAAATTATTTTTTAAAGAATGTCAAGTACTAAATGTGAGATGACAGAAATGGAGGGGAAAAAAATCACCATTTCCAACCACCATAGTAATAAAATCAGACAAATATTGTCAATGAGTGCTAAAGTTATTTGTAAAAGATTATTAGGGAAATAGATATGAACAGTATCAAAGTAAAATAGTGAATTGATTTTTGTGAAATTTGTACAAGAGAAATTCAAGTTGCTTTTTTCCATCCCTGAATGGTAGCCTTTATACCAACTTATTATTTTCTAAATTTTTGCACTGATTAGGAATGTTGTCTTTTTTACTTAATATAACTTGAAAATCTTTTCATATTGAGCACGTATATACTCAGACTTCAGCATTAATTTGCAATATCATCTTTTATATACTAAAGTCATATGTGAATTTGGGTATATTTCTGTACTTTTTCTTATAGTACTCCTGTTTTTGGGTGTTTATTTTTTTACCCGTTCCAGTAGAACTTTATTTTAATTACTACACCAACATACAGTTTTTTATATTGAGAGAACAGGTTCCCCTGCTCTCAATCTTTATCTAAGTTATCCTGGCTAGTGTCAGACTGTTTCAGATGAGATTTAGAATCATTTGCCAAATATTAACACTTTACTTAGATAACAATAAATGTTGGCAAGGATGTCGGGGGAAAAGGTCCACTCGTACATTGCCGGTGGGACTGCAAATTGGTGCAATCACTCTGGAAAGCAGTGTTGAGATTCTTCAGAAAACTTGGAATGGAACCACCATTTGACCCAGCTGTCCCACTCCTCATTCAGTTTATACACAAAGAACTTAAAATCAACATAGTATAGTGATACAGCCACTTCAATGTTTACAGCAGCTCAATTCACAGTAGCTAAGCTATGCAACCAACCTAGATGCCCTTCAACAGATGAATGAATAAAGAAAATGTGGTATATATACACAATGGAATTCAGCCATGAAGAAAAATGAAATTATGGCATTTTCTGGTAAACGGATGGAACTGCAGACTATCCTGCTAAGAGAAATAAGCCAATTCCAAAAAACTAAAGGCCAAATGTTTTCTCTGATATGTGGATGCTAACACACAATAAGGTGTGTGTGGGGAGAATAGAAGCTCACTTGATTAGACAAAGGGGAATGAAGGGAAGGGAGGAAGGATGGAAATAGAAAAGACAGTAGAATGAATCGTATATAACTTTCCTATGTTCATATATGAACATGTGATCAGTATAACTCCACATCATGTACAACCACAAGAATGGGAAGTTGTAATACAGGTATTATGATATGTCAAAATATACTCTACTGTCATGTATATCTCAAAAGAACAAATTTAAAAGTTTTTTAAAATAAAAATAAAAAATCAACATTTTACTTGTAAGTGTTCTATACTGAATACATAGGCTAACAAAGGATAGATTCTTTCCATTTTTCCAAGCCTTCTTTAAATGTTCCTCAATAGTTTTTAAGTTTCACTTAGGTCCCATACATTTGTTTGCTTTTCAATATTTCATCATTTTTGTGTCCCACTATAAAGTGTGCCTTTTAGTATATGTTCTAATAAGCATTTGAATATAGGAATACTACTCATTTAATCTCCATAAAATCCTAATGAAAAGGGATTAGTACTATCTATATTTTATAGATTAAAAAAGAAAAACCCAAAGCACCGACCAACTTGTCTGGAAAGAAAAAGCGTAGGGATTCAAATCCAAAAAGTTTGGTATATCAGTCAGTCATGTTAAATAATAATTTTGCCACCTTCTTTACAGTATTATTTCTTTCTATCATGCAATTACACTAGCTAATATGTATAGTATAATGGCAATATTGGTTATTTTATATTATTCTTAATGACTATGTTTGCAGTTAACTGTAATGCTGGCTTTAGATTTATGATATACTTCTCTCTCTCTCTTTTTTTTTTTTAGTTGTAGATGGACACAATATCTTTATTTTATTTATTTATTTTTTATGTGGTGCTGAGGATCGAACCCAGTGACTCACACATGCAAGGCAAGCGCTCTTCCACTGAGCCACAACCCCAGCCCTATACTTCTCTTTTAATTATGTCAGAGTATGATGTACCTCTTCCTGTTTCTCAGAGCTTTTTAAAAAAGGACAGGTATTGAATTTTGACAAGTATCTGCTGGGCATATAATCATGTGGCATTTGCCTTTGATCTATTAATATAAGAAATTATATTTGAAAAACTCCTCACATTAAAGAATCCCTGAGATGAATCCTCTATATTGTGACGAATTCTATTTGTTAATATTTTATTTAAGACCTTTCTGTTAGAAATGATATGTAATATCATTCTCTAGTTTTCTATACAACACTACTTTTTTTTTTTTTGGTACTGGGGATTGAACTCAGGGCACTCGACCACTGAGCCACATCCCCAGACATATTTTGTGTTTTATGTAGAGACAGGGTCTCACTGAGTTGCTTAGCGCCTCGCCGTTGCTGAGGCTGGCTTTGAACTCGCGATTCTCCTGTCTCAGCCTCCCTAAGTGACAACACTATTTTTATAAGCCTTTAAGTGGAATTAATTTATTCTACTGATATGGTCTACTTAGACCTTCCGTCTCTTTGGGAGTCAGTTCTGATAACTGACATTTTCATAGAAAAAAGTTGCTCTACATTATTTGTATGTTACTGTTTTTCTGAATTAATTTTTATTAATATTCTGATTTACCATTGCTAATATCTTCCTTCAGCTTTACTCAGGCTCATTTTATAATTTCTCTAACTCCATAAATAGAATACTTAATTCATTGCTTTTCATTATTTTCTCACTGCAGAATATTGTAAGCTGGAACACTAAAAACATACTTCAACTAACCCTTAACATTTGTTTTCTTTTCTGCTGGAAAACTAAGAATCAAACTCCTAGATTCTCTGTAGCTAGGATACACACATATGACCTAAGTCTACCAAGCAGACATAACCAAGTCCACTTAAATACAGAAGTAAACAATGTGTAGGGAAATAAGATCTTTTTAAAAAATTTTTTTAATTGTAGATGGACATAATACCTTTATTTTGTTTATTTTTATGTGGCGCTGAGGATCAAACCCAGTGCCTCACACACACTAGGCAAGCGTTCAACCACTGAGCTACAACCCCAGTCCCAGGAAATAAGATCTTTAGTCAGAGATAGCTGCTTTTTCTGGTGTGACTGTGGTGGAACTTTGGACATTTCTTGAATGTATTACAGCGCTTAACAGGTGACCACAGCAACGGAATGTTGCTAAAGAAGTTCTTTAGTGTGAGTGATATTCCCTGATACTCACTTTCTGGCTCTGTAGAATGCAAGCTTGGTTCTCTAGACTTTAAGAGTCTATAAACTAGATTCTATAGTCAATGGAGAACCCTAAGGAATATATTCATTTAGTAATTCAGCACTAATGATTGAAAATTTTCCTTTGATTATTACTTTGGTTGAAATAATAGGTTTTAATCATTCATATTTTTTAAATATACTGCAATTTCAATTTTCATTTATACTCAGGCAACAGCTGAGGCTTCTTTTTTTCATTTTATTTCCTTTTCAAAATAAATTTATAGTTTGCACTGTAATAAAAAAATATAGTCTCTACTATATTTCCACTTTCTGAAATTAAGGAGTTTTCAGGAGCTTAATGCATGCTAAACACTTCATAAGTTTTCCATGAACACTTACTTGTAAAGGTAACTTTTCTATTATAAAGTTATAATTTACATAAAAATTCATCTTTATAAAGCATAAAATTCAGACCCTTTCTACCCTTTGGTGGGGTTTTTTTTTTCTTTTTCTATTTTTAACAGGGACTGATACAATTTTCTTTTTATATTTTTTGTGATTTCTGGTTTACACACTTTGATGCTATATTAATTGGTAAATAATAATTCATTATAGTTCTACTCTTGTTTGGGTATCTATAATGTACTCCTATTTTGTATCATTCAAAATTTTTCTGCACTAAAACCAGTTTCCTGATACTAATATTGTCATTTGAACTTCCTTTCAATGGTGTGTGCCTTGTGTGGTTCCACCCATCCTTTCACATTCCAACTTTACAACCTTATTTTATATGTATCACAGTATGTAGCATATAGTCAGTTGTATTTTAATTTTTAAACTAATCTGCATTTCTTTTAAGAGGCCGTTAGGATTAGTTCCATTGATTTGTTTTGTGTTATGACTATTTTGAACATTTCTGCATCCTATAAGCCAGCACTAATAGAACTTTCCGCTATGATGGAAATGTTCTACATTATCCAATATAGTAGCCATAGCTACATGTAGTTACAATACAGCAAGTGAAACTATGCAACTGAATTTTAAATTATATTTAACTTTAATTAATGTTCATTATAATTTAAGTAGACATATACATGTATATACCTAAGGGCTACCTTATTGGATAATACAGCTATGAGAGTTGTGTTTTGTTTTGCAGTACTGTGTTTTCTTTCTGAAATATGGAAGACTTATATTCTAACTTGAGTTCTGTTTGTGGTTGCCGTAAGTTTAGATAAAACAGTTGTCCTATGTAAGCCAAGAAAATTAGTGCACAACGTCTCCTCTTTCATTTGCTCTCCCTTCTCTATTTTTGTTAGTATCATTCTTTTATCATTATCATGAAAAACATTTATAATTATCAACATTATAACATTTATATTCTATCTAACCTTAATTCCTATAGTGGCTTAACCTTACTTCTGTAATTGAATAAATTTAATGCTTACTGCTAACTTATTTCTTACACTCCCTCTATTATGGAATTCATTCTTTTAACTTTTGGATTACTATAATTTGAATTTTTAATTTTTAAAGCAAAGCTTATAGGTATTATGTCCCTGTACCTGAAAGCAACTTGCTTGGCTATACTATTCTTGGCTTTCATTTTTTTTCTTATAATTTTGCAGACAGGATTGGCACACTTTTTCCACAAAGGGTTGGTTAGTAAATACTTTGGATTTTGCAGGTGATAATGTCTCTTCCACACTACTCATACCTGCAACATGAAAGCAGAGTACTCAATACATTAAAAAACGGGTGTAGCTGTGTTTCAACACAATTTTATTTACAAAATTAGGCAGTGGCTTTGGCCATGGGCCATAGTTTGCTAATCATGCTCCATACTTCTGTCTTAGCTTGGGCTGCCCTAGTTGCAAAGGCTTGACTACACAAGTTTTATTTAGGAATGTGTTCAGAGGACAAGTAAAGCACAGGGAAGTTGAACAGGGAAGGAGGTAAAAGCAACATAAGTAAGTATTCTTGAGTGGGTCACTGGTACTGGCAACTGATTATTTAATGAGAATTCTTCTCAGAAGCTTTATGAAATACATTTCAGACCCACTAGGTATTGGTCCCTGGCTGAATATTAACCTTAGAGTGTCAATTCCATCATCCTTCTGAGGAGTAAAATGTGAGCTGTGATTGAGTACTGAACACCAAAGGAAAAGAAACAAACACACAGGCACTATTAATGTGAGTGGGCTGAACCCTGCAAAGAATTGTTTACCACATCACAGCTGGAATCAAAGATGAGATCATGCAAAGTGGCTCAGAAAAGGCATCTAATACAGTCTACTCTGTGCACCCCTCAAATTTGTACATGTCCTCCATTAAGCCTAATCTACCACTGAGGCTTCAAGATGGTAACCACCAAAAGACTAAATACAGGAAGTTAAGTAGAACTTTGTATAATCTTTGCTGCTACAACTCATTCTAAGCCATAGTGGATAAACTTCATCTCCTTCCTATAACCATTTATACTATTTTTCCCTCAACCTTAGCCAGCACTTCATCTAGTCTTGGTTACTGGTCCAGCAGCCAACTCAAACCTTTACCCTAAAGGATCTGAAGCCCTTTGTTGGATGTACCCTAGTTGGACCACTGGTTGTTCCCTATTCCCTATTCACCATTGTCACAGGCATGAAAAGTACTAAAATATGCCCAAGTGAACTCTAGAAAAAGTCTTCCTTACCACCATTATATAGAAATAATCCTAGCTCCTAACTGGAATCAAAATCAATTAATTACCTCTATGAGTATAGTAGCACATTCTTTACCTTCACTAACATCATGAATCCAAAGTGACCCAATAGTAATCATAATTCCAGACCTGCAAACTGGCTTACTTCCTGCCCTAGGTCTTCTGACAAGGAAGTGTGAGATGCCTACAGTTGACAACTTCTCACTTTGGTATGTATAATGCAGAAGTGTCAGGTATTTCTAAGCTAGCAAAAATACTCAACCAACAGGAACTAGAAGCCCATTAGTGAAATGCATCTTCCCTTTCATCCCTCAAAAACATTGTCCCCTGGAGCCGGGTACGGTGGCACAAGCCTGTAATCCCAGCACTTAGGGAGGCTGAGACAGGAGAATTGCGAGTTTAAAGCCAGCCTCAGCAACGGCAAGGCGCTAAGCAACTCAGTGAGACCCTGTCTCTACATAAAACACAAAACAGGGCTGGGGATGTGGCTCAGTGGTCGAGTGCCCCTGAGTTCAATCTCCAGTACTCAAAACAAAAAACATTGTCCCCTGGAAACTAAACCTCTAATCTCAATTCAGGCTGCCTTAGTCCATTCCTGCTTCTGTAATAAAATATCTTAGACTGGGTAATTTATAAAAACAGAAATCTATTTGCTCACAGTTCTGGAGTCTGGAAAGTCCAAGATCAGGGCACTAGTGGATTCAATGTCTGGTGAAGGCTCATTCTTCACAGATGGCACCATCTAGGTTTCTTTTTTCTTAATAAATTATTTTTAGTTGTTGATGGACCTTTTCTTTTATTTATTTATATGTGGTGCTGAGAATCCAACTCAGTGCCTCACACATGCTAGGCAAGTGTTCTATCACTGGGCTACAATCCCAGCCCAACTAGGTGTCTTCACATGGCTGAAGGGATGAAATAGAGGAAGGTAGATCTCTAAAGCCTCTTTTGTAAGAGCATTAATCGCATTTATGAGGGCATGGCCTAATCACTTCTTAATACTACTGCATTGGGAACTAAGTTGCAACATGAATTTTGTAGGGACACAAATGTTTAAACCATAGCTGATGTATATATTCTATCACTGGAATGAGAGTGAGACGGTCCAGTCCTACTTCCACTTCTTAATTCCTACATTCATGTATTTATTGGTGACATTTCCATACACTTGCCATCAAGTCAACGTACATACTGTTTCATGGAGGAACATTCCCCAACCTTATAGGGTCTCATCTCCAACCTAGGACCTCAGCTGGGTATTTAATAAGCTATATCATCATTCCATTAGGCTGCTTTCTCCTAGGTGAAATAGAATATGATAAAACTATTGTATGTCATAGTCAGGAGTCCACTGTCATATTGTTCTATCATAAAATGGGTGGCAATGTCAAGCAGTGTCCATGACAATAAATTGAAAAGAGTTGTTTGTATCACAACTTGGATCTATGGAAAAATCTTGACTTGGACCTATGGAAAAATCCTGATTCATATTATATTTCATGATGTTTTGACATGCTTAAAAACTTATGTATTCAAATTCATCAACCTTTTATTGTTTCTAGAATTTCAGTCATAAGTAACAAAGCCTTTCCTTAAATGAACATTAAAAAGGAATACATCCATGTTTTCTTTTAGTATAACATGATGGTTTCATTTTTTTAAAAATTTATATTCCTTATCCATCTAGAGTTTATTCATGTGTATGAGATATAGATTGCTAATGGTTTGAATATGGTTTGATTATGTACCCCAACAGTTTATGTGTTGCCATTTAATGCCTATTATGAGGTATTAGGAGGGTGGAAACTTAAATCTGACTATAAGGTTTAGAGATGGAGCCTTTCGGAGGTGATTAGATCATGAGAATTGAGTCCTCATGACTGGGATCAGTGCCCTTATTTTTAAAAAAATTAAAAAGAGTACAGAGCCAGGTGTGGTGGCTCATGCCTGTAATCCCAGCACTTAGGGAGGCTGAGACAGGAGAATCATGAGTTCAAAGCCAGCCTCAGCAACGGTGAGGTGCTAGGCAACTCAGTGAGACCCTGTCTCTATATAAAACACAAAATAAGGCTGGGATGCGGCTCAGTGGTCGAGTACCCGAGTTCAATCCCTAGTACCAAAAAAAAAAAAAAGTACAGAGATCTAGCTAACCTCTTCTACCATGTGAAGATTACCTTAGGGTTTAGGACTGAAAAATATGAATTTTAGGGGACAAGAACATGTAGACTTTAGAAGGGGTTTTAAATTTATTTTTCCTCTTAGAAGTTTTGTATCATTATTGTCAAATTTATTCCCAAGTATTCAATCTGTTTGGTTCCTGTTTTAAATGGGGTTCTGTCTATCACTGTGACTTCTGTGTGTCTGTATGAAAACTTCTGAGTTTGTTAATTTTTTTTTTAAAAAAAATATTTTTTAGTTGTCAATGGACCTTTATTTTATTTATTTATATGTGGTGCTGAGCATCGAACCCAGTGCCTCACACATGCTAGGCAAGTGCTCTACCACTGAGCCACAACCTCAGCCCTGAGTTTGTTAATTTAATACCCTGCTACTGCACTAAATTCTTTTGTTTGAGTTCACTTTACTATTGAATATCTAGAGTTTCCAGGTATTCTATTACGTCATCTAAAAAGAAATTTTACTTCTTTATTCATTCTTTTTTATTTTAATGTTTTTTAGTTGTAGATGAACACAATATCTTTGTTTTATTTATTTATTTTTATGTGGTGCTGAGGATTGAACCCAGTGCTTCACCCATTCCAGGCAAGTGCTCTACCACTGTGCCACAACTCCAGCCCTTAATTCATTCTTTTTTCTTTTTTTTGAGGCGGGGTACCAGGGATTGAACTCGGGGGTACTCAACTACTGAGCCACATCCTCAGCCCTTTTTTATGTTTTATTTAGAGACAGGGTGTCACTGAGTTGCTTAGCGCCTCACCATTGCTGAGGCTGGCTTTGAACTTGCGATTCTCCTATCTTAGCCTCCCAAAGTGCTGGGATTATAGGCGTGAGCCACCACGCCTGGCTCCTTAATTCATTCTTCTGTTTCAAATTGGTTTCTCCTAATTGCATTGCATAAAACTTCTAGTACAATGCTGAATAGTAGTAAAAATAATGAACACACTTGCCCTGTTTCTGATCTTAGTGCAAATAACTTTAGTGTTTCCCCTCTTTTAAAAAATATTAGGGTCACTTTTGGCAATTTGTACTCCCTAGGAAGTTATCCATTTCATCTAGATTTCAAATTTATTTCAAAGAGTTCTATAAATCTATTTTAGGATTTTTATATTTTTTCTGTTGTATCATTTCTTCCTTGTCATTTCTTATTTTTGTATATTTGTGCTTTTTCCCTTTTTATTGATCAATTTAGTTAGTGGTCTCCTATTTTGTTAACTTTTCAAAAAGCAGAATTTTGATTAGATGTATTTTCCCATTCTTTTTTTCATTAATTTCCGTGTTGATATATATTTCCCACCCAATGCTTTCTTTTGAATTATTTTGTGATCTCATTTTTAGCTGAGAATTTAATTCACCCATTTTTATCATTTCCTTTTCATAAATAAACACCTTAGTGCATTCTCATATGAATTTTAAAATCAGTATTATCAATTTCTACAAAAAGCCTGCTGGATCTGTTGATGGATCTGTACATCAATTTGGAGAAAATAAGCACCTGAACAATATTGAGCCATTCATAAACACATCCTTCCATTTACTTATCTTATTTAATTTGTATCAGCAATGTTTTATAGTTTGCTGTGTATATATTGTGATACATCTTCTAAAAGATCTTCTAAAAGATTTATACCAAAGTATTTCATATTTTAATGCTATTGCAAATAATATTAATTTATAATTATTCTTTGCTAGTATGTTGAAAAGTAATTGATTTTTGTATATTGATCTTATATTCTGCAAACTTGCTAAACTCACTTATTAGTTCTTGTAGCTTTTGGTAGATTCTATCAATTATCTACACAGATGTCATTAGCAAATAAACAAGTATTGCCTTTATTGTTCAAGTTGTTCACATCCTTAATAATTTTTCCTGTACTTGCCTTTTATGTTTGAGAGAAAGGTATTAAAATTTCTAACTATAATTATGGATTTGTCAATTTCTTCTTGCAATTCTATCAGCTTTTGCTTTAAACACTGTAGAATCCTGTTAACAGTTGCATAAACAGCCAGGAGTATTATGTCCTCTTGCTAGATTGAAACCTTTATCCCCGATACTATTACTTATTCCAAAATCCATATTGTCTGATATTAATACAAAGAATGCAGCTTCCTTGTTGTTAAGAGTTAGCATGTTCTATCTTTTTACATTTTTTACTTCTGTTTGTTTCTACATATTTAAAGTATGTTATTATAAACAGCATATAGTTAGATCTGGCTTTTGAAAATATGGTCTAGCAATCTATGGCTTTTAATTGGGGTATTTAGAGTATTCACCTTTAATGGGGTTGGTATGGTTATGTTTGAAATTATCATCTTGCTGTTTCTTTTCTGTTCATCTCATCTGTTGTTTGTTCTTTTCTTTTTCCCCTTCTTTTGGATTGAGTGTTTTATATGATTTGGTTTATCTCCTTTGTAAGCTTTAATTAGCTATAACTCTACATTGTTACTTTAGTGGTTGCTTTAGGGCTTACAATGTACATTTTTAACTTACCACAGACAGCCTTCAAATGCTATTACTTCACCTCATATACAAAGTAAAAACTTTATAGCAATAAATTTTCATTTCTCCTCTTGGCTTCATGCTTTTATTATCATTCATAAATTATAGAAACCAAACTAATTATTTGTATTTAACTAGTCAACTAACTTTTAAAGAAATTTAAATATTTAGAAAATTTTCTTATAAGAAATATTTGTTACATTAATCAATATCTTAATTTTCTTATATAACTACTCACATTTCTAGTACTCTTCACTCCTCTATGTTGATTCACACTTTTATTCTGTTATCATTTTTCTTCAGACTAAAAAACTCCCTTTAGTATCTGCATATTAATCTGCTTTGGTACGCTGAAATTGCCTTTATATCACCTTCATTTTTGAAAGATATTTTCATTGAGCACAGAATTCTGGATCAACAATTGTTTTTAACTGTTTTCTTTCAGTGTTATCAAGATATTGCTCTGGGACTTACTCTAAGGATTATTCTAGTATTTTCTTTTAGCATGAAAAGCTTCACTTAATCTTTCCTTTACAGCAGGACTTCTGGTGACAAACCCTCTAGTTTACCTTGTTCTGAGGAACTCTTTTCATCTTCATTTCTGAAAGCTATTTCTGGTGCTACCTAATAGTCTAGGTAGTCAGTTCCTCTTCTTTCAGTGCTTTAACGTTGGTGTCCATTATCTTTTGACTTTCCCATGTTTTCTGATAAGAAATCCAGAGTGACTTATTTTGAAGTTTTTCTATATGTAACATGCCATTTTTCTCTAGCTGCTTTCAAGAGTTTTCCTTTATCTGGTTTTCAGCAGTTTCATTATGTGTCTGAGTGTGAATATGATTATGTTTATCTTGTGTAAGGTGCACTGAGCTTCTTAAATCTGTCAATTTATGTATTTCCTCAACTTTGAAAAATTTTGGTCATTATTTCTTCAAATATTTTGTTCTGCAACAATTCCTTTCTCCTCTTCTTCAGGAACTTCAATGACATAAATGTTATACTCTTTTGTATAGTCTCAAAGTCAGTGGGGCTATTTATTTTTGTTTTCAATCTTTACTCTTAATTGTCAGTTGGGATTATTTCTGTTCATTGCTTTCTAGTTCACTGAACCCTCTCTTCTCTTTTTCTTTCCCTCCATTTTAAGAGTGTCCACCTTTATGAAGCACAGCTGCACTAGCTACTTCAAAGAATTCAATAATCACAACTGGGTCATCTGGGAGTGGGCATCTATGGATTATCTTTTCCCTTGAGAATTGGCCAGATTTCCCTGGTTGACTGATTTTGGATTGAATCCTGGACAATTTAAATATATCTTGAAACTTTGGGTCCTATTAAAAGACTTTGGAATGTTTATTTTGTTGTTTTAGCAAGGAATCAACTCATTTATTTCCAGATTGGAAATTACACCTGCTCTGTACAGGTTAGTCCAATGTCAGTTCATATTTCAAAGCTTTTGTTATGCTTTTGGTTACTCTCAATATTATCAAGATGATCCTTCAGGTGTATTCCACACATGTGCTGCTTTGGTAAGGCATCTATTTTTTCTGATCTTTCCTCATGTCATTTCTCCCATATTCTCTGGCTGTCAAAGACCCTTTTTTCCCCCCAGTTCTTCTTATATGGGTTTCTCTTAAGAGTTTTAGCTCACTGTTCTACTACACAATTCTACACAAGCTCACCTTCAGGACAAATAGCTCAGAAAGAAGACAAAAAAGAAATAATAATAGTTTGGATTCCCAAACACATGTTCACACATACTTTTCATACAACAGGAGTCCCTTTGCTCAGGGATAGTTTTTAATCTCAGGATTTTAGGTGACCCTGTCACCACTGTTACATCGTAGAGAAGTTGTTCCACACTGGGGCTGTCCTAAGGACAGGAATAGGAGAGAAAAAGAAGAAAAACCAAACAACAAAAAGAGTTTCCTTCATGCTCTGCAGCTTGCAGGGTCCTTTAAACAACCAAACCAACCAACCAAACAAAAATAAAGTACAGGCCAAAGAAACTGAATTCTCTCTCAGACTCTTGTTGACCCCGCTCACTAATCAGTTCCAGATTCAGTCTCCCCTTGGGTCAAATCTCAGGTATAAAGAAATACTCACTGTTACCATATTAGTCATTCATTAAGTACTGTTTATTCTCTCTAATTCATTTGCTATTATTTGCTTTCTGGAGGCCTCAGATAGTTATCATTGTATTTTTGTCTAGAGATTTTTGTTGTTCTCTCTGGGAAATATGGGCTGGAATGGCCTTATTTTATCTTGGCTGGAATCAGCAGTCCCTGCTTTCACTTTTATTCACTATGGCTCATTTCATTACAACTTAGGGAGTTTTATGATGTGGCTTCATTCATTACCTTTCCTCAAAAGTCTGCTACAATTTCATTTCAAAAGAGAATAAGTATTAATCCAAATAATTCACGGCAGTCAGCTTACAGTCAGGGCAGGAGAAAGCAAAGGAAAGCAGGACACCCACCCACTTTCTCCATTTCTGCCCATGTGTAAGTGCTTTCTTAAGATAGCACCTATTATTCCAACTCCTTACTTTAAGGAGAAAATTGATTATATCATGTTTATCACCTGCAACAAATTTTTGTTGCATGTCTGATACAGGAAAACGATTTTTCCAGGTATTAAAAGTGCGAAGTTATATAAGATACAGTTCTTTGTTCTCAAGAAACAGTGCAGACGGCAGTCAAATATATAAACAAATAACTGCAGTCTAGTGAAATACTAGAATAGAGGTAAAAGAAAATTATTATGAGAATAACAGAGGCAATAACAACTAACCTGTCGAGATTAGGAAAGTTTGTGCAAAGATATGTATCTGTCAGGAAGAGCAGGAAAGTCAATACATATAATGAGCTATGTGGAAAAGGAAATAGGATAATTCCATGGAATGAGAAAACTGTACCAAGATACAGGGTATTAAGTAGTATAAAGAATTTGGGAAAGAACAACAGCACTGATATGAACCCCTGAGAATGTCAATATTTAGATGACAGGCAGAAGAGTAACTACTTCTAAAGAAGAATAAAACAGGGTCATCACAGATAAGAAGAAAAGTAGGACAATGGTTTCTTGAAGCCACAGAATTGTAGAACTTTAGGAAATGTTTTTGAGAACTATGAAAGAGGTCAGGATGAATGTGGGCTGGAAATTTGCTTTTGGATTTTACAATTAAAAGACCACTGGAGGGGCTGGGGTTATGGCTCAGTGGTAGAGTGAGTGCCTAGGACAGGTGAGGCCCTGGGTTCAATCCTCAGCACCACATAAAAAACAAATGACAGGGGCTGGGGTTGTAGCTCAGTGGTAGAGCGCTTGCCTGGCATGTGTGAGGCACTGGGTTCGATCTTCATCATCACATAAAAATAAATAAAATAAAGATATTGTAAAAAAACAAAACAAAATAAAAAAACACAATGACAAACAAATAAAATAAAGGTTAAATTCTTAAAAAAAAACAAAAACTGGAGATCCTTGAAAGGGAGTTTCACTACAGTGGAGGCTAAGTCAGATTATAATGTCTCATTCCTTTTCTTGTTCTAAATCACATCTTGGCAGTCACTCCTTAGAAGCAATCCTTCAGGGACAACTGTACCTTTCAAAGAGAAAAACTATTCCAGGTTTGTATATTTCTTACCAAATGGGCTGACGTGGTTTCTTTGTTCCCTCAGGAATCTCAAAGTCTCTTCCACCCTATTCCCCACTCCATACCAAAATACACACATTATCCCTACAATTGATTTCAAAACTGTGTGCCTGGTGACAATCTCTACAACCCATGTATTTTTTTTCCCAACTCATGGTTAAGGAACTGTTCATCTGATTTACTAAGATGCAGAATATAACTTACCACATATTGATATCCACCCCCTCCAATCAGCCCCACAACAATACTGTGAGTGAAGGATCTTTCCTGAGAACAGACTTCCAGAATCTAAGCACTCCTCAGAAGTAGACTTTCAATGGGTGAGTCCTTCTAATAATGGATAGATAGTATCATTCAAGGCTCAATATACTTGACCATCCTAAAAGAACTAAATAAATCTCTTCAAGTGATTTTTGTAACTGAGTTATAATTAACATACAATAAAAATAGACATATGTTGTTAGATGAGTTTTGGCAATTGTGATCATCCATATAACCCTCATCCAAAATAAATTATTTAACATTTCTATCATCTCATAGAAGCTTCTTTATTCCTTTTCTAGGCTATTTCCTCCAACCCACCAGAGTACTGCTTTCTATCATCACAGATAAATTTAGGTTATTCTAATCTATATTGTATTCTTGTGTATGTTTTCTTTTGTTCCAACATGTTTGAGAAGGTTATCCATGTTGTTGCCTAAATAAGGAATTTGTTCTCTCTCCTTACTGTGTAATAGTCCACTGTATGAGTATACTACAATTCATTTATCCATTCCTTCACAGATGAGCATATAGGTTTTTCCAAGTTTATGTAACAGAGCCCCTTTAAAAATAAAAGCTCTAAAATGTATTCTCCCCCCAACTTTCTGGTTGGTATTTTCTCCATCTCAATGAAAGCTAAGAAACTACCCTCAAAGCCCAAGTGGCACCAGCAAATGTTGAGAAAAAGGAACTGTGACACGTACTCTGTAAATATGTACATTTTCTGCCTTTGTTCCACTGTACCCTCTCTCTTATAAAAACTCTTTGAGCCTATGACCTCCCTGAAGATGGAGATTTGAGACAGAAAAAGCCTCTATCTTCCCCAGGACTGGTTTTGAATAAACTTATTTTCCTTCAATCTCTGTCTCCCAAGCAAGCTCTAATGGAGCAATAAGCAGTAGAACCTTTGATCCCCAATAATATATAGGTCTATCACAAGGGATCAGAAATTCTTGTACAAGCTGAGCATGGTGGCGGCACGCCTATAATCCCAGCACTTTGGGAGGCTGAGACAGGAGAATCACAAGTTCAAAGCTAGCCTCAGCAACAGCAAGGCGCTAAGCAACTCAGTGAGACCCTGTCTCTAAATAAAACATAAAAATAGGGCTGGGTATGTGGCTCATTGGTTGAGTGCTCCTGAGTTCAATCCTCAGTACCAAAAAAAAAAAAAAGAAAGAAAGAAATTCTTCTACAGTCTTTTTTTGTGGCTATGTTTTCATTTTTTGGGGGTAAATACCTAGAAATGGTATTACTTGTCAGAGAGTGAGTATATGTTTATAAGAAACTGCCAAACCTTTTCTAAGGTATTTAGACCATTCCTCTTTCCAATCTACAAAGTATGAGTTTCAAATGCTCCACATACTCTGTACTGAAGGAGACTTTTGATTTTGGTATTCTTTCTTTTAGCCATTCTAGTCAGTATGGTATATTTCATCAAGGGTTTCATTTGTATTTTCTGGATTAATAATGTTGAGAACATTTTCTTGTGCTTACTGTCTGTTCATATATTTTCTTTTGTGAAGCATCTGCCTTCTGGTTTTCTTAAATGCTATAGTTTCTTGCAATAAGATACAGCTGTCTATGTATACAGAATGGTCATCTACAATATTAGTTTTCTATTCCTGCTACGACAAATTACCACATTAGGAACTTAAACAACATAAATGTATTATTTTACAGTTCTGTAGAATAGAAGTCCAACAATTCACGGGGCTAAAAAATCATTGTGTCATTAGGCCTGTATCCATTTCACATGCAAAAATACATTCTCCTGACCTCAAAATCTCCCCAAATTTTAACACATTGCAGCATGAATTCAAAGTCCAAAATCTCACCAATTCAAAAGTACCCCAGTGGCCTATTTCCTCCAAGTAGGCCCCACCACCAATAAGGCCATCAAATCCGAATCCCTGAATGGATTAATCTATTGATGAGGTCAGAGCCCTCATGATCCAATCACTTTCCCAAATTCCCACCTTTAAACATTGCTACACTGGGGATCAAGCCTTTAACATATGAGTCTCTGGGGGACACTTATATGTAAACCATAACAGTAAGAATCTTGATAAGCAATCCTGAAGCAACGTTCCTCTTCATCTGTGGACCCATGAAATCAGGTAAGTTGCCTGCTCCCAAAATATAGTGTGAGAATGCCATAGGATAGCAATTATAGATATTCCCATTCAGAAACAGAGAAAATCAAAAGAAAAAAGTCACTGGCCCCTACTTTAAAATTCAGCCAGGCAAACAGGAATAAGACTCTGCCTAGGCAGAACTCTATGTAGTTCTCACACACCCCATAGGTCTGTGCTCTGCCCTTGGAGTCACCACTCTTTTTTCATAAAGGGTGGATTGCATGTATTCAAAGCAGAGTAGTTATAGTAGCCTATTTCCTGCCTGGAGAATTCTGGGGTGTTGACAACTTTCTTTCACTTCATCCTCTTTCACTTCGTGTCCAAGCTGATAGAATTTCTGCTGGCATAAGATTCTCAAGAACCATGTGGGTCTACCATAAAAGTACAGAGACTCATTCCATTACACAAGAGGCTCCTCCACAGATCTTGCCTAGATAATCCCATCTCTATTTTCGGCTTCTGCTTAGATGCTAAGGGAATCTATGAGTCTCATTCTTGATCTCTTAAGTGTTCTGTGTGAGTGACTACTCTGACCTTTTCATCTGAGGTTCCAGCAAAAGGTCTTGCTGTGACTCCATTGGCTTTTTCTCTAAAGTACATTTTCCTGACAGTGAATCTTTTGAATTAAGCATCTTTGCCTTTTGGATAGACTGGGAATTTCCAAAATTATCAAGTCCTAATTCTTCTCTTCTTTAACAAATCTCCTCTCAATTTACTTCTCTACTTTAAAATTTTACTAACAGCAGGAAAAATAAACCAAGTGCATCTTCAACACTTTGCTTGGAAGCCTGGTAGTTAGCCAAGTTCACTGTTTGTAAGTCCTGTTTCCCACATAATCACAGGACAGAATTCTGCTAAGCTTTCTGTTGCTATAATAATAAGAGTCTCCTTTTTTCCAGTTTCCAACATCTTCCTCATTTTCCCGAGTCACTCCAGCATCTGTATTCCCCAGGTCACATTTCTACCAACAGTCAGTTCACAATGATTTAGGTCATCTCTAAAATGATGTTCTCTATCCCACTCATTACTTCTTCTTGAATCTGGCATAGCCATTAACATCCATATTTTAATTAAGTCTAGGACTATTCCACCATCTCCCCAAAATGCTTCTAGTCTGTTCTCATTGTCTAACTCCAAAGCAACTTCCATATTTTTAGGTACTAATTATGGTACCACCCCACTTCCAGGTACCAAAATCTAATTAGTTTTCTGCTTTGCTTTTTCTTGTTTTGTTTTTGTTTTTGTTTGGTACTGGGGATTGAACTCAGGGGCACTCAACCACTGAGCAACATCCCCAGCCCTATTTTGTATTTTATTTAGAGATAGGGTCTCACTGAGTTGCTTAGTGCCTTGCCATTGCTGAGGCTGGCTTTAAACTCACAATCCTCCTGTCTCAGCCTCCCAAATTACTGGGATTACAGGCATGTGCATTAGTTGGCTTGCATTAGTTTTCTACAGCTGCAAAATACCACAAACTTAAAGATTTAAAGATAACTGTTAAAGATAAAGGTTTATCTTATATTTGTATGAGTTAGAAATCCAAAATAATTCTCACTGTTCTAAAATCAAAATATCTACAGGGTTAGCTGGGTGCAGTGACGCAAACCTGTAATCCCAGCACTTAGGGAGGCTGAGACAGGAGAATCACGAGTTCAAAGACAGCCTCAGCAACGACGAGGTGCTAAGCAACTCAGTGAGACCCTGTCTCTACATAAAACACAAAAATAGGGCTGGGGATGTGGCTCAGTGGTCGAGTGCCCCAGAGTTCGATCTCCAGTACAAAAAAAAAAATCTACAGGGTTGCATTTGTTCCTGGAGACTATAGGGGTTATTACCATTTGAATATGTTCTCCAAGAGTTCATGTATTGGTAGTTTAGTGCCCAGTGTAATAATGTTGAGGTGGTGAAACCTTTAAGAATTAGGACCTAGTAGAAAGTAGGTTAGGTCACTAAGGGCACCACCTTCAGATGGAATTAATGTAGTTCTCTCAGAACCCAGTTAGTTCTTGCAAGAATTAGTTGTTATAAAAAGAGGAAGCCTGGCTCTGAATCCTTCTGGCTTCCTGTCTCACCACATGATTTCTTCTGCACATACTCCTGGCACTGTGATGTCATGTGGCCCTTGCCAGAAGTCAAATGGATAGGGCTATCTAGTCTTAAACTTTTCAGCCTCTAAAACGTAAGCCAAACAAACTTCTCTTCTAAAGTACCCAGCTTCAGGCATTTTCTTTAAACAACACAAAATGGAGTAGGACAGGGTAAATCCATTTCTTTGTTTCAGCTTCTAGAGGTGACCCATGCTCGCTGGTTCATGGCCCCCTTCCTCTATTTTCAGCTCCAGCAACAATGGCATCTGTTTGACCTACTTCCATCATCACTCTCTTTGCTGAACCTCTTCTGCCTCCCACTTCCATTTTTAAGGATCCCTATCCTTACAGGACAATTATTCTACCTACCACATCTACTAACCACTTAAAATGAACAAGAAGTAAACTATAATTCAAGGTAGCCTACTAAGACTCAGAGAAGTACTAACAGCTAAAAGAAAGAAACAAAAAGCAGATAACTAATTAAATTTTCAAAATATTTAGTGCATCTAGCAATCTAACCGTTTTCTCTTTCTTACTTGCAGCAGACACTGTTAGCTGACTAATCTAACACCCATTTGCAATCCCTTCTCCTTTGCCTGCCCCTAATACTTGGGCTATAAAAGCTAAATACTCACTTTCCTGGCCTCCTAAGAACAGTCATATAACACAGTTGTGCCAAATGAAATCTAAAAATTACCTTGGGAAAAGCAATTGCATTCCTGATAAAGAGGCAGATGGTGCTGGCACTCCCTGGCCCACTTCCCAGTAGCCCTCCTGCCTTGAGTGTGGTGCACTGCCAGTAATTCAGGCATCTATTTTGCAATAATGGAACACATCCAAAAGAACTCAAGAGACTCCAGCCCTGCCACTGTTGAATGACTGAACCAACACCAGCTAGTCTCTACCTCCAGACTTATGGTTGTATGAGAAAAAATAAACTCCCATGTTGTTTAAGTCACTGTTTACATCTGCTTTTCTGATTTTCAGCTAAAAGCTTTCCTAATTGAAACTATATTCAATATAACTTCTGGTTAAACACAAGCACCCTCCTCCAAAAATGTATTTTGTTGTACAAAAACCATATTCAGTTAAATGAGTTAAAATTAATAATTAAAAAGTCAACTTTTCAAAAATAACATTTATTATATATTTTAGAATTATAAATTGCACGTGCTTATTCTAAGAAATTTTGAAATTATCAAAAAAAACAAAACAGATTATTAGCCACAATCCCCAAACCAGAAATAACTTACTGGTAACATATCAGTGTACTTCCATCCATGTTTTTGATATGCATACATAAAATATTTTTAGTGACTATATGGAATACATAGATTGAATCCAACTCTCAGCATTAAATTTAGCAAAGACTTTTCCATGTCATTCAAGATGTAGCAAAAATATTTTCAAAAACTTAAAATATTTCACAGTATAATTATAACAGTTAAGTCATTTTATCAATGATAGACACATAAGTTGTCCTTTTTGCTACTGTAAACAGTGTTGCAACATACACTATTGTATATAAGTTTTGCTATGTCTGATTATTTTCTGATGATAGTTACAAGATATGATATTACTGAGCCAAGGGAATAAAATCTTTTTAGTCATTCAATAAATGCTACCAAACTGCTTTCTAGAAAAATTGAATCAATTCATTACTCTACCTTCTGTATATAAGAACACCAGTCTCTCTTACAAGTATGGAATGCTGCCTTTTTGATTTTTTTGTCAATTTGATGAGTAAAAATATTTAACTAATTTTTGAATTTTTAATTTAAATTTTTTGGTCACTACTGAGAAATATTTAGATCCTTTATACTAGCTATTTTAAGAATTATCACTTAGAATTTTTATTAAGAGTTCTATATATATTTCGTATGGTAGCCTTTTGATGTTATACTTTATTTGATGAAATATTTTATTTCAGTGTCTCATTTACTTCTCAGTGTTATTTATATATTTCATCAACATTTTAAGGAAATAAAATCTATTGGCATTATTCTTTATGATTTCTTTTTTAGATAAGGGTGGTTTTTACATGATGACATATGCATTTTTGAAAAGAATGCTTTAAAATATGATACTATTTTAAATTCTCTTTGGCTTCCTTATAGTCAAAAAAGTAAAGTCAACAAAGGAGAATAGAAAATATTTCATAAATATATCATCCTAGATTTTGAAACTAGGTGGTCGCATACCTGCTTGTAACAATTATCACATCCTCAGAGATGGTAGCCATTTCTTTGATGGTAAGGTAGCACATTCTCCTCAATGTTTGCTGAAAAATTTACAGAAGGTAACAGGTTATTCAAAAAGGAATGTTTTCTTTAATTTTTAAAGTAAGAATTCCCCATACAAATATTTAGAGAGAGATTCTTAAAAATATTCTTACCTACCCAAAAAAAATCTTTTAAAAAATATCTGGGTAAGAAAATATTCAGAATATTATTTCTTAAGCACAAATACTTGATGCCCTGACACTCTGGGAAACAACAAAGAAAAATTGAAAAGTTCAATTATATGGGTCTTTCTACAGAGAGTTCTGAACTTAGACTCTGATAGTTTTAGTTCAAAGACAGTTTTCATCAAAGTATTAAAGGCTTGTCCTGGAAAAAGTATCTTTACAATTCTTAAAAAACATGTATTGAGAAATGTGCAGCCTCTCTTCAGCTTATGCTTTAAATGGTATCATTTTTACCATCATAAAAAAAATTGCACACACACACACACTCTCTATTAACCTTGTTCATTGCCACTCTAATATTATCCTAGTAATAAGAACTGGCGATCTTACTAGCCACACAGACCTTATCCCTGAAACTCTGACCTCTCCATATCTTGACCTCCTTTTCAATGATCTGTCCTTTCTCCCATAAAAAATCACCTGCTTCCACTGCCACAACCTATACCATTAACAGTATCCCTTTCCATTTTATTTCCAAGCATCTCACTCTCCAAATACCATTCCTGATCCAACAATTCTTTTCATTCCACCATAATCTACAATTTGTTGATCCTATTAACTTCTGCTGACCCAGTCAGGCCTACCACCAGAAACCTGGCTGCAAAATCAGAGCCACAGAGAGGCAACAGCAAACCTCTAAGCTCCACTCCAATAGTGTGAAATGCCTTATTTTCTAGCCTCATACCTCTAATAAATACCTAATCTCATAATATTCTTAGTGGTTTTGCTTCCCTAATTGAACCCTAAATTTCTGGTACAGAAAGAGGCTAAAGGGAAACAGGATCTGAAGGGTACAAACTAAGATTCTTTCTCTGATTTGATTAAAAGCATAATGACTCTGTTTCCAATGGTAAAACACAAGTAGCCTACGGTATGCAGAGGCAAAATATTTAAATTATCATCTGCAGGCAAGGATCTATAGAAGACAGACTAAGTAAGTAGTTGACATCAGAGAACATTTTAGTAAAAATAAGTTGCTAAAATTTAAGTTGCTGGGTTGAGGAAGTAGGTGAGTGGTAGAGTGCTTGTCTAGCATGCACAAGGCCTTGGGTTCAATTCCCAGCACCACAACAAAACAAAACAAGTTGTTATAAATAAGTTGCTCAATAAAAATAATGGACTAACTAGTTGTTTCTAAGTATAATGGAAAGCTATTTTGGGGGGGAAAGAAAATGATAAGCTTAGAGCTTTACATGCACAGCTCAAGATCTGTATAAGGGATCAAAAATCTTCTATAAGTGCCTTAATGTCCAGTGGCCACAGAGCAAGAAGGAAAATCCTGCAGGTAGCTGAATTCCAATGCAGATTTAATTCAAACTCTTGCAGTAGCAGCTTATGTTAAAGTAAACACCTTGATTGGCAAGAGGGCCTTGAAAATTGAGATGGGGATATATGGGCAGATTCTGATGAAGCTGAGTACCTAGAATTCCTAAATTCTGACAAGCATCCTTTGCCAATAGAAATAGTCCTTCATTTCATGTCTGAGGAAATTAGTCCCCCTTTGCCTAAAGAGTCAAAAAAGAACTTCCCTAAGACAGCTGACTTACAGGGAACTGCTGCTATCTAAAGATCTACTCCTACAACCTTACATTAATATAGACACATGACCAGACTCAAATCCCAGGAAATCCTGGGGACAGAACACAACACATGACCTGTGCTGATATGCAATACATATGACAAGAACAACAAGACTGGCCAATTTGGGCTGGAGCTGTAGCTCAGTGGCAGAGCACTTGCCTAGCATGTGTGAGGCCCTGGGTTCGATCCTTAGCACCATATAAAAATAACAAAATAAAGGCATTCTGTCCATCTACAACTGCAAAAAAAAAAAAAAAAAAAAAAAAGATTAGCCAATTTATGCAAAGAGAAAGCTGAGAAAGATATATCCTAGATCACTTTCCTGTATGTTTCTGTGTTAGAATTGGGCAGAAGAGAAATACGTGCCACATTTACATGAAAAGAAAAGCAGCAGCCATCATGCTCTGAAGGTTGGATGGTCTATGGTAAAGAGAGGCAGATGCAGAACTGCTGGCAGATTTAGTCTGTCTCGCTCTTCTCTTTCCCTATGCCTTGCCCCTTCTCCACTCCATAGCTAACTCTTCTTCTCTGCTGCCAGCCCTGCTGACCAAAAGCAACCTCAAGTACTCCAGAAACTTGACTAAGAACTGACAGGAGTGGTAGCTATGCACACTGACTTCTATGCCAGTCCACCTTTGCAGTGTCATGACAGAAGGTGAATACTAACTTTTTTATGACTGCAGTGTAGATCTGTGGAGGAATAGCTTACTATATACTTTCATTAACTCAATTCCTTCATTTTCACATGTCCTTTAATGAGCATTTATAAGCTTTATAAAGACAGTTTTTCAGTAATTTTAAACATTTCAAGCAACCTTCCCCTAATTTAGAACACTCTAAGTTCCCTGGGGAAAACAAATAAAAGGCATTTTTTTGTTGAAAAGAATAAAAAAGGAACTTACATCATTAGATTGAAACAATCGAGTCATTGCAAAGAAGGCCTCTGTAGCTTCCATAGTTCCAAAGTGTTCACCCTAAGTAAAATGTAAAACAATTTAAACTCAAAAAATATGTGTATGTACACATACATATACATACATACACACAAACACAAACACCTTTTTTTTTTTTTTTTAGGATTTTCTCTTCTGCAAAAATCCTTCAGAATTCAGGAAAAACAATTCTCTGTAAGCATTCTGCCTCTTGGTGATTTTTCTGGCTTTCAATTTATAAACCCACATGGCTATTTATCCACTTCTTACTTAAAATAATTCAGTATCACACACTATACTTAAAAGTTCTAGAATAGTGGTTTCTAGGCTTTCAGCAGAAACTGCTTTTATTTCCCTGAAGAAGGATTTACAAAGAGGCAGAATATGATAGCAAGTAGAGTTCCTAATCATAATAGAATGTTACTATTATACTGCCTAAGAGCAGAGATCAAATCTTATATATTTCTATAATCTAATGCCCAGCACAATGCCTGACATGATAGGAGCATAAAAAATATGAAACTTGTAAAGACCTGTTTGTAAGGAATCCCAGAAAATGCAGCAAACTGGGATCCAACCCAAGGGGTCAGACTCAGATTTGTCATATTAATAAGGCTTATAGGGCTGCTAGAGATCTGAAGACACTGGCCCGAACCTTTAATAATATGATTCAGATCAGAGCTTCACAAACCTAATGAAGATAACAAATCATCTGCGGATCTTGCCAAAAATGCAGATTCCAAATCAGTGGAATCTTAGGTTGAAGGCTGAGATTTTGCATTTCTCACAAGCTCCCAGTGATACAAAGGCTACTCATCTGGGAATCAAATTTTTGAGTAGCAAGGTATAAGATCACCTATGTCACTAATTTTCAAAACATTCAGATCATAGTCTATCTGAAATATTGCCATTTCAATATTTAATTTCTTTATTAAGTACACTTTACATAATATTTTAGGATCAATCTCTTTTTAGAGCTTCAGATTTCACATCAAATATAGCTAGTTTTCAATCTATTTACCATAGGTGTTAAGAATAACTTTTGATTAAAAAAAAAAACAGTGAAAGTTTAGGATGAAAGTCAAAATATAATAAGAATTTATTTAAATCAAAGTGCTCAACTTACTCATTAGCAAGATTACCTTATTTCTGTCTTAAATATTTACTGAATACCTAGAAGCCCACGTACTTTATAGTTCTATTAGAAAACCTTAAATCCCTACTTTCTGACTTGAAATTCAGAGAACATATGGCTCTGTTAACTCTAGTAGAAACTAAAAAGTATTTTTCCATAAAGCTTTAATAATAACAAGGGAAAAAGATAAAATGAATGTTCCCAAACCTATTTATGTAGTTAGCTGTGTTCATGCTGTCCTTAATAATTTCTTTATCAAGATAATTCAGTGTTGCAACATGAGTTGTCCTATGAAAATGGTATTGGCCAATATAGAAATATGGATACTCTGAATCAACTTTGTTCTAAATTATTTATATAATGGGTTTAACCAATTTGAACACAAAGTGTGCTACAAAAATATTTATCCAAACTGACTATGGGTTAAATGTTTCTAACATGCCGCCAAAGAGGGGTCATGCTGTTTGTGAACAAATACATTTTATTTAAAACCATATGATTGTTGTTCAGTCTCAATTTGCAAAAAATTGAGCTTCATTAAATCTCTGGATGAAGTCTTCAGTTACAAAACAGTAAAGGTAAAATATTTTCTCAGAATTCAATTTGGCAGCTAGTTTTCTTAGCATCATATATACATCACCTGATATGTATGGTGTATTACATGCATGTGTGTGTATACATACATACACACACACACACATACACACACGGGACAACAAAATCATAAGGCTCTAAACATTTCATGTTTTTTTAACAGTCTGAAGCAAAAGAGTAAATAAATAATAAAATTAATAATAATAGAAGAATCTACATTCTATGACTACAATTTTGTTCGTTTGTCCACTATAACTCTAGGGCCTAGAACAGTGCATAGGACACAGTAGGCATGCAATAAATATTTGCTGAGTAACTGAATGAAAACCATTCCTGAATACTACTGTATTCAGTACTATTCCCAATGCTTGATATTTATTTCAGTTAATCATTACAACTTTATATAACAGATATTATCATTATCCCAGTTTGCAAAAATGGACATTAAGGCACTTAATGGTTAAATTACTTGCCCATAATCATATTACTGAATGTGAATATTCAGTGGTAATACTGAATATTACATTAATATTGAGTAGTGGAACAGCAATTAAGAAGTACAAATCTGAATAAACATCACTATTAAAACATCACTATCATACAAAAAAAGGTTAAAATATCTGAAATTTGTCTGACTTCACAGTATATTTTCAGAGAGACATAAAGACCCCTAGACGCATGTAAACAATATGTTCTAACTAGTGGTTATTAAATTCAAATCAATGTATTTGTTGAGAATGTACTATGTGCTTAGTTGGTTTAAATCCTTCATAATATAAAAATAAAGAGATTTCATAATCTCTGTGCTCAAGAAGTTTTACACATTATTGTTGTGGATAAATATTGTGGATTTTAAAATTAAATGAATTTTTAAAAATATACTTATACTTTCCAGACAGTATTTTCTGTATGTTACATATATATTTCTATTCTAGGACACAAATCTGAGGAAAATAAAAGTAATTTACCTGGTTCAGTAAATAAAGAATCTTTGTAAGAATATGCAAACATCTTCTTGGATTGATGGGGGTTTCGTTGAATATACGAGCCTATAGAAACATACAAAATATTACTAAGTTACATATAGTATATATTTTACCTTTTCTAAATCAGGCTACAACAAATCAAATTTAATAAAGACTTTTTAAATACAATATCCAAAGAATGCTGTCTCTTATTCTCATTTTACTATGGTATCTGATAAATTATTAGAAATGGCCTTGATTTTCCAATTTGTATTTTCTAACTCATTCCCTAAGGTCTACTACAATTTTATGGACTTTGTTAGGTAAGAGTCAGAATGTTCACTTACATCATATGAATGCAAAATGCTCAGTTTCGTAACTTCTTCTAATAATTTTGCACTCAACACCTCTTCTGACATTTTAGTTAATATTATCAACACATGGCAGAGCCTGCATGTCTTTGCGTTTCTCTCAGCTCTACATTCTCCTGTGACAAGTAAGCCCTCTCCCTTTTTCCTCTGGTTTATAAGCTCTGTAATCAGTTACATTCCTTAATATTTATTTTGGAGGTCCTGACTGTAGTATCCCAGAGGTTCTCTGCCCACCATTCTAAAACTGAAAAGAGGCAGCACAATGTACTTTCAAGCCATACCTCCTGTAAGACAGCACTCTTCTCCAGATGCTGGAAAGGATTGGAACCACTACCTATAGCATAAAACAAAAGAATGTCTTCAGTCGCTATCCTAGACTTATTTTGTAGAGAAAGGTACTGAACGCTTGAGAAATCTCCCCTAAGTGAGACCATCACTTGGCTATTACTGTGATAGTCATTACTAACATGTACATAAATTGAATGAAATCATTTCGATTTGGATGCAAGTTCTGTCATTTGACATACTGTAAGAGCTTGGACTTCTCTTGTAGGAACCCTGCCCAAAATGAGTGTCTTAATTCCCTACCCCCATTTTTATTCCCATGGATGTCTACAAATATGTGTCATTTCCACAACAACCAAGATAAATGAGATTATGGTAAGGCACTTTTGATTTTCCTAAAAGTAAGCCCTAGTCTATGTGTTTTTAACATTTACTGAGAGGCAGACATGGCAGTTTTGCCAAGAATTACATAAAGTTGGACGAGGCTGTGGAGGCTAACTACCCCGACCCTCTAACACACTATGTGAGAGTAGCAATCAACACTGACAATATTTTTCTTCTTGAGGTGACTTAGCATCTTTCCCGTTTGCTTTGGACCACAGACGGGCATCAAGACGCAAGTCACTTCTGGATGCCTGAGCATCTGTTCATCAATGTCCCATTGGACAGGCTCCCCCCGCCCCCAGGAAGATTAGAAGTGACAGACACCTCCAAGTCCATATACACGCATACGCTGCATTGTCGACCCCAGCCCCGAGAACAGGGCGCTCCCATTCCGAGCCTAACCCCACCAGCAACCCCCACGCTGACGCAGAGAGGAGCACACGCACTCCTTCGTCCCAGCCAGAGGCCCTCCAGGAAGCTGTTCGGAGGGGCTCTGCCGGGGGCGGGGCGGGGGTGGGGACAGGGACCGGGGCGGGGCCGCCCATCAGGCGAGGCGGCGCCGCGCGCCGAAGCGGGAACGCGCGGCCCGAGGGGAGGCCCCGGCACCCGGGGGAGGGGCTACAGGCAGGCCCCCGGCAGGAGCGGACGGCCCCTCGCACGGCGGCGCCCACGCCCCCAGCCCCGCCGTTCCGGAAAGCAGGTGGCGGCGAGCGAAGGAAGGGGGGCCCCCGAGGCTGAGATTGGGAGTCAGAAGCCCCGCGCGTACCAGACTCTTCGTCCTTCTTGTCGAATTTTTTAATCATCTTGGACGACTTCCCAGCGCCCAGACCCACAGCAACCGTCCCAGGCGCCGCTGCCGGCAAGCGGAAGAGGCTGCAGGAAGGCCGGCCCCGTGCTCTCTCACCGGTTGGGCCTCCAGGCCGTCACTCGGGGCCAAGGCCCGCCCTCCCGGGCCGTCGCGGCCGTCCTCGCCCCCTGGGGACGTAGTCACGCCCTCTCCTCCTCCCCTGCCGCTAGGGGGCGGGGCCAGGCACTACCCCTGGGGGCTCGTCCCGCCCACCCTGTCCGCCACCCGGCCGGCTCCCCTGCAGCCCACACCCGCTGCTGCTGCAATGTGGTTTTATTTGGTCTGCGATTTCTGCAGACCCCCCAATCCCAGGAGAACTAGGCGGGAGGCCTTAAGAGCTTTTTTTCACTTAATGACAGTGGCATTTTTGATGATCCACTGTTGGGCCCTTCCGTTGCGGAAGTTGCTTTCCCCTGGCACGATTCTGGTGGGCGTCTCTTCTATCAGCGATGAAAGTGTGAGTGGTTCCCAAAGCACCTGGGGAGTCAGCATCTCACTCACGAACTTCTTGGAAACTACGACAAAGCACAGGACACGTTGGTGAATGTGCATTTTCCAAAAGTACTAGAAGAATATTTACTGAGATGCAGGGAAGGGTTAGAAACCTGGTCTTTACTCTTAGCAAGAGCAAGTATCATTTCCAACCTTTATAATTCTGGATCCTTACTCTTCAAAACCCAGTTTAAAGCATATTGCCAGTTTAGGGTCTTCATTGCCTAGTCCCACCTCTTTCAAGTGATTCCATCTGCAACCATACTGACAGTCCAGTCACTATTATTATTATGCACTTATTCATGTGCCTCAGCCTTTACTCAAAATGTATGTTGGTTTTCTATTGTCTGAGACTCTGACAAACTTTTGCTTCATTTGGCTTCAGTGACACACTTTACCCAGGTTCTTTTTCAACCTCCACCAGTTCTTTGCAAGCTCCCATCGTGGGATCTTCTTGCTCCTGCCCCTCTCCGCTTTGGGCCTTGTAGATATCCCTTGAAATCTGTTCCCTTATCCCAAGCTGCTCTCATCTTGGTTCAGGTCCTAGGTTGGCCTCGTAGCCTCCTTAATTAGACTTAACAGCTTCCACCCAAACCATTCTAGGCGTAATATTTCTTCATCTGGATGCCTGGTACACAAGGGACATTATTACGGGGTGAGGAGATGTTAGCTGTCATTTTTGCTTTAAGTGGAAATACTGGTTCAACTCCCCAGCAGATTCATTTTTGTATAGGAAATGCATCATGATGGGTCCTTCAAATACAAAAGCAGACTAAGTATCCTTTTATTTTATTTATGTATGTATTTATTAGGGAAACTGAAGTCACCCTAAATCTAAGTAGGAGCTGCATACTGAGATATTAAGAGCTCTCTTTATATGTAAATTGAGTGTGTCCTGTTAAGGACTGTCCTCTTGCAAAATTAGAGGAATTCTAATCTAGGTTAGATTCTACAGAAATTCCCCCACATATGGATTTAAGATGAACTGTTTCTATCCTACATATGTTATCATTTAAGATGTAACTTCAACTCTACTCAATGTACTATATTAACTATTATATTTGTTTTATCTGACTTATAAAACTCAAATCATACTTTCCAGGGGAAGTCGCTCTTGAAAGAAATA
>CM053407.1:21067745-21081786 GCA_028644305.1 Xerus rutilus | reverse complement strand
TCTTCCTGTGTCAACCAATGGAGTGACTGGGATTATAGGCAGTACCACCATGCCCAGCAAGACAAAAAAAAAATTTAAATCCTTAGGCTGGGACTATAGCTCAGAAGTAGAGCACTTGTCTAGCATGCACCAGTAGTCCCTGGGTTCGATCCCCATCAGCCAAAGGGTAGGGGGAGGATTTTGCTAAGTAGATAATAGAACAAATAATACATCAATATGTCAAAAACTATGAAAGTGGTGGATGATATAGTTTGAAAAAACTGCTAGTGCTTTCTTGAAATTTGAGACTTAAACAGGGTCCAAAACCTAGCACCACTTAAGCTTCTTTCAGTTCTCAGCTTCCCTGCTACAAGGGGAAACAATGTCCAGAATCACCACAACAGGTGCCAATCTGCCCATATCTCTAATCCCTGTAGGTTCTACCACCAGTCCACATCTCAGCCCAGTAAACCGCACTGAAAGAGAAGAGCTTACCATCTTTCTTCATATCCCTTTCACAGACTGGAGCAAAATTGAGCTGAGGGTACATTTTTTTCTGTTTCTTCAAAGCCAACACTTTTGAATACTTTCCCTCACTTTTGAAGTCACCGTCAGTGGAAAACCTTAACAACAACAGAAGTTCATTTAATAAGCCGGGCGCGGTGGCGCACGCCTGTAATCCCAGCCCTTAGGGAGGCTGAGACAGGAGAATCGCAAGTTCAAAGCCAGCCTCAGCAATGGCGAGGCGCTAAGCAACTCAGTGAGACCCTGTCTCTACATAAAACACAAAATAGGGCTGGGGATGTGGCTCAGTGGTCGAGTGCCCCTGAGTTCAATCTCCAGTGCCAAAAAAAAGTTCATTTAATAGACACCAGTCACTTTAAAGTTGGCTACATCCTCAGAGATTCTGAGAGAAAAAGGGACAGTGCCAAGAGGCTGTCAATTGGTACAGACAGGTAGTATTAGTCAGCGGCAAGAGACACATATAACTTAGCACTACAACCTTGGTGCTAAGTTACCTTGGAAGTAGCATCAAAATCTCTTTCTCCTCTGTAAACTAGATAAAGCTTGCTCCAGTAACTAATTCCAAATAGAACCTCTTTTGTCTTTTTGTTCTCATAGCACCTTGCTCTTATTTTATAGTCCTTAACTTGTGCTAAGGGTCCATGTTTCCTGTTTCCTCAAAGCCACAGATTAGAATACAGCACTTCCTTTCAGTCTTGAAATCTTTGTCAGTGGAAAACTTTAGTTATGCGTTACTGTTTCTCTTCTATGAGCATGGAAATGAAGTTGAAGGTCATATAGAGAAACTATTAGGTTCCCCACAACCAAGTTTATGTGATAAGCATTCTTATTGCCCTCTTTCATACAACCTTATCCCAAACCCCTTGGAAACCCCTTGCAAGTTTGTTAAATTGCACTGAAAAGAGACAGTAACACGAATAAGGGAAAGATAGAAAAGAAGTACAAAAAAAGCCAGGATTTCACCTAAACCATTGTTCTTGCTTGGATGTAGGATCTTCTGACTGTTTCATGGGGAAGACTGGTTTTAGTTTGGATCTCAACTTTTTTTTCTGAGACATCAGGGGCAGGAATAAGTTCTCAGTGGGTTTTTGCTGGTGATGAATTTCCTGTGGTAGAGGGAAAAAGAGAAAGTGAGGAAGTCAGCCCAGTCCTTTAGGACTTGAAGGTTGGACCAAGTTATGATTCCTCTAAAATAATGCAACAAAACCTACTAGAGAGGGAAGGAAGTGGAAACTCAGAAGTCAGAACCATAGGAAGCAGCGCCCTGAGTGGGATAATACTTATTCATTTCATTGCCAGATGATTTGTCCAAAGCTTGGTCAGTTTCCTAAGCAATTGATCAAACTTGCCTACTGGCCCTTGGAAGTGAATGGCAGAGGAAGTTGCCCAGTTTGGAGAAGGTTTCTATCAGCGAATTTGGTAACAAGTTGGGAAATGGATCCGATGGGACTCTAACTTCCTTTCTTGGAGATGGCTACTTTATCCACATTTCTTTCTCCATCTACAGGGAAAGGGCCATGGAATGGGATGTTTTGTGAGGTAATAATTTCATCATTCCTAAAGGTCATAGAATCAAAGATTTTCAGGGTCTTAAAAGTTTTCCGGTGTAACTGTTCATCGGATACTTTTATGCTCTCAATTTCATTATCAAGTGATCAGTCTTCCTATGCCTCAAAACAAAACATAAAACAATTTCATCTTTGATCAGCTATTTCCCTATAACTTTACTCAATAATCCAAACGGAGCAGATCTAATGCCTCTTTCACAGAGTCCTTAAAATTTTTGAAAAAATCTATTGTGTTCCTCCTAAGCTCTATTTCTTCCAGGCTGAACATCGACAATATCTTGAACTTTTCCATATATGACATGGCTTTGTTTCCCTTATTCTCCTGATTTATCTCATTTGAGAAAGTTACAATTTATGTTTTTCCTAATATGTAGCAATCTGAAATGAAAACAATATTCTAGCTGTAGCAGTTGCATGACACCAACCCCATTAAAGTGTCTACTCAAGGGGCTGTGGCTCAGTGGTAGAGTGCTTGCCTCGCATGTGTGAGTCACTGGGTTCGGTCCTCAGCACCACATACAAATAAATAAATAAAATAAAGATATTTTTTAAAAGTGTCTACTCAAAAATCATTACCAGTTCTAAGAACCTTCCCTAACTACACTATCTGAAGTTGTCACTTTTTTTTTTTCTTTTTTTGTGGTGCTGAGGATTGAACCCAGGGTCTTGTGCATGCGAGGAAAGCACTCTACCAACTGAGTTATATCCCCAGCCCTGGAGTCATCACTCTCATGTTATTTATAGTCCATCGGTGTATCCTGCTTTGGCATGGCATCCATCATATTATGCATTTTCTGTGTGATTGTTTACTTGCTTATGGTCTGTCTACCACTCTAGAATTAAACTTCACTGAAACAAAGACTGGATTAGTCATACACACACACACACATACTTATATTTGGGGGGGGGGAGAGGATCAGGGATTGAATTCAGACACACTCAACCACTGAGCCACATCCCCAGCCCTATTTTGTGTTTTATTTAGAGACAGGGTCTCAATGAATTGCTTAGCGCTTCGCTATTGCTGAGGCTAGCTTTGAACTCGCGATCCTCCTGCCTCAGCCTCCTGAGCCACTGGGATTACAAGCATGAGCCACCATGCCCAGCTCGGCACTAATATATTGCTGGCACCTCTAATGGTGTCTGGCACATACTAGGTGCTCAACAAATATTGTTTGAATGAATGAATGACCAGCCTATTAATTGACATATCAAGCTTTTTCTTTCAGAATGTTAAAGTCTTTAAAGCTGCTGCTGAACCATAATTTCTTAATTCTGAATTCATTCTCTTCAATTTGTTTTAGTCTTATTCAAATCTATTCAGGTTACCTCAACTAACAGATGTTTCAATGAAAGAGCATATGTGTCTAGGAACTAAGACATAGCTAATGACTCAGCCATAAAAAGAGCAGAAACCGTAGTAGACTGCATCTCATAGCAGAAAAACAGAAACTAAAAAGATATTTGGAATCCAAAGTGGCACTACAAAAGGACCACCATCTTGACCCTAGCACATCACTAACATGTCCCTCCTACTTTCTTCCTGCTTCCTTCTTCTTTACCTTGTTCATTCCGCACCCCTCCTCCCCTACTCCTCTCTCTCCTCTCTCCTTAGGTATTTCTATTTTCCAATAACTTCAACCCACCCATACCCTTCTTTCATGGCCCCTGTACTACCCCTTCCCATTGTCTGATTTGTGGCTTTACTCTTATTTGTCCTTTCTGCTTTCATTCTTCCTGCTTCCCAATTCAGGTGCCTGGAAGCAAGAATCTGAGTAGCTCAGAAATTTCACTTGTTGGTAAGCTGGTTGACTTCTGTTTTGATTTGATTTTTGTTCATTTTGGTTTGGTCACTAACCAGCCTATGAATTATGCTTCATTGGGTCCACTATCCTCCTCTGGTCCATGCTAGAAGTAGAGATAGGTCAAATTGTACAAAATAGGCTCTTTTAGGGCATTCTCTTCTTAAGGAGACGGTGGTAGAGCCATTTCACTTAAAAGGGACTGTAACAGTCATCATGTGATAGACATGCTAGTGTAATTCCACAGTTTTCCTACTAGAACCCACACTCTTCTTCTACATGGACCTGGGCATGGTAAAAGAATGCTTTTCATGTATACAATCCTAAATTCACAAAAGATTGTCTTTCCCACCCAGGGAAGGAGAGGATACAGCATGAATATTAAAGAGCCATAGTAGATATTGTACAATCAGCCTTTAACAATCAGAGCCTTAACTCTGTCCATTAATACAATTTAGCTGGTACCACAGTTTGCTCATGAATATGATCAGGTTCTGCACCTGACCTTGAGGGCTCACAAAGGATCAGCTGTTGAAAGGAAGCTCTTCCTGCACCCAGGTTACATGTTAGCCTTGTATTTCCTTCTCTGTATCAAGCAGGGCAATCCTAGCCTGGCATTTATTTCTCTCTCAGTGCACATTATACCCATTAACAGGAGAAATGACCTCTGCACTTACCTTCAAAGTGCACCCGAGAGACCACAAGCAATGAATTCATTAATTCCTTTGTCAGTATATTCCATTAGATATTAACATTTTATCTTCTACTTGAAGAGGATACTCTGATTGCCATCCACCTAGGAACTAAGGAAACACTAACTCCAAATGCACCACATTTTATTATAAGTGTCTCTCTTGGGATGCCACATTTCCAGAATCTAATTTCTATCAGGATTCTTTTGTTTGCACTTTCACTTATCTCATTTAATTTCTTCCTGTTAGATTAGGCCTTCTCTCAAGGCTGTCAAGATCTTCCTTATGCTCTGATGCCTAAATATCTCTTAAATCAATTTGCTTTATTTCCTCTGCTATTGACTGAGTTCAAATGTTCAGTATCTCTCATTCGGACTATTATAGTAACATCAAAACTAATCTTTCTAGTTTTTGTCTCTTCGACAACTAATGCACCTTCTTCAACCTGCAAAATGTTCTTTCTAAAACGCAAATTTGATTACATCCTTTTATCTCCTACCATTTACTCTTTACATCTCCCCGAAAGCGCCTGGCTTTCTCCTGTCTCTATGCCTTCATGCTTCCCTCTGATTGGAACATTCTCCTATTCTTTTGTCGTGAGTCACCTCCTTGATTACTCCCTTTTCCCCAACAGAGATACGGTTTTCTATTCTATGTTACTTCTGTATCTCATATACTCTTCAATTATTCATATATCCTGGTGGGTTAGAATTACTTTTCTATATCTCATTTTTTTTGATCTTTTGGATTCCAAGTTCCTTCTAGATAGAAACTGTCCTGTAATCATCTTTATATTCTGGTTTTTACCTCTTATTGAATGCTCAGCAATTGTTTATTGAATGGCATTTGAACATCTTTAGCCTATTATGGCATTCCCAATGTCTATCTAGGGTAATGGTAAATTCCCTCTTCTCCTCTCCTACCATCCAAAAGCAATGGGTATAAAACATTACCCTTGACTTTCTTCCCATTTAGATATCTGCTATTCTTCATTCCTCATTTCCTGATTCATCTTTTACTATTTTATTCTTGATTACAAAGCCAGTGAAGTTTCCTCTTTGTTCAAATGTCTTTGGCCAAAGCCCTAAGAAGAACACTTTCTAATTAACACACCATCTTCTCCCTGAAATAAAGTTCCATGACCCAAGCTGATAGAATTCCTATTCTGCCTATTTGCCAGGCCTTCCAGATTCTGTTTTATGAATCATACATCCAGAAATGAGAAGAGAAGGTAGTTTCCTCACTTCCATTCTCCATGTTGTCAGTTCCTTAGTCCAGATTAATTCCTAATTCTTCAGGGTCCATACTTGAGTTGCCAGAAAACTCCCTGGGTGCCTTACCTCAAGCAATAACTCCTTGGAAAAGTATTTTGGAGTGCCATCCTTTTCCTGTTGGTCGATTGAGTAGGGAGGTGGGTTATTGGTCATAATCAGTAAGGTCAAATCCTGATCAAACTCTGTTACTTTTAACATGAAGCTGTTGATTCTCCTGTTTTGATTCAGGAATTTCTGCAGTGCAGTGGGCTTCAAAGGTTCATAGTACTGGGCCTGAGCAGATAGGTTTCCAGACAGACAAAGAGATTAGGTGAAGAGAAGACTAGCAAATCGATCTTTCCTCTCTGTGGGGTAGGGTCAGAGGTTGAGCAGTGACTGGACAAATCTGCCCTGAAACCTGTTGATCCAAAACCGTAGGTAGGAAACTCTTTGTTCCGGATTTCTCTCATTCCCCTGCAAATAGCCTAAGGGACTGGGGCAAGGCAGAAACGTTCACACAGAAACAGGAACAAGATGATTTAATTCTAACCCCTACCCCTACCCCCCTCAAAAAAGTGTAACATAGTGCTAGGCACAGTGGGGAAAACCAAGAAGTTTCTGTGGCTCAGTTGTTATTGATTGGCCTTGTCTCGGCCACCATCTCTGAGGCAGGGATGGAAGCCCCTTGCTCATGTAGCTCTTCAGGAGCAGGCACAGCTTCCCTTACTTCCCACCTGCTCACCCCTCTCCCCAGGCCCAGGTGCCCCTGCCAGCATTCTTAAGCACAACATTAGAAAGGAAGAGCCACCATGAAACACACAGCACAGTCACTTAAAAGCGTGGATGGGCGTGGGTGAGCATGGGTGGGCAAGGGCAGGCCCACTAAATTTGCTTCCCCCTCCCCGCAACAGGAGAATTAGGGAGAAAGGGAGGAGGAGAATTTGGATTACATATATGTTTTCCCTGATTACAAATATGTTTTCTCAACTGAAAAAATACCAACTGCGGGGACCACTTTCTGCCCAGGACTCCCCTCCTACCTCACCACCAGGATCCGAGTTCTGTCTCAAACCTTATATTCCCAGGTCTGCTCTGCCTCCCTGTCCTGGGAAGGGCACCGGGGCCCTGGGAGGTATCAGAGGACTAGGGGCACTGTACAGTGGGTCTCTGCTCTGCTGCTGAGATCTCTTGGGGAAACATTTTTCCACCTACCAAATTCGGATGAACCGAGTAATACTGAAGGTTCTCTAGGACAAATTTGGATTGCCCGATGTGATCCAAAACCTAAAGACAATAAGAAGAAATATTGGTTTCAAGTTACTCCTGCCTTAAATAGTATTCCTCTCCTTACCTCACCTTCGTCTCTAATGCACACTGGGAACACTGGTCTTCATGGTTTGCACTCTGCGTTTCTGGAATGAGAACCACAGGCAGGAGAGCAGGGTTCTGAGGGAGGCTTATAAAGTGAAATGAAGACCAGAATTATGAAATGCCAGGTAAGGATCTTTCAAGGTGAAGTAGACAAACACAGTATCCACGCTCACACAAGGACAAATCATCCCAAGGAGTCACACCCCTTCCTCTGCCTTTCCAGGTCTATAGGGGTGAGATGGGTGGCAGCCAGCCCGGAGAACCATTTAGAAGGTGAAAAGCAAGTTACAAAAGGGCAACAATGTAAGGGTTGTGGATGCAAGGGGGCCGTCCGGTCAAGTCTGTCAACAGGGCTGGGAGCAAATGCACAGAGGAAAGAAGAAGAGAAAGTGTATTTTGCATTTTTGAACATCTTTCTACAATATGATTCTTACAAAAACGTTACAAAAAGTAATAGAGCCAGGCGTGGTGGCGCATGCCTGTAATCCCAGCACTTTGGGAGGCTGAGACAGGAGAATGTGAGTTCAAAGCCAGCCTCAGCAAGGACGAAGTGCTAAGCAACTCAGTGAGACCCCGTCTCTACATAAAACCCAAAATAGGGCTGGGGATGTGGCTCAGTGCTTGAGTGCCTCTGAGTTCAATCCCCAGTACCAAAAAAAGTAATTGGATTTTCATATTGCTGTCTAGTACTTTGCATTGCTGCGCTGGTGGTAGTGCTGGTTATTTGTGCATATTTTAGTGTCTCCTCGGGTAGTAGAGGAGCTGAGCTTCCTTCATCCCCTGCCTGCTGCTCCCAGCACTGCTGACTGCTTCTTGCTTAGCCCTAAGTTATTTAAGTAGGAACCCAAGGGAGGAACACAAGGAGCACATTGTGTGTGAACACAAGGAGTTGAAAGCTCCGAATTACCTTCTTGTGCCAAAATCAGAAATGGCGGGGTGAGGGGTGGGAGGGTGATCCTATTTTTGGATCAGCATTTCTAAAGATTGCTTCACCCACCAGGAGGTGGTATGGTTCAGTGGGGTGCAGGGGAAAACAGAGAAGCATAGGAAGGTGAATAAAGCAAGAAGGCAACGGGGAAAAGGGAAGTGGTTCAGAATGGGACACAACATGGAAGAGGGGGTCGTTACACTGCTCTGGGAGGAAAATGCCAGGAGCTGGCAAGTCTTGGGGGTTGGAAGAGGACTGGAAAGAGGAATATGCTCCATACATTCCTTTTGGAAGAGTGAGATGAAATATGGGACAAATCTAAAGATACAATCATTTAATTTTTATTATCTTTTGGAAAACCTAAATCTGTTTGTTCAAAACAAAAATATATTATGAAAAGCCTGCTCTGTGAATATATGTAACATTTAACCATTAGAAATATAAGAAAAAAGTTTACTAGGGAGACAGGTATGAAGACTTTTTCTTTAAAAACTTTCTTTTTTAATAATTTGAGGGGGAAAAGTCTCTGGAGAAATTTTTTTTTTTGGTAGATGGTCAGAACGCCTTTATTTTATTTGTTATGTGGTGCTAAGGATCAAACCCAATGCCTGACACGTGCTGGGCAAGCACTCTGCCACTGAGCCACACCCTAGCCCCTGAAAATGTTTTTTAACTCCTGAATTTTTCTAAGGAATTGCATCTCTGTTCCAAATTAGCCTCCAGTGCTTGGCTAAACCCACAAGATTGTCCAAATTGGAATCTGTTTTTAGTTTTATTATGTTGACTTGTATTATCGCTGGCTGATGAAATAAAAATTGGCCTGGAAAATTCACTTGAGTATGATAATGCTGGGAAAGCAACCAAGACACTTGATGGAGTTCTGCTACAACAGGTAGGCTCAAAGTCTAGGTACATCGAGGTGAATACTCCCTCACTCCCTGAGATAGGATCTGATTCTTGGGTTCCGTGCCCTGATTTGTTGGTGATGTATCTTTGTCTCTTCTTTTTTCTATGCTTCTGTGTTTCACAAAATGAGATCAATTATTGTTGTTCTGTATATCAGCTTTTTTTGTTTTGTTTTGTTTTGTCTTTGTACTGGGGATTGAACTCAGAGGCACTCGACCACTGAGCCACATCCTCAGCCCTATTTTGCATTTTATTTAGAGACAGGGTCTCACTGAGTTGCTTAGTGCCTCACTGTTGCTGAGGCTGGCTTTGAACTCGTGATTCTCCTGTCTCAGCCTCCCAAAGTGCTGGGATTACAGGCGTGTGCCACCATGCTCAGCCTGTATATCAGCTTTTACCCTTTTTGCTTTCCCATCAGAAGTTTGTAGCCCCAGCGGGTAAGTACTCCAAGCAAACCCAAAGATTACACATGAACATGAGCTACTGCTTTGCCTTACCTCATCACCATCAGCAGCCATTCCTTTCTCAGGCTTAACTGGCCTATTTGAAAAAGTCTTTAGTTTGTCATCTGGAAACCTGAAAAAGAGGCAGAACATCTAGTAGCATTTGCTGACCCGGCATCCTGGCCTTCAGCATATTCTCAGTCTACTTCAACTAAGTTTGGGAGCTTAATTTAGAAGATTATTAATTAGGTGATCACAAATTGAATATGTAGTAAGAATTTTATTCATTATCCAGCCTGCATGCTGGAGAAAATTTCAGTTTAAAGGGTTGAATATTTGGGACATCTAAGAGATACACAAACATCCAGATGATGTTTACTTCTAAGATAGAAGTTTTAAATCACCCAAAGAAGTGCTCTAGTCAACTGTCTAAAGAAATTCTTTTGGGCAGCTAGACCTCAGGATACACTTAAGACCTCCTAGTATTTGAATGCCTGGCTCTTACACTTCCTGGACACGGCACTGTCTTTACCAATGATGAAGTGTTCATGAAACGTCACAACTAAGTTTCCTGTTCTTCTATTTTCCCCACTTTGGTACCAGGGATTGAATTCAGAGGCATTTGAACACTGAGCCACATCCTCAGCCTTATTTTATATTTTATGTAGAGACAGGGTCTCACTGAGTTGCTTAGCACCTTGCTTTTGCTGAGGCTGGCTTTGAACTAGCGATGCTTCTGCCTCAGCCTCTTGAGCCACTGGGATTACAGGCATGTGCCACCGTACCTGACTAAATGTCCTGTTCTTATTGACTTTGCTTGGATTACTGTCTATCTCATCTTCCTAACCACATCTAAAAGTTTGTTTTTCTAGAAGTAAGGTAGTAAAGCTAAGCATTAATGGCAAATATTTTCAAACTCGCTTATTTTCCCATACCTCACTAGACACCTGTTCCCTCTGGGGAAAAGGAGGGGCAAGGGCAGAAGTTGCAATATCTAATAATAAAGTATTTGGGGTTCCCTGATTGATTCTTTGTAAACCCCTTCACTGCCTGAATATAGTGAAAGATACTCATCAGTAAGAGTAGGTTAATGATTCAAATAAATGGTCCTCTTCCTCCTCAGAGAGAATTCCATTTGGGAGTAGAACTAGCTTAAATTCAGAAGAATTCTGCAAATAACTTGACTAGACCTCTTTCCTTTAAAAGTGAAGATAGCTGTATAAGGTCCAAAGTAAGAAAAGTAGAAATAGCCAAGCTATGTAGTTGGAAGGTCAACTGGCTACAGCATGGTATAAACAATCTTGAATCCAGGATGAAATCCCATCCAGGGATGATGATCTCCATCTATCGCTGGCTACCAGTTGTGACATTAACTCAGGCAATAGCTCTTAGAAATGGTCCCAAGGGGAGAAGGACACCCACTGTAGATAGACCAATATAAATTAATTCAACTTAACATCTGGAAATTTGTGCCCTTTTGATGTGGCCTAGTGCTGTAAGTTATCTAATAATAAGTAACACAATTTTTATTGTAGTGCTTTTTCCAATGATTCTTCTGTATCTGAAAGGCAGCACAGGATCCCAGATACTTTTCTTCAAGGCCCATGTAAGGCCTAGAACTACATGAAAAACATTTCTTTAGTCCAACAGTGCTCTAGTGCTGTCTTTTTGGCTATAGTTGCTACATGAGACAAAGACCAAGTTCTGGTTTTTGATCTGCAAACAGCCAATTAAAGTGTATTTAATGAAGATCTACTCTGTGATTAGTACTGTTCAAAGTGCTTTGGGATAAAAAGTAAGGCAGTAGAAAACAGTATTTGTAACTTAGTTAAGCAAACAAGAGTACACACTTGCCGTATCTTTCTTCGCCCATTGCTACTCACGGCTAATTGGGCCAACCTAAGGCAGGTGTTCAACCAAGTCCAAACTCAGTGTCTCTAAATAGTCCACGTTCTGCAGGAATTCAGTTCAATTCAAACATTCTTTCCTTAGCACACACTGTATGCCCAGCCTTCTTCATCCTTTTGGAAAAACAAGAGAAGACTGATAGACAATATTACAAATATAGAAAATACACAAAACATGGTGATCCTTGCCTGTCATAAATTAAGTTTATTTGGCCAATGGGGAGGAGCAGAGATGATTATTACACATGAAGCAATAATGACAGATACATGCTAATGAAGTGAACTTCCTCTCTTAGGGGGATCTCAATTTGTTCATCTGTAAAGTGGAGGACACTAACCAAATGATTTAAAGGTGGCGTTCGAATTCCCTGATAGTGGAGAGATTTACCTACATGAAAATCTTAAAAAAAAAAAAAAGAATTTGCATGTATCAGCAGTAGGAGAAAGTGAAAGGAACTGCCATCTTTTAATTTACCTCTCCTTTCAATACAACTACACTCATCCATAGATTAGGCCTGAGAAGTTGGAAAAAAGTATGGATATATACTGGGGGGAGGGTGCTGCTATGTATAGACAATGAGAAATGGAGATAGAGGCTGCTGATGTGGAATGTACCATTTAGAGAGAAAAGGGGTCAATTAGGGAAGAGTCTTCTTAAAAGATGTGGAGCCTGAAATGGGCCTCCTTGCAGGATGGTGTGTGAAACCTTTCATCTTCCTGGAAGGTGAGTGTTGTTTTAAGTAATGAAAATTAAGGGTAGGTAGACAGGATGGAATCACATTTTGGCAGCCTTGACTACAAGAACTTTGATAAGATGTATAGCCCAAGTGCCTATAAAGACCACAGACTTGGAAAAGTGGTCTGTGTTCATGTTGAGAGGTAACTTTTTAGGGTTTATGTCTCATTTAATGGTCTAGTCATGAACCCTAAAGATGATACAGAGTTTGTAACTAGACTGAGCTTAACCCTAAAGTTCCTGTCTGAAGAAACAGACTAATAAGCTCAACATCCTTTTTCCTCCCTCATTTTTTATTTTTATTTTTGGAATTGTAAGTTCAGCTTGAGCACATATTAAAGCTAAAATAAAAAGGAGCTATCCAAGTGGGAGTTACAATTTGTGTTGTGTGGCTCATGCACAGCCCAGGCTGGAAAAAAAAAATCACACACAAACACAAAACTACCCTCAAAATTAAAATATCTCTAGCTGGGCATGGTAGTGTGTGCCTGTAGCCTTAGCTACTTGGGAGGCTGAGGCAGGAGAATCACTTGAGCCCAGGAGTTTGAGGCCAGTCTGGGTTACAGAGTGAGACCCCCATCTCACCAAAAAAAAAAAAAAAGAAAACAAAACAAAACAAAACAACAAACAAAAAAACAGAGAGAGAGAGAGAGAGAGAGAGAGAGAGAGAGAAATAGCTGAAAGATTTGGTATACAATACCTTTTAGGACATTAGGGAAATACATAAAATTCCTTGATATAGAAATTTTCCATGTTGAAAATATCTTAATGATTCTCTTCTGGATTCTGGAGGAGACACAGGGAATTGTGATGAACAGGCAGTCTAGAATGTGGAGGTGTTCTGTGGTGGTGACAGAGAATCGTGAGAACAAAGACATACTTAAACACAACCTACTATGAACTGCTCCAATTGCTACCCTGTGACTTCCCTGCACACACCATACACACTGATGTGATCATCATCTTTTTAAAAATTTTTTTTTAGTTATAGGCAGATGCAATACCTTTTCTTTTATTATTTTTATGTGATGCTGAGGGTCGAACACAGTGCCTCACCTGCAGTAGGCCAGCGCTCTACCGCTGAGCCATAACCCCGTGATCACCATCTCTTAATCCATCTCTATCTTAGCCAACGTTTTCACCCCATTCCTCAGTGTTATAAACACGATGAGCATTCCTCTTTTATTCCTCATACTTAAAACACTCTCCCTAGATATTTGAATCTTTTTTTTCTTTATGTTACTGTTCAGATCAAGCTCCTTAAGAGAAAACTTTCCAAACTCTGGCCTACAGGCATTTATTTATTTATTTATTTATTTATTTATTTATTTATCTATCTATCTATCTATCTATCTATCTATTTATTTATGTGTGTGTGTATGTTCACATACATAGTATCTTGTAGTTCTTATAATTTTCTTATATGCAGATTTTGTCTCTCCCTGAGGCAGTCAGCTCTTTAAAACTGGAAATGTACCTTTTTCACCACATCCATATTTTGGATAGCTGCCATTCTGACTGGGGTGAGATGAAATCTGAGAGTAGTTTTTATTTGCATTTCTCTAATGGCTAGAGATGTTGAACATTTCTTCCTATATTTGTTTATTGATTGTATGTCTTCTTCTGAGAGGTTTCTATTCAGCTCCTTAGCCTATTTGTTGATTGAGTTGTTTGTTTTTTTGGTGTTAAGTTTTTTGATTTCTTTATATATCCTGGAGATCAGTGCGATGTGTGTGTGGCAAAAATTTGCTCCCAAAATGTAGGCTCTCTGTTCACTTCATTGGTACTTTCTTTTGCTGAGAAGAAGTTTTTTAGTTTAAATCCATCCCATTTATTGATTCTTGCTTTTATTTCTTGTGCTTTTGGAGTCTTATTAAGGAATTCGGGGCCTAATCCAACATGATGAAGATTTGGGCTTACTTTCTCCTCAA
>CM053407.1:20990152-21067645 GCA_028644305.1 Xerus rutilus | reverse complement strand
CAGGGTCTCTGGTCTAATTCCTAGGTCTTTGATCCACTTTGAGTTGAGTTTTGTGCATGGTGAGAGATAGGGGTTTAGTTTCATTTTACTGCATATGGATTTCCAGTTTTCCCAGCACCATTTGTTGAAAAGGCTATCTTTTCTCCAATGTATGTTTTTGGCACCTTTGTCTAGTATGAGATAGCTGTATTTATGTGCACTACTCTGTGTCTTCTATTCTGTACCATTAGTCTACATGTCTATTGCTGTTTTTGTTACTATAACCTTGTAGAAAAGTTTAAGGTCTGGTACTGTGATGCCTCCTGCTTCACTCTTCTTGCTCAGGATAGCTTTGGCTATTCTGGGTCTCTTATTTTTCCAAATGAATTTCATGATTGCCTTTTCTATTTTTATAAGAAAGGACTTTGGGATTTTAATTGGAATTGCATTGAATCTGTAGAGTGCTTTGGATAGTATGGCCATTTTAATAATATTGATTCTGCCTATCCAAGAGCAAACACTCAAACATTGCTGGTGGGACTGCAAACTGGTGCAACCAATCTGGAAAGCAGTATGGAGATTCCTTAAAAAACTTGGAATGGAACAACCATTTGATCCAGCTATTCCACTCCTCGGCTACCCTAAAGATTTTAAAACAGCATACTACAGTGACGCAGCCACTTCAATGTTTATAGCAGCACAATTCACAATTGCTAAACTGTGGAAGCAACCCAGACGCCTTTCAACAGATGAATGGATAAAGAAACTGTGGTACATATACACAATGGAATATTATTCAGCAATAAAAGAGAATAAAATTATGGCATTTGCAGGTAAATGGGTGGAGTTGGAGAACATTATGTGAAGTGAAGTAAGCCAGTCCCAAAAAACCAAATGCCAAATGTTCTCTCTGATTAGTGGATGTTGATACATAAGCAGGGTGGGAATGGGGAACAAAGGAGAAGTTGAGGAACTCTGGATGGGGCAGGGAGGAGGTGGGGGGAGGAAAAGGGGAATGGGTATAGTAAAGATGGTTGAATGAGATGGTCATCACTACCCTCGGTGCATGTATGAAGACACAAATGGTGTGACTCTATCTGGTTTGCAACCAGAGAAATGGAAAAATTGAGCTCTATATATGTACTATGACTTGAAATGCATTTAAATAAAAAAATTGATTAATTTAAAAAAAAGAGAAATATTAGGGGATCATAACCAGATAAACTCTAAATTGAAATTTCTTTGCAAAGCAGTAAAATCGAGACTCTCAAAAAAAAACAAAAAAAAAAGATATTGAGCCGGGCACGGTGGCGCATGCCTGTAATCCCTGCACTTTCAGAGGCTGAAACAGGAGAATTGTGAGTACAAAGCCAGCCTCGGCAGGGGTGAGGTGCTGAACAACTCGGTGAAACCCTGTCTCTGCATGGAATACAGAATGGGGCAGGGGATGTGGCTCAGTGGTCAAGAACCCCTGAGTTCAATCGCCGATACCAAAAAAAAAAGAAAAAGACATTGAGCTAATTTGTAACTGACTAAATTATTTGCTTTTACAGATGTATTAAAGAAATTAAAAAGAAAAAAAACTGGAAATGTGAATGTTAAGCATATTTCTACTCCACCATGTTTTGTATGTTAAGCATTCAAAGTCAGTATTGGTTTATTTCAGTATATTTACTGAACATTTATGACATGTTAGGAACCAAGATAAATCAGTTGTAATTTTTTTTTTTGGTACCCAGGATTGAACCCAGGGGTGCTTAACCACTGAGCAACACTCCCTGCCCTTTTTATATTTTATTTAAAGACAGTCCTAAATTGCTTAGGACCTTGTTAAATTGCTGAAGCTAGCTTTGAACTGTCAATCCTCCTGTTTCAGCCTCCAGAGCCACTGGAATTACAGGTGTGTGTCACAGTGCCTAGCTCAATTGTAATCTTCTACCTTAAGGAGTTCACAGTTTATCCAGGAAGAGACAAGGAAAGTGTTGACTACAACAGTGTGATGCCTATATTGGAGATAAATTCAGGATGCTCTGGGAGCAAAGAAGAAATGCACTTAATCCAGACAAGAGCCTGGGAAAGACTTGGAACAAATATTAAACTGAGCCTGCAAAGGTAAGTTAACCAGGTAAGGCGACAAGAAAATGGATACTTGTGAAAGAGGGAAAAGCACAAGCAAAAAAACAAGAATACAACCAGGTATGACTTGTTTAGGGGAATTGAAATAATTGCAGAATGTCTGGAACATCAGATTTATGGGAAGAGTAGAAGAGAGACTGGAGAGGTAGATAGGCTTCAAATCCTTAAATGAAGTCTTTGCTAGGAAGCTTGTAGGTTACTTTGAGTAATGAAGAAATATAAAGAGATTTTAAGTACAGAGATACATTTAATGATACATATTTCAGAACTATGAAAATGGTGCAGCATGAACTTTATATTGGAAAGACTTAAGAATTACAGATTAGAGCCAGGTGAGGTGGTGCATGCCTGTAATCCCAGTGGCTCAGGAGGCTAGGGCAGGAGGATCTGGAGTTCAAAGCCAGCCACAGCAACGTAGTGAGGCTCTGCACAACCCAGTGAGACCCTGTCTCTAAATAAAATATAAAAAGGGATGGGGATGTGGCTCAGTGGTTAAGCAACCCTGGTTTAAATCCCTGGTACCAAAAATAAAGAATTATAGATTAGAAAGTTGAAAAGAGGCAAGATGAGAAGGCTATGGCGGTACTGGGGAGGGCTGAGCAATGGTAAGAGTTTGCAGTTGTCACATACTTATTTCATTCACCCCCTGTGTCCTAGTCCTGGGTGACTTCTTTTTGCCAGGAATTTGAAAGATAATTATATCTGGGGCTGGGGCTGTAGCTCAGTGGTAGAGCGCTTGCCTCACATGTGTGAGTCACTGGGTTTGATCCTCAGCACCACATAAAAGTAAATAAATAAAAATAAAGATATTGCATTAAAAAAAAGATAATTGTATCTGTCCCTCTTGCTGAGGGCCCCAGAGCTGCCCCAGATCTAGTTTTCCCTGAAGCATGGTTATTCAGTTTTCCTTTCAATTCTCTGAGCTTTCCCAGTATCCTTTCACATAACTCCTCCCTTTTTGCTTAAATTAGTAGAAAGGAAAAGGTTTGTTTCTGGCTTGCAACCTAAAGCACATACACTGATAAAAGCTCTGAAGCAAGACAGTGGCAGTGAAGAGGGATAGAAGGATATCTGAAAGATATGAGGAAAGTAGAATTAAGACTTGGAAACCAATTGAATCCGTGGTAAGAAATCACATTTTTAATTTTGTTATTGGAGTGAATGGAAATGCAATTTACCAAACTGATAATAAAGGAGTTGGAGCAAGTTTGAGGATAAATGTTGAAATTTTTGTCAATTGAGCATGACAGACTGAGGGGACATTGTCTAGTAAATGGTTTAAAAGATGAGTCTGGAGCTTAGGAGGGATTGGTTTGGTGCTATAGGTTGGACCTTTTTTGTTTTTGGTACTGGGGATTGAACTCAGGGGTACTCGACCACTGAACCACATCCCCAGCCCTATTTTGTGTTTTATGTAGAGACAGGGTCTCACTGAGTTGCTTAGCACCTCACCATTGCTGAGGCTGGCTTTGAACTCACGATTCTCCTGTCTCAGCCTCCCTAAGTGCTGGGATTACAGGCTTGTGCCACTGCGCCCAGCTTGTAGGTTGGACTTTTATGTGATCCTCTCCCATGTTCATATGTTGAAGCTCAGTCCCCAACATTAGAGTATTACAAGGTGGAGCCTTTGGGAGGTGATTAGCACTCTTATAAAAGAGACCTCAGAGAGCATCTTGTTTTTTCTATCATATGAAGGACCATCAAAAATATGGCCATCTGTGAACCGAAAAGTGGGCCCTCACCAGACACAATCTTCTGGCACCCTGATCTTGGTCTTATAGCTTCCAGAACAGTGATAAATAAATTGCTGTTGTTTATAAGTAACTCAGTTTATGACATTTTGTTATAGCAACCTGAACAGACTAAGACATTTGGGATAGAATTCATATTTGGTCATCAGTTCCAACTATATGTGCTAGCTGAAGTCACTGGAATAGATGAGATCAAGTAGGAAAAATGGTGGGCTGTAATGAGACTACAGTAGGCCAGAGCCCTGGACTACATCACAGCCAAGGAAGAACATCATAGTGGATGGTATGAAGAACACTGACGACAGAGGTCAGAAGATGGAGAAAAACCAGGAGAAAGTAGCCACATAAATCAAGGGAAGAGATAATGTCATATTCAAATAAGCAAAACATCTAGTTTAATATGGCATCTGAACTGCAATTTCTGAAGGTACAGAAACAGATTAAAACTAACAAAATGAGGGCTGGGGCTGTAGCTCAGTGGTAGAGCGCTTGCCTAGCATGTGTGAGGCGCTGGGTTCGATCCGCAGCACCACATATAAATAATAAATGAATAAAGTAAAGATCCATCAACAACTGAAAAAAAATTTAAAATAAAAAAAAACTCACAAAATGACCAAAAGCTTAATTAACAACTCAATACTACCAATTATAAGGCAGACAAAAATCTTACAGAGATTGAAAAAGCCTATTAGGCTTGAGATGGAAAGGCCAAGATTTGCTCACAGAAACAGGGACCATGTAATAAAAGATAATATGAATTATCTGGCAAAAGATAATGTAAATACCCATTGATTGACAAACCCTCACCCCTTTTCAAAGACACAAGGGCAGCCTCAATCCAAACTCAGGGTGGTCATCTCCTCCTACAACTCCTACAACTAGAGTGTGGATCTAAGTCAGGACCTAACAATAGTTCCTTTTCATCCCTTTACTTCTATTACTTTCTATATTCAGATGGAGATTTCACCACCCAGGTAACAGTGGATGGGATCTTAGGGATGGCTCAATGCATTCTAGGAGAAGTAACCTCAGATGCAAAGAGCAGGAAGTGAGGGCATGTTCTATTTTCAAAAACTATTTTCTTGGTCTGGGATTGTGGCTCAGTGGCAGAGTGCTTGCCTCCCACGTGTGAAGCACTGGGTTCGATCCTCAGCACCACATAAAAATAAAGATATGTCCATCTACAACTAAAAAAATAAAAATTAAAAAAAAACAAACTATTTTCTTCTTTCATTTCTAACTGTTCATAATATAGAAACATCTACCCTCTTGCACGTATTGGTATGAAAGGTAAGAAAGAGTGGAAAGAAGAGTCACCCTACTTTCCTTCTGCAAAGAAAAAGTGGCAGCACGTTATGTTGAGCACGGGTACCACATCTCATTTTTGGTTCACTCTTTTTCAAACAGCTGCCAACAACACATGATGCTCTTCCTTTATCAGGGAGACCAAACTTTTTTCAGTGACTAGACCAGTAAGAAGCCCAATTTATGTTCGCAACCCAGCCAGTTTCCAAAGCAGCTCCTAGCAAAAAAAAAAAAAAAAAAAGAAAGAAAGAAAGAAAGAAAAAGAAAACTTGATATTTTGAACTTAACTGATTCTTGAGTGTGTTTATTAATTGTCTCAGAACCCATCTGGAGAAAAGACATGATTGGTACCTTAAATACTTCAGCATCCTGGCTGCTATAGTTTTTATGTTCTACATTGGTTCAGATACCACAGAATGAGGGAACTGAAATTTCAGAAATTATCTCCTTAGCAAAGGAAAAATAAAAGCCTGCTAGAAATTGGAGACTGGGTAAGGAGCTTTGCCTAGCAACCTACCCTCCATCCATGGGCAGAAAGTAGAACCAGGATTTATAAATTCATTCACCTCTTCTGTTTACTAACATCCAGTCTAAATAGAATTAGCATTATTCAGAGATGAATGAATGGAAAATGATTTTCACAGTTAATGAATTTTATGATGATATGAATACAGCAGCAGCAATTGCCTCTGTGGCATAATTGAGAAGCCAAGAAAGACTGGCAGGAACGGAGAATACGGAGACTGAGCAGAAGATTGGTAATTTGAAAACTGGGAATCAAAGCCATGAAATTCATTTGTGTATCTGATAAAAATGTGGGGGAAGTCTACTTATAAGAGGGAGCGGGAGCTGTGCCTTCCATTGTTTAGCTTTGGAGTAGCAGGTGGATAGGAACCAAAAGAGAAATAAAAAGGGAAAAATGAGATTGTAAATATACCAGATATATTTTTAATATACCAGTAAAGGATAGAAGATGGTCTCAGGAAAAACCTAGGGGCCGAAGATGGCCACCACGGCAAATTTCTAAAGATTTCAAATGTGATATATGAAAGAGGAAAGGAGGTGCTGCTGTTCCCTCTCAGGGCACTTCCCCAACACTGATATTCTCTTGTCTAACTTAATGAATTCTTAGCTTTAAAGTCCAAATATCAAAGACTCATGTGCAAAACAGAGTGATTTAGGAAACAGATGTAATCCATTCAGATGCCTGTCTAATGAAGAAGGCAAACTGTTAATCTCATAGCTTTATACCCTCATGTGGGAGACAGAGTGTCACAACTGAGTTACCATTGAGTGTCATGATCGAGTCCACTCATGAGAGGTAGATTCTGGGCAACTAGTACTAATTAATTGATTGAAACCAAGAAGCTTCCTCCCAACCCTCTTGCTTTGTAAATGCATTTGGCTCTTCCAGTTCATCCAAATCACTCCATATTCTGCATGCTGTTACAGCCAGCAACAGTGATAAAGAATAATACATAATTGTACCAAACTATATATTATATATATTCCCCATGTATTAAAATTTCATATCAAACCATGCTTTAAATTTCAGTGGGGGCAAAAACTTTAAAACACATCAATATCGGTGAAATTAGGGTGATAGGAGTGGGCGGAGGAGGATTTGAGGAAGTCTGTTTCCCTTTCTCACTTTGCTTTCACTCAAGAGGAAAATCGTATTGCTATTTGGGCTTCCTTTTCTTCTTCAGGGAGGACTCTAGACATTTAAGAGTTCATATAAATGGGTTTGGCTTACTCTTCTGTTGAGGCTCCGACTAGCTCTTCTTTTTGTTCTACTTTCTTATATGGCAGGTGAATCCAGGCATTCAGGTTTCAGTCAGATAACAGGAAGATGCCCTTAGATGCTGTGCTTCTTGTGAGCAGCCTCCCATACCAGTTATTTACCTGTTGTTTCTCAGCTCCAAACTCCACCTTCTCAACTCCACTCTGAGATGCACACTACATTTCTCACATTCCCTTGCCCAGTGGACTACCTATTTGGTTCTGCCAGAAGGAATGACTAGTGGAAGATTGGAGTGTAGAAGGGAAAAAAAAAATTTCTTCCTGTTTTTTCAGTTCTTGTCAGCATCTCTCTGGCAAAAGCAGCTGGCTCATCTACAATTCCTCTGGGCATCTGGAGTATTGATAAATGGTCTTTGTTGCCTTTTTGCTTTTTATCATCCTCTTTAGCATGGGCCACAGGCCAGGACTTCACACCACAAAGCCCCAGACTCATATTCATTCATTTATTCAACAAATGTTAAATACCTACCATGTGCCAGCATCTACAGCAGTAAAGAAAAGAGACACAAGTCCCTGTCCTCTTGGAGCTTGCATTCCAGGTAGGGACTATTTGCAAGAGTAGTGTGCTCTTGGATGTCTCATAGGTAGTTTGGACTTGGCAGTTAAAATAATTCTTGATTTTCCCTCCCCTTCAAACCCATTCCTCCCTCAGTCTTACTTGTCTTTTTTCTTTTTTTGGTACCGGGGATTGAACTCAGGGGCACTTGACCACTGAGCCACATCCCCAGCCCTATTTTGTGTTTTATGTAGAGACAGGGTCTCACTGAGTTGCTTAGTGCCTCACTGTTGCTGAGGCTGGCTTTGAACTCGCGATTCTCTTGTCTCAGCCTCCCTAAGTGCTGGGATTACAGGCTTGCGCCACCGTGTCCAGCTTCTTACTTGTCTTACTAAGTAAAATTGTCATTCATTCTGTTATTTAGGCAAAAAAAGAAAAAATTGAAGTTTATTCCTGATTTCTCTCACTCCTTCCTATCCATTTTTTAAAATTAGGACATTATAATTATACATAGTAATTGGATTCATTTAACAAAATCATACAAGCAAAGGATTTGATTTCAAGCCCCATTCCCTTTCTCCCTCCCCCTATTTTCTTTCCTCTATTCTATTAAACTTCCTATCTTTTACATAGACATAGTAGTGAAATTCCCTTTGGTATCTTTATATATGAATATAACATGATTTTGTTAAATTCATTCTATGTATCTTCCCCTTTCCCTCCCTTCCTCCCTCTCATTCTCCTACGTCTACACCACAGACTGTATCTTTATGATATCTTATCCCCTCCCCCGCTGCCTTCTTTCCCTTATTTTGCTCGAGCTTCCACATGAGAGGAAACATTCGACCTTTGATTTTCTGAGTCTGGTTTATTTCACTTAGCATGATTTTCTCCATTTCCATCCATTTACCAGCAAATGTCATTATTTCATTCTTCTTTACGGCTGAGTAAACTCCATTGTGCATATATACCACATTTTCTTAATCCATTCATCTATTGACAGGCATCTGGGTTGATTCCATAATTGGGCTATTGTGCATTTTGCTGCTATAAATGTAGTGGTTGTGCCACTATTGCATGCTGCTTTTACATCTTTAGGGTAAACACTGAGGAGTGGGATAGCTAGGTCATATGGTGGTTCCATTTGTAGTTTTTTGAGGAATCTCCACACTGCTTTCCAGAGTGGTTGTAGTAATTTGCAGTCCCATCAACAATGTAAGGGTGTACCTTTTTCTCCACATCCTTGCCAGCATTTATTATTATTTGTGTTCTTGACAATTGCCATTCTGACTGGTCACTCCCTTCTATTCTTAATTCTGAATCTGTGCATTGTCAAGTCCTATTGATTCTATCTTCAAATGTATTACAAATCTGAAATAAGGGTACTTTTCAACCACTCTTGCCTGATCCAAAGTCCCCTGTTGCTTTGGGCTGTTTAAACACAGTCATCTCTTTCCTTGGTATAAATCTCTTTACTAGGAGAGAGAAAAAAATGGAAGCAATGTTAGGAAATGAGCATTCTATCGGGCAGCAATTAAGCTGTGTATTGGAGGTTCTTATCTGCTCTGTTTCCCTTAAGAAATTATAGACTTCTATAAGAAAGAGTTCCAAATGATCTTTCTCAGGCTCTGAAGAAAACTCTAGGAATTATAGTCTAAGTATGTCATTTCCTTGAGTTTGCAAGCTGTGCTTGCTTCACAGTGGAACAAATATACAGAAGGGAAGAGAAATGTACTTCTATATAGAGATGATGATGATGATGATGATGATGATGATGATGATGATGATGATACTGGGGATTGGACTCAGGGGCACTCGACCACTGAGCCACATCCCCAGCCCTATTTTGTGTTATATGTAGAGACAGGGTCTCACTGAGTTGCTTAGCACCTCGCTGTTGCTGAGGCTGGCTTGAACTCACGATTCTCCTGTCTCAGCCTCCCTAAGTGCTGGGATTACAGGCATGTGCCACCGCACCCGGCTAGATTGTTTTTAATATAAAAAAAATCACAGGATGTTTTTTCTCAAAATCTGCTAATATATTTCTATTATCCTAAGATCCTGGGGCTTCTCCCTGCCCCTTCCCCACTTCATCTCCTGCTAGTCTTCTAACCTATCAGCCACTCTTGCCATCTTAGACTTCTTGCTAGTCCTTAAACATGCTAAGGTTATTCTCTTACAGGGATTTTTTAATTCTATTCTCAAGCACTTCCTATAGCTTACTCTCTCCATTCATTTTTCTATTCAAATGTCCCCTTACAAGAAAGGCCATCCTAACTGGGAATGGTGGTGCACACCTGTTATTCAAGCTATTGGGCAGCCTGAGGCAGGAGGATTGCAAGTTCAAGGCCAGCCTCAACAACTTAGCGAGACCCTGTCTCAAAATAAAAAGGACGGAAATGTAGCTCAGTAGTAAAGTGCCCCTGGGTTCAATCTCTAATACAAAACAAAAAAACAAAACCCACCTTAAATACTATCTCCCAATCACGTTCTCTTTATTATACTTTATTATTCTTCAAAGTCCTTAGATTTATCCACAGTGTACTTGTTCATTTATTATCAATTTCTTTCACAAGATTATACCCTCCAATGTGGCAAAGACTTTGGTTCACTATTATATCCCCAAGTGCCTGGGGCAATTGCACTTGGCGCATAGAAAATATTTGTTGACTGAATGAGTGACTAAAAACTTAACTGACAAGTTCCATGTAGACCATGTGAGATTTTTGGTTTTGATTTATTATTGGAACTGCCTGATAGCCATCCCAAATTTTCCTCCTTTTTATCCCATAGTGAAAGAACAAATACTAGATCCAAGGAAAAAAGCAGACAGAACCACTATCAAGGATGTTATGTGGCTTCTCTACAGCCTCTCTGAGGCATTTTGACCTACCCACTCTACTCTGTGCTCTCAGTTGACCCTGGTAAGTCCCTTAGTTATCATCTAATCACATGATGAGTGTCATGGCAATATAGCAATGGCCAGAGGAAGATAAAGAGGCCTCTTCCTACAGCAAGAATAAAACATTGCCATTCCAAAGACTAAAAGATTGCTCAAGGGAGCCTGTCACTGTTATTCCCTCAGTGACATAACTGGCCCAAGAATAGTGAGAGGACCTTGACCAGCAGGCAGAGCCAACCTACTGGGGTGGCTCCGATGAACAGAGAAGTAGGACTTGAGATTGTTAGCTTTAGAAATGATAGAAAGCAAACTCGGGATAGATCAGCAGATGAGTGAAGAGAGATGATACTTGGGGAAGACATGAGGTCTAAAATGTCCAAACTAGTCACATAAGAGAAAAAGAAGGGTGTCTCTCTGATTTTATATCTGGACCTAACTGCTTTTATATTTGAAGACTAGGCTAGAGGAGGATTGGGGAGATGCTTTTGACGATAGTAGGTCCCAGAGAGTTTGAACGGAACAGGAAAGAAATTGGAACAATTTGGAATTATACCCCGAGGGAGCCTAGATCCAGGAAACTATTGAAAGTCGCCCTCTGATGGTGACAGGTAGAAAGTCCTTAATGAGAGCAACCGGGGGACTTTGATGAGGAGACAACACTCAAGATGGTTAGAGAAAATTTAGATAGGTTTAAGAAAAGGAGACCCCAAAACTGATCAGAGAATACTTTAGGTGTGCTTTTGTGGTTTTACTGTGACGTGACTTTTGTAGGTGGGAAAGCGTGACCAGCAAATGCCATGAGGTGCACATCCAGGTAGTAACAGGTCACGTGCGAGGCCGGGACTCCACCGCAACAAGATGGGTGAAAAGGGCCAGACAGTAGCACAACGAAAGAGCATTATGGGAAAGTTAACTCAGTTCTTCCTCTTCCTCAGCTGAAATGAACTTGGAGAATATTGCATGTTGAAATTTTAAAGGTAATTACCAAAGGAATGTATGAATACTTCTCACAGAATATCTTGCTTGTTAATATTGTGAATGTGTCCTGGCTTTAAATACTGATTTTATAGAACTATGTCTCTCCATATAATTTTTTTTCTATCTATTGTCTGAGTAAAATTTGTATTCATGTCCTCAAAATTCATTACAACTTTAAAAACATGTATTTTAAAGATGTACAAATAATAATTTGATTTATGTTCCAAGTACAATTGTAGCAGAATGTGGAAATCATATTGTAGTCACTTTACAAAGCCCAAGTTTTGACAAAGGGATATGAATTTCAGATGCTGCTGGTGCTGAGAGATCAAATTATTGCATCAAATCAACTGTTTGTTGACAATTATATTGTTTCTGATCAGAATGCAGTTCTAAAGCATTTTTCTTTCCAACATGATAATTTTTTAATGATACATAGATGTTTTGGATGTTTTAGGAACTCGAATGGAGGATTTTTTGTTGACATATAACCCATTATAATATTTTCCATTTTAAATGATAGAAAATCTCCTCAACATTTTCATACATAACATTTGGTTTTCAAGGGAGGATTACTGACTTAAGTGGGAGATGCCCGAAAGTTAATTTATAATTTTCAAGTAAATACAAGGGACTAAAGAAAGATTGATGCAATATGTCAAGAAAGGAAAAAGAATAAGAGCAAAGACAAAACATGGTAAATTGAAAACACAAAGATGGTAAAATAAATTCAAATAAATCAAATAAATTAATAATCACAATAAATAAATGGATTAAACTCACTTATGAGAAAAACAGTCTTGGGTTGGATTTTAAAGAACCCAGCTATGTACTCTTTGCTTGAATAGACCTAAAATATAATAACAGAATTGTAGTCCAAGGAGAGTTTTTGCCTTCTCCTTTTCCTCCTTTTAAATCTCCTCCACTTCCATCTAATTCACCTCCTGTGCCATGATATTGCTGTGCTATGGGTGATGTCCATGTGTCTCCCCCCGCCAAAATAGCCAATAATAGCAGCTTGATGATGCCCAGGTGGATCTAGGCAAGTATGAGGTTATGTTGGGCTATAAACAATAAATACCAGAAGTCACTTTCATCTAGCAGGGACCATCTTGCTACAAGTGAAGTGTTCAGGCATTTACTATTATCTTTCTATACTTGGCACTATAATGCCGCAACTAGACGCTGCAAATGTTGTTTTCCAGATTTCCTTGCTAGCTACTTTCCCACAGGTTCTGCCAAACTGGAGTCACTTTCAAGAACTGAAAGTGGAGGAGAGCAGTCAGTCTCTTCCAGTTTCCAGTATGGTTTTACATACCCTCTAGCTACGGCACATAGCTATGATTCCAGTCTTCAGCTTCTCTGACAATTCCCAGCAATAATTCCACTTCGATCCATCAAGATGCTTGTAGCAGCCAAACTCGCCCCACTGACTTTGATACATTAAGCCATTGCCCTTAACATGGTCCAGCCTCCACCTTCTCAGTGGCCTGAGCACCTGCAGTGAAGTGTCCTCTATGTTCCAGTAACACTACTTCCTCTTTTTTGTTCCTCCATCCCTGGGGTGATAGCTGCTTCTAAAGCCCTCTTTGAGGGCTGGGGCTGTAGCTCAGTGGTAGAGCACTTGCCTAGCATGCGTGAACCACTGGGTTCGATCATCAGCACCACATATGAATAATAAATGAACAAAATAAAGATCCATCAACAACTAAAAAATGTTTTTTAAAAAAGATATTACTCTTTGAGTGGCTTCTACCTCTATTTTTTGCTTGTTCTGTGTTCTAACACCTGTTTAGATTATTCCCTTCATTTGAAATATCCAGCGTGGCTTCCACTATTCTGACTGGATCCTGACTGATTCAAGTACCTGATCCTCTCATGAAACCAAAGAGAATTATGCTGGTCCACTACATCGAGGGTTTAAAAAGCAGAAAATATCCTAAAAGCTTTGGTTAAACACATATATGCCAGGAAGCAGGAAATATAAGAACTTTTATATTAATGTTTCTTGTAGCGGGTCCAGCTTGGGGTTATATAGATTATCTCTCCCAAAGTGGATTGACTTACCTTACACTAAAAAAAAAGCACAATTTGGAGGTGGCAAAAAAATTAAGTATCTGAGCGTGTTGCATTGACAAATTCAACAGACGACTCTTGGAAAAATGGCCAGATTTGAATGGGGCCCAAAGCAAGAAAAGATTCTTCAGCTGGTTCAGGCTGCAAACACTTGGCTCCGGTGATTCAGTAGATCCAATGAAGCTGAAAGGTCAGGATGATGAATGGAGCCTGTGTGGAGCCTTTGAAGGAGGATGACATTAGTGACCCCTAGAGTTTTAGGACAAAAGCCATGCTCCAGTGGGCAACTAAATATTTTCCTTGTGAACCCATGTTACAATTCCTTTGGGATACAAAAATGAGGATGCAGAGTTATATATGTTTGTCTAATATAATTTTTCTAAGAAATGCCAAATCTCACTCCACAATGGGTGCTTCGATCTCGTGCCACGGAGGTTCTTGTATTTTTGTATATCTTGTAATAGGCATTATTGTTGCTATGGCCAGGAACTCATGAATCTCTTACTTTGATACTGTGGGCCCATCTCCTGGTTTCTATGTGGTTTGCTTCTGGTCACACCTAAGATCTTCTTTAGAGTTTTGACCGTGGGCTCTTACAGCCTCTTGGCCCAGAGCAGAGGAAGGACAGGGAGGTCGGCCATCTCCAGACCCCCTGCGGTCAGTGAGCCACTGCAGCATACTTGTGAAAGTCCAGTTCCTTTGGCTTAGAATGGCTCACGCTAAAGTGTAGTTTCTTCTCCAGAACTCCCCCGCAGGATCAGGGGGAGACCAGAACTCTATCTGAAATACATTTTTGTTTAGTTTCTTCTATTTTTCTGTCTCCAATTTCCTTACTTATTCTGAGATGACTTCCTTAATGAATTATTCAAAAATGAATTCAAGCCTTAAGGTGAGCTTTTGGGAGCCATGCTCTACGACACATCTCCCTTTCTAATTTTTTCTCCAGATGTAAATTAACCTCACTGTAGTTTTAATTTGTATTTCTCTGATAATTAATAAATTGAAACATTTCATTATGTCTTCATCAATTTTTGGTATCATATATCTGTAAATACTGGTTCATATCGTTTACCTTTTATTTTACGGAGATTTTTCTTGTTAATTTGCAAGATTTTCCTGTATATTCTAGATATCAGTCCATTGTCACTTTTAAAGATGACAGGTAATCTTCTTTGATTCTATTATCTATCAGTTTTCTCCCTGAATAGAAAGCTTTTTTTCTTTAGTGCCTCCATCAAAAAAAAATGTTTTTCATTAACCATTTTAAAGTGGATAATTTATTGACATTTATTTCATTCACAATGTTGTGGAACTCTCACATCCATCTAGTTCCAAACATTTCCACCACTCCAAAGTAAAACCCCTTAGGCATTAAGCAGCTTCTGTCCATTCTCCCTAACCCCCTGGGAGTCCTTGGCAACCACCAATTTGTGTTCTATCTCTATGGATTTGTCTATTCTGGATATTTGATATCAATGAAATCATACAATATGTATCCTTTTATGTCTGGCTTCTTTCACTTATCAGAACGTTTTAGAAATTCATTCATGTTATAACACGTGCCAGTACTTTATCCTGTTTATGGCTGAATAATATGCCCATATGGAATACCATAATTTGTTTATCCATTCTTCCATTGGTAGACATTTGGGCTATTTCTATCTTTTGATTATTAAGAATAGTACTGATAAAAACTTGCATGTACATATGCTTGTTTGAGCACCTGCTTATTATTATTTTGGATATAAACCTGGGAATGGAACTTCTGGGTCATATGGGGGTAGTTCTGTTTATCTTTTAGGAACCATTACATTGTTTTCTACAGTGACTGAACCATTTCACATTCCCATCAGCAATGTATGAGGGTTCCAATGTCCCTATACCCTTGAAAACACTTGCTATTTTCCCATTTTAAAGAAATCATAGCTGTCCTAGTGGGTGTGAAGTGGGACCTTATTGTGTTGTTGGAGAGTCGGAGTTCGATGTAATCAGATGTATCAGTGTTTTGCCTTACGGTTTGTGTTTTCTAAGTTTTGCTTAAAAGTCTGTCTCTGCTCCTAGAGCATAAAGATATTATCTTTGGGTCTCTGGGTTTTTTGTTTTTGTTTTTTGCTTTTCTTGACATTTTTCTTTTCACACTTAAGTCTTTAACCTATCTAGAATACCTCTTTGTATTTGACATAAGGATTCAGTTAGCATTTCTCAACAAAATAATGATGTGGCATCAGATCATAATCTAGTTATATTGGTCCACATAGTGAGCCAGTTTTCTCAACATCATTTCTAGAAAATAATTAATTTCTCAATGGATTTTTTATGCCTTCTTTTGTATATATTAAAGTCAGATGTCAGATACATAAATAACTTTTTTTCTAATTTTTTGTTTCACTGATCTGTTTGTTCTTGAGCCCAAACCTGTTAATATCAGCTGGGGCAAACTCCACTATTTTTTTTTTTAAGATTTAATGCTTTTAAAGTTTAATGCTTTTTTTTTTGTACTGGAGATTGAACTCAGGGGCACTTGACCAGTGAGCCACATCCCCAGCCATATTTTGTGTTTTATGTAGAGGCAGGATCTCACTGAGTTGCTTAGCGCCTTGCCATTGCTGAGGCTGGCTTTGAACTTGCGATTCTCCTGTCTCAGCCTCCCTAAGTGCTGGGATTACAGAAAAGTTGACTTTCATTTATATTTAAAAGTCAGTTTAGGGGCTAGAGCTGGAGCTCAGTAGTAGAGTGCTTGCCTAGCATGTGTGAGACACTGAGTTCAATTGTCAGCACCACATAAAAATAAATAAATAAAATAAAGGTATTATGTTCATCTACAACTTAAAAATATATTTTAAAAAAAGAGTCAGTTTATTGTCTTCCTCAAAATGTCAAACTAGAATTAGTTTTGAGTTGGATTACATGAAAATTAGAGATTTAGAGAAAATATTACTGTAAAGCTGTACCATATAAAAGCATGAATTTTTTTCCATTTAGGTTTTCTTTATAGTCTTGAATAGTTTTTTTCTTTAAAAATAAGTTGTTATACTACCAAGTTGTGCCATTTAAGAGTATAAAATTTCAATAGTTTTGTATCCTTTATTGGAGGTTTAAAGTTTTCTTTATACAAGTCTTGTGTATTTGGGATTAAATTTTTTTCAATTATTAATTTTATTACAGCATCATGATCATACCATTTCTTGGATCAAGGAATTGTCACAGTTACAGGTTATTCCAAGCTATTTCATAAGTTTTGTGGCCACTGTGAATAGTGTCCTATTTTTATTACCTTTTCTAGTTGGTTATTATTGGTTTACATTAGTTCTTAACAGTTTGTTGATCTTGTCAGTTTTTGTTTTAGTTCAATGTTCATATCATCTGCAGATAAAGACAATTATATCTCTTTCCCTCTTCAACCACTTATATCATCTTTCTTCCCCTACAGAGTTGGCTGGGACCTTGATCATGAACAATAGCAGAGATGGGCATCATACTCCTGATCCTTTTCTTTTTCTTCATTAATAATGTTTGCCATTGTTTTTGTTTGTTTGTTTGTTTGTATCAGAGATTAAGCCTGGGGCACTCAACCACTGAGCCTCATCCCCAGCCCTTTTTATTTTTTATTTTGAGATAAGGTCTCACTAAGTTGCTTAGGTCCTTGGTAAATTGCTGAGGCTGGCTTTCAACTTGTGATTCTCCTGCTTCAGCCTCCTGAGCCGCTGGGATTACAGGCCTATGCCACAGCACCCAGCTATTTTCTCCCTTCGTATTTTTTGGGTTTACGTTATACTCTTTTGTCAACTTCTTTAATTTTGTACATAGCGCACATATTTTTCTCCTGCTAGCCACTTCCAAGAGTAATGAATATTTCTGACTTCTAACAGCACAGATTAGTTTTGTCTGGTTCTGTATTTTATTTAAATAGAATCATATAGTATGTGTCCTTTTGTGTCTATTCTGTTTTGTTTCAACTTACGTTTGTTAAACTCATTCGTGTATATCCATTCACATCACTTTATAATATTATATAGTGAAAATATAGCACATTTTAAAAAATCTATTCTACGGCTGATTAGCATTAAGGTAGTTTCTAGTTTGAGACAATTATACAGTGTGTGATTATGAACATTCTAATTGAAGTTTTTGATGAACATATGTACTCACTTTTATTGAGTATATACTGAAGAATAGAATTCCTGCTTTTGTGTATGTTCAACTTTAGTGAATACTGCCAAACAGTTTCCCATAGTGGTTGTACCATCTATCCTATCACCAGCATGGGTAAGAGTTCCAGTTGCTCCACATCTTCTTAGACACTTGATGTTTTCCATTTTTTTCATGTTAGCTATTTTGGTTAAGTTTTTTTAAAATATTTTTTTAGTTGTCAATGGACCTTTAATTAATTAATTAATTTATTTATTTATATGTGGTGCTGAGAATTGAACCAAGTGCCTCACGCATGCTAAGCAAGTGCTCTACCACTGAGCCATAGCCCAGCCCCTTGGTTAAGTTTGTAGTTGCATCTGATTGTATTTGTATTGGCATTTTCTTCATGGCTGATGTAGTTGAAGTAACTCTTACTTCTCAGTCGCTTGGATATTCTCTTTATTTATTAATGACTTTTCCTATTTCTTGATATGTGAATTTGTAAGTGCCAATTTCCACCTAAGAACTCATTAGCGGTGCCCACAAATTTCTGCCATACTGGAAACCTGCCTTAGCTCACATCTCGTGAGAAATTCTCTATCAACAGTTAACTGAGAAGGAAAAATTCGGAGCTTGTTTAAAGATGGCTCATCACAATGGTACTAGACAGAAACAGAACGTAGTGGCATTGTAGTCCCTCTCAAGGGTAACCGAGAAGGAGAAGGAAGTAGGGAAATAGACCAGCTGGGTAGCAGTGCAAGCAGAAGAGCCATCATCTCCCCTCTCACTCTGTACTGAGGTGAGACAATACATGTGATTTCATGAACAACTGAACAATTGTTCACTTACAAACAAATGCTTGAGCAAAGGATTCACACTGGCTTATAGGTGGAGCCTAATGGTTTGGTCACATAGGAACTTGGAAGGAAGAAGCTTGGAGGATTGGTGACAACAATGTTTAAGAAGAAGGATTTTTCAATTTCTCCTATTTTTGAGAATCTTCTCTTGAGCTCACTTCCTCCTCTAGCTATAGCTCCTTTTCTTTCCTTCCCCTTATAACATAATTTCTCAAAAGATTGGTCTAGAGTATCTCCAATGTCCCTGCCCCCTTTTTAGCCCACTTTGAGCCAGCATACATCTTTTTTTAAAAATATTTTTTAGTTGTAGATGGACACAACACCTTCATTTTATTATTTATTTATATGTGGTGCTGAGGATCGAAACCAGTGCCCCTCACGTGCGAGGCAAGCGCTTTGTCACTGAGCCACAACCTCAGGCCCCAGCATACATGTTTAACACTTTACTAAAATTGCTATTATAAACATTATCTGCATTACTTCCTTCAGTGTAATTTTTGGTCCCAAATCTTAGTTAACCTCTTGGCCACACCTGTCATAGCTCATCACCTCTCCTTGGTCTCCAGGCACCACACTATGAAATGCATATGTAAACTTTCCCTCCCTCCTAAAATCCAGATTCATATAACCACGCAACATCTTCCCACCCCCTCTTGGATGTCAAACAACACGTCCAAAAATGGGCTCTACCCAGCTACACATATACATCTTACCTAGACTTCTTGTGATCCTTCTCATCTCAAGAATGGCAATTACTTTTTTTTAAAATTTTTTTCAGTTGTAGATGGACACAAATATCTTTATTTTTTTATGCGGTGCTGAGGATCGAACCCAGTGCCTCACACCTGCGAGGCAAGCGCTCTACCACGGAGCCACAACCCCAGCCCGGCAATTCCTCTTTTTCCCTCAATAGCCAATAAACCTTGGAGTCCACTTCCTCTCTTTCTCTCACACCGGTATCCAATCTTTCAGCAAATTCTGTCACATTTACCATCCTCCGGCCCTGCTCCCACACCGTCTAAGCCATTGTTTTGCCTTGACCAGATTGCTGCCCTGTGCTCCCAGCTGGCTCATTCTCTTACCTTGCTCCCCTTCAGCTCTTCCGTCCATCTCAACACATCAACCAAAACGGAGCTGTAGATACATGTCAGATCATGTTGCCCCTTTGCTCAAACCTCCACGAATTTTCAACTCACTGACAATAGCCCATAAAGTCTCACATGGCTTGACCTCCGCTCTGCCATCCTACTCCTTCATCTCTCTGATATTATCTCTATTTTTTTTTTTTTTTTTTGGTACTGGGGATTGAACTCAGGGGCACTCGACCACTGAGCCACATCCCCAGCCCTATTTTGTGTTTTATGTAGAGACAGGGTCTCACTGAGTTGCTTAGCGCCTCACCATTGCTGAGGCTGGCTTTGGACTCGCGATTCTCCTGTCTCAGCCTCTCAAAGTGCTAGGATTACAGGCGTGAGCCACCGCACCTGGCTCTGATATTATCTCTTAATACCGACCCTCTTACTCAGTGTTTTTCCCTGTGCATCATTTGCTTTTCCCAGGAACCTGTAGTCTCATTTCCTTTTTTCCTTTAGGTCTTCTCAGAGCCTCCTTGGCTACCTTATTTAAAAGTGTGATAGTTCCTCTTCACTCAATATTTTCTGTTGTAGTATCTCATTATTACCTGTGAATATCTAATAGACTTTATTTTTTAGGCATGTATCTTATTTGCTTTATGATTTCCATGAAGTTAAGGGCTTTGTCTATTTCTGAGTTGCTCTGTCCTCAGCATCTGGAGTAGTGTTTGGCATAGTAGGTGATTGATAAGTGCTGTTTGAAGAATTGTGTGTTGACTACCCCCTTGTGTGCCTCTCTCCATCCACTCCACTTTTTTCCATGTCTGCCCATTTCCTGCTCTCTGCCTAGGACACTGACTTGTTTTGTCTAAACTGTTTGTCCTCCAGCTTTTGGTTGGGTTTGGTAAATAGGAACCCCAACAGGAGATGAGTGGAAAAAGGAGATGGAAGTCAAATTATTTCCTCTTCTGATTTCTTCCTATTGGGTCACCTCAAATGAATGGGATGGCTTTTCTCTAGGTGGCCCTCTGCTTAAATTTCTCCTTCTGGGTCCTGGAAATTTCTTTTTCCCTTCTGATTTTGGAGTCTGGCATGGTAACAAAAGTAGGGTACTATACTGTCCTTTGTGGTTTCTCTATGTGTGACCTTTTATAAATAAGTCTCTTTGCCTCCTTGAAATATCTTAATTTATGTGTACCATTTGTTTCTGCTTAGACCCTGCATGATAGAGAATGAATGAACTGCTCGGAACAATCCCCAAATGTAAGAATATTTGTTTCACATGACTGTTTGTCAAAGACTCTTTTTTTAAAAAAAAAAATTTTTTTAGTTGTAGATGGACACAATATCTTTATTTATTTATTTTATGTGGTGCTGAGGATCGAACCCAGTACCTCACACGTGTGAGGCAAGTGCTCCACCACTGAGCCACAACCCCAGCCCCTGTCAAAGACTCTTTTCGCAGAGAAAGCTAAATTATCAGGTAGATAAAATGACCTGCTCTGTAGATGTCAGTTGGCCTCTTTCCCAGCATTGAGAACTTGTTTCATGGGCTCATGAACACAGTGTATTAATGGCAGATGGAGTTTATGAAGAGCCTTAATACCATGGATCTCTTTTCCTTTTCATATTCACAATGTATGAGTAGCACAAGTGCTGAGCCCTCCCAGTCAGACAAGTGGTGGCAGATAAGTCACACTGAATCCCTTTAGCCATAAATGGGATTGTGCTCTTTTCCACACAGAAGAAACACTCTGGATGTGAACATGTTTTCCTTGCCTTCCCTGCATCATCTCTCATTTGCATCATCTTTGGCTTGCAATGTTCACTCAGTAATACAATCTCTTTATATATATAGTTGCTCCCGTACTAAAAGGGCAAGAACAGAGGGCAGGGTGTGGATGGAGTCCAACTTTCTTAGCAGGGAGCGGAGATAAATGTCTGCACATGTAATGTCATTGTCTCAGAGAAGATTCTCAACTATTGGTATAAAGTGAAAAATTTTTCCCCAGTGACTACTATTATCTGTTTTCTTTTGAAATTCCCCTTCCTATCAATTCAATATTTTCCAATAACTTTCATCTATTGTAACAATCATTTTCAGTTCTTATAACTCCTTGCTGTTCATTTTACAACTTAAACCTGATATAATTTTAAAGTATTGCCCTAAGCCCCTTTATGAATCTAGTTTCTAGCAGCTTAAAGTGGAGAGAGGCAGTGGAGCCCCCTACACATGTGCCTTTGAGGATGGAGCAGGGAAGAGGGATAGCAAAGAGACTTCCTTGTGGGATTACTTATGGAGAGAGTAAGGTCTTTTCCTTGGGTCATTGTCCATGGATATGGTGTGGACAAGGTGCTGCTCCCAACAGGCTGCACAGCAGACCCCAAGCCATTCTCCCCGTGGCTATCTTCCAGCTGGGGTCCACATGTCCCCTTCCTTGTGTGTGTGCATATCTTAGCCTCACAGCTGCAACTTGAGCAAGATGTAGCCCCACATCCCCATATTCACCCTTTACAACTAACTTGGGCCCACAGGCTTTAGGAGACCCCCACATCCTGTTCCCCCCAGAAACCAGGGACTTAATGAGGGGAGTAATCCTGGCTGCTTCTCTTCTTCTTTTTTAGCCCAGCTGTCCTAACTCCCCTCTATGATTTCCACCTGATCTCAAGGTTTAGGGGCAGGTTCCTCAGTGGTCCTTCTATTCGCCTGGAATGCCACCTACCAGCCTCTCTTACAGGATATGGATAGGTATTTTTAAAATAAATAAACAAATACAATAAATGGAAATCACTTGGTTGGGAATTACTATGTTAAAATGAGTTTTTCTCTTGTTGGTCAGGAAAGAATCTCCTAAGTTATCAAAAGCCTCAGTCTGTAAGGAAGAAAACAGAATTGCTCTTTAAAAACAGGGCCAAGCCAGGTGCCGTGGTGCAGGCCTGTAATCCTAGCAACTTGGGAGGCTGAGGTAAGGGGATTGCAAGTTTGAGCCGACCCTGGGTAATTTAGTCAGACCCTGCCTCAAAACCAAAAAGTAAAAGGATTGAGGATGTACCTCAGTGGTAGAGTGCCCCTGGGTTCAATGCCCAGGACCGCTAAACAAACAAACAAACAAACCAGGGCTGAGTGGCCAAGTCTGGAATCAAATAGTCCTGTTCGTTCTTGACAAGCCTGAGTTGGAGTCTGTTGGCTCACTGTTCGCTGACCTGTAGCTTAATGTCATTCTGTAGTGCTTTGACCCTGTTGCTAAGCCTGTCCTGTTCAGCTTTCAGAAGCGTGGGCAATCTGATCATCCTGCTGCACATCTCTGGGGAGTGGGTCCAACACTGGATAACAAACTAGGAAGGCACTTTAGCATCTGGCGCTATTTTATGCCAAGACTCAAGGTGATGTTCTATGCCTGAAAAAATTATTTAACCCAGTCCCAAATCAGCACCTGACAGCTAACAGAAGGCCTTAATTTCTATCCTTTCCCTGGTGATTTCACTGCTGGGGAGATTGTTTATGCCCTGGCCAGAATGACTAATTTCAAACCTGTTCCCTCTGTCTTCTATACGAAACATTTGTAAGTGGACACCTGGAACTGACGTCTCCAAAATGATTGACTACATTCTAAATTAGATGGGATGCTAGGAAACAATGTCCCTAAAGTGGAAAATCACTTATCCTGCTGCCTGTGATCTGCCACTATACCTCCAGAAATTCCCTCACAGGTAACCTTGAGGTTCTTCTCTGAGCCCTCGAATGGCTACCTAGAATCTCCTAGACTACTCCAGTTTAGAAAGTTTCACCCCCACAAATAGGAACATGACTGGGCATTTGTCAAACAGAACCCTTCCCAGTCTGTTTCAGGGTGGTGGTAACACTTGGAGGTATTTACAAATCTGTAGGTGCTCATTTTCTAGTAAGTATGTTCTGATCTGATGGAAATTTCTTTTTTTTTAATTTTTTTTTTTTTTAGTTGTAGATGGACACAGTATCTTTATTTATTTTTATGTGGTGCTGAGGATCAAACCCAGTGCCTCACGCATGCAAGGAAAGCACTCCACCACTGAGCTACAAGCCCAGCCCGGAAATTTCTTAATAAGAGTTCTGTATCCCTCTTATCCTCTTATTGTTCATTTTGGGCAATGCTTATTACAATTGGATATAGTGATGGTTTACAGATTTTTGGCCCAAGTTGCTTTTGTTAAAATTTTAAAGCTAATTACTCTGAAATGATTTGAGGAAAAAGATACGTATATATGTGCATACAAATTATATTTATCTTATTATTATTTTTTTTGGTGAGGTTCTTTTTTTGTCTTTTTTGGAACTGGGAGCTGAACCCAGGGCTTTGTGAATACAAGGACACTTTGTCACTGAGCTATATCTCAGCCCACATACAAAGTATATTTATGTGTCTAGTACACACACACACACACACACACACACACACACACACACACAAAGAGAAGTAAATAAGGCAAATGTGGTAAATTCTTTACATTTGGAGAATGATTGTGAAAAGAGAATTTGGAGTATCATTGTTGCAATTTCTGTTAGTCTAAAATTGCATCAAAATTAAAGTTGAAAAATATATAAATACACATATAAGGTAAGATGAAGACACTTGAAAAGTATTGCATAATCTTAGCAGTGGTTATTGCTAACATGGAATTACAAGACAGTTTTATTTTCTCCTTTTGGCTTAGCTATATTTTAAAGTGTTCCACAAGAGGAATATTTTGCTTTTGCTCTGTAATAAGGATGAAAGAACATTAAAGTTATACATTAGTAAAAGGCAATATTTTTCAAAGTCGATCTTGTTAGCATGCTAACCAGATGATCCTACTGCTCTTCCTGGGAATGCAACTTAGTCATGTGTGGTCTAGATTTCCTGTTTTGAGTGATCAAAACAGGGGGAAAAAAGTAATTAAAAGGAGCTCCTGGCACTCCTCCCACCCTCGAAAATTATTGATATTTTACTGGCTATGTGTATACCACTCCATATTCATTTTCTACCTTTCTCTGTTCTTCTTCCTCAGTAGTCTGACATGGTCAAAATGTTCTCTGTCTTCCACTGGGTTTGGCCAGTGGTGATCAAGGGACAATAACAACAAAATAGCAATAAGCAGAATCCATGGAAGGGAGGAAAATCAGCTATGGGTAATTTTTTCTTTCTTTCTTTCTTTTTCTTTTTTCTTTTTTTTGGTTCCACCCTTGCGGGCTTGCTGCAAGTTGGCTTTGTCTGTTACTGGAAGAACATTTGTACCTGTCAGGTGTCCCTCTCCATTGGCTTTCTTCTAAGCTCCAGGATCTCAGTATTCTTTTGAATTATGAGCATTAAACAGCCTGGTGTCACCGGATTTCCCCTGGAAGTTGAGTTTTTTTAAGGAGACACAATACCTTGTTAATTTATCTACTGTTGGTTACATCCCTATACGTCTTCTACCCTAGGACTTCCTTGAGTGGGGAGCCCAAGAAGCAGGACAGACTCGAAAGCCATAGGGGAGACTCGAAAGCCATAGGGGAGTACTGTCACTCTGGACTTGAGGTCTCATTCACTCTGACTGGCCTCTAACCATTGCAGCCCCCTCGTTAGCTGCCATGTCTCCGAGAGCTCTCCAAGAGACTGGACTCTTTTCTTTCAAAGTGAACCTCCAAACCTCTCAATGTGCATATCGCTATCACCAGCTTCTAATGACAGTCCTGGAAAAAACAACTATTAGCTCTTGTTGACTTTGAGTATCCTTATTATGGCCACGATGTATATCCAAGGACCACAGGTGCCCATTCTTTCTTGGGTGTTTTTTGAAATCAAAAAAACGAAATCGCCATGCCATGGAGGGCTCTGAATTATCCAGTGGACGAGGTAGGACAGGGCCAAGTCTTGCCCTACCAGTCTCCCACTTCCACGAGGCACTGGCCAGCCACCCCAAACACTTTCAAGAGGTGCAGGTTTGGCCCTTCCTTGCCCACAGCCGCCTATGGGAAAGGAGACTCTACTGGCCAGGACAACAAATGGCTCAGTGGTCTCTACTCCCTCTGGGACACGGAAGCCATGGATTACATTGTTCTGCCACAGGAACTTTTGTGGCTAGGGAAAGCTCTTATGTTTCAAGAAAGCTGAGGTTAAGGGTTTGCTGAGGAGGTGACCCTTTGATGAGTCCACACTATGAGACTGTATCCCTGAGTTATTTGCCTGGGATGCCGCTGATAAGTGAACTATATCTAACTTCCTGGACTCTTGGATTTCCTCTCAGGATAAAATACACTGGCTGAGATGGTTAACTTTATGTGTCAATTTGATGAGGCCGTGAAGCACACAGACATTGGGCATACATTATTCTGGGTGTGCCTGTGAGAGTGCTTGTGGATGAGAATAACATTCAAATGGATAGACTGAATTAGGTGGATTACCCTCTCTGATGTGGGTGGGCCTCCTCCAATCAGTTGAAGGTCTAATTAGAACAACAACAACAAAAAAGCTGAGTAATAGGAAACTCTTCCTGCCTGAATGCCTGCTGGAACATCAGTGTTGTTCCAGCCTTTAAACTGGTTTTAGGGCTGCAGGTCTTTGGTCTAGAACTATATAATCAGCTCTCCTGGGTCTTCACCTTGCCAGCTACACATCTTAGGATTTATCAGCCTCTGTAATGGCATGAGCCAACTCCTTGTCGTAAATTTCTCTCTCTCTCTCTTTTTGGTACTGGGGATTGAACTCAGGGGCACTCAACCACTGAGCCACATCCCCAGCCCTATTTTATGTTTTATGTAGAGACAGGGTCTCACTGAGTTGCTTAGTGCCTCGGCGTTGCTGAGGCTGGTTTTGAACTCACGATTCTCCAGTCTCAGCCTCCCTAAGTGCTGGGATTACAGGCGTGCACCACCGCGCCCAGCTGTAGTAAATCTCTTCACACACACACACACACACACACACACACACACACACACAGTATTGGTTCCTACTTCTGTGGAGAACCCTAATATGCTGGCTACTCCCGGAGGACTCTTTCTGGGTTCTGTACTGACTCTCCCTGTAAGACAGGGGCTACCCTTTTTACTCTTAGTGCTGTGAGGTCTCACCTCAGGGCATGCCATGATGTCTGTATCTCTTCTCTGGAAACCAGGATTTCATTGCCCTGTTGCCTCTATTCAGCCTTGGGCATGAGGCCAGGGTACCTGGCGAATTGCCCCTTGAAATCTCCAACACCCAGCATTAATGGGGAAAGTGTTTGTTCAGTCTCCACCTGCTGCCTGATCCCCTGGGTGCTGTATCTGCCCACATGGTGCAGACCCAGCTGACCCAGGTGCACATTGCCACCACCAGCTCCTAATTGGCTCCTCATTCTCCTCTGAGCATCAAGCCAGGTCAAAGGGGAACATTGTTAGGGACTCCTGTCACTGTGCCTGTTTAGATTCTGAAGCAACATAACCTCCAAACCTTATTGGTAGAATACCTCAGAACTTTGACTGTTAGAAACGCCATCCCTATTCACCTTATAGTGTGCATGGATTGGCCTAAAGATTATTTTTTTCGGGGCTTCGGTTGTGGCTCAGTGGTAGAGCGCTTACCTAGCATGTGTGAGGCACTGGGTTCGATTCTCAGCACCACGTGTAAATAAATAAAATAAAGGTCCATCAACAACTAAAAAAAAATTTTTTTTTTTTTGGTACTGAAGATTGAACTCAGGGGCACTCAACCACTGAGCCACATCCTCAGCCCTATTTTTTGTGTTTTATGTAGAGACAGGGTCTCACTGAGTTGCTTAGCGCCTCTCCATTGCTGAGGCTGGCTTTGAACTCAGCGATTCTCCTGTCTCAGCTTCCCTAAGTGCTGGGATTACAGGCTTGCGCCTAAAAAAAATTTTTTTTAAAGATTTTTTCCACACTCGAACAAAAAATGCCTTCAAGAGAAAAAATTTCTCACAAATCTTAATGATAAGTCAAAGATTGAGAGATATTTCATAAAGAAACCTGTGTAAATCAGCAATTAAAAATAAGAAATCCCAGCTCAAAGAGTCTGGATTAGGGTACCCCAAAGCCACCCCCAAAATGAGAGGTTTTAAATAAGACCCAGACAGCATTAGGTGGGTATCAGAGGCAGGAATAGCCACTTATAATTGAGCTTAGAGACTCCTGAAAAGTAAGAGAAATATTTTCCTCCTCCCCATCCTCTTGCTCCTTATTTGTATAGTAGAGTTTGGGAAGGGAAAACATTTTATTGTTTGATATCTAGCAATGACAGGGATGTGCAATTTCAAAGAGCCCAGACGCTAACTCCTGTAATAACCAAACAGCAGGCATGTTACCTGTTTGATTTGCCAGTCTACCAAATACTGTGCTTCAAATTGCAAGGGTAATTTGAGTGAATATGTGTATTTAGGGAATCAAGGGGTCAAATTTCTGCTCCTATTCATTTATAATATATTCAAGTTTTTAAATGGACTAGGAGTTTACTATGGTGGGGTGGACACCAGCCTGCTGGAACAAAAGGGACACCTGTAGGCGTAAGTGACTCATGATGCCACCGAAAGGTCAACAGAGTGCTTAAGCAGATTCATTCATTTTCTATCCAAAATATATATTCCTCCTTTATTCATTGCAAAAGGAATCTCGGTTTTCTTCAGGGAGGCAGTAGACTATGGATCATAATTAGGCTGATTCTATTATAACAGTCCTAAATTGTCCAGAATTTCTTGCAGCTAGTGATTGTTATCTGACCTAGTTCTTGCCCTTAAGGGGTGAGGAGAATTATCGCCCACTGCTTGGGGTGGGTGGGAATAATTCTGGAAAGCCTTTGCATTTCTGGCAAGAGGGAGAGACTCCAGTGGTTCTTCTTTCCCTTTCTTCCTGTGTTAAACCCGAACAAGAGGCACAGAGCTGCTCTGATTCCCTCCCAACCCTCCTCTGGCGAGGCAAGAGATGGCGACTCTGCTGACAGAGCTGCTGGCCAAATTCCACAGGCACTTCCCTCCAGATCTCTAATTATATATAAAAAATAAACCTCTCCTGGTTAAGTCACTGTAGGGTGTCCTGTTTCTTGCAGCCAAAAGCAATCATAGCTAATACAGGTGCTTTAGCAAATTTAAGAATTTCAATATATGTACACCAGGGGGATGGAAGCTTCTAATACATCATTTTCCAAGGATTTAAATCCTACATCGACTCTGATCTGGCCAAGGGGTACACTCTAAAGACTAATGGGACCTAGCTGGTAAGCTGTATTTTCTCTTGTGTGAAAGTCAAACAGGTGCAGTCACAAATATAAAATGATAGCATTGAATAATAATCACACTTGTTCTCTTGCTAGAAGATACTAGGACTGGTCTCTACCCTTGGTACCCAACTTCAATTTGCCAGGGTTTTCCAGCTGTGGGCCATGGAAGGTCGGTGTGGGACTAAGATGCTGGATTCTCACTTCTCCTAAAACAACCACTCAAAATAAAATTTGGTCTGTGCTAGGGATAAAGGTGCTAGGGTGCTGCTCTCAGAGCAGCTAATCCAGCAGCCCAGGCTGGGCATGTACTCAGAGCTTGGCGGGCCAGAAAAAAGAAAAGAATTTTGCCCCATACTAACTGCAACTTTGACCTACATTTCCTTGAACAATGTGAGGTGGCTAGAAAAAACCTTTAAGAATGTTTTCTTGGGTTTCTTGCAGCCAAACAACCCAACCAATGGTACTAAATGGAATGAAAGCACAACTTTCCTTTCCTCCCATGGAGCATGTTCCCTTAAGTATACTTAAGGGGTTAAAGGGGTTCACATCAAATGAAGCTGTGAGGCAGACTCTTCATGTCTGAGGACTGTTCTGAGCAGTGTCAGGAAGGTTTGGCTGCACCTCTCTAGTCAATGAAGACCTTGTGCCTCACATCTCCACCGAAGTATCAAGAGTGAATGCTGAGACTCTCTCATCCCAGACCTGTATAGCTTATCTGAGGGGCTAAAGAGGCATCTCAAGATATCCCTTGGGAATAAATATCACTGTGTCCTTCTCAATAACCCCAAATCCATTAATCTAATTGTTGCCTGGGAAAAGTGTTTTTGCTGTATCTGTACAGACGTGGTGAGATGGGAAGGTAGGCTATTTGCTTGGACTTGAAAACAGAACCATCTCTGCATCACAGAAGCTATATCGGGATGGGTCCAACTATGAACCCAACCACAGTGACCCTCCACCCGTCCAGGGTCTCCAGGGTGACAAGGCCAGACTGCCTTACTGTCACCAAAATGGAAAAGACCCAGTTTGTCCCAGTCACTCCAGTCATAAAGGAGATCAAAATGCCCCACTTGGTCTTAAGAATGGTAATGAGAGGAGCTGGGGTTGTGGCTCAGTGTTAGAGCACTAGCCTGGCAGGCATGAGGCACTGGGTTTGATCCTCAGCACCACATAAAAACAGAAATAAAGGGCTGGGATTGTAGCTCAGCGGTAGAGCGCTTGCCTCGCGTGCGTGAGGCCCTGGGTTCGATCCTCAGCACTACATACAAAGCAATAAAATAAAGACATTGTGTCCATCAACAACTAAAAAAAAAAATATTTAAAAAAAAATAGAAATAAAAAGTATTGTTTCTGAATCTGCTGGTGCCTGAATCTTGGACTTTTTAGCCTCCAGAAATGTCAGAAATAAATTTTCATTGTTTATAAAACACTGTTTTTTTTTTTAAAGTATTGTTCCCACCTACGACTAAAAATATATATATTTTAAAAAATGATAATGGGAGCTGGGCATGGTGGCACATGCCTATAATCCTGGTAGCTCGGGAGGCTAAGGCAGGAGGATCGTGAGTTCAAAGCCAGCCTCAGGAATAGCGAGACACTGTCTCTAAATAAAATATAAAAAATGGCTGGGGATGTGGCTCAGTGGGTTCAATTCCTGGTATACAAAAAAAAAGAAAGAAAGAAAGAAAGAGAAGAAGAAGGTAATGGGAAAAGAAATCAGCAACCTAGGGAGAAAGCTATAGCATATAATTTGGAAGTCTAAATGCCTACAAACTCTTGGTCCCATCTGATGTCCCATCATACATTTTAGACTAGTGTTCAAGTAACTAAGGGCCAGTGTAATGCAGAACAGGCATTAATAGAGAAAAAAATCTGAATCTACCTTAAAAAATGAAGGCATAAATAAATCACTGGAGCAAATGGAAAGGTTTGTTGTGTTAGCAGGAGTCAATTTATTGCTTGAAGAAACAGTACAAGCTACCTTTTGGTTTGGGCACAATCCATGTTTTCTGTATTACCTGATGTGATTTACTTTTTTTTGCAAATAAATATAATATATGGTGGTAATTATAGAAATAATGCTTACAATGTATGAATCATTACATGTTATTGGAAGGAAAAACAGAACTAAGAAGTGTACCATTGAAATAGAGAATGTCTCTCCTCTTGACATTACTGGCATAAAGCAGGAATCTCAGCTCAAAGGCACAGCTCTCTGAAAAAGAAATCCTTAAGTAGTGGAAAATACTGACAGGGATCCCTAGGGAAATCTCTCCTTGCTGGGCTTTTACCCCTTTAAGCAAATATTACCCAGCAATGTTTTGTTTTGTTGCTGTGTAATAGTTAAATTAAGGTATAAATGGTATGTTTCAAATATTAGATTTAATTAAGTGATTTACTTTAAGAATGTCAGTGGGTTATTCCCTCATATTTCTTAATGACTTTACCTCTTGGCCATTACAACCCTTTCCTTAACTGTCATGAATGCCATATATGTGTAAACAGCCTCGCAATTCGTGACCTTCACCTCAATAATCTTCTTTGATCACCCCACTAGTCACTTCCATGGCCATAACTTAGATCTCATCATTAGTTACAGGTATAACCTCTCCAAAATTTCAATTTCATGTTCAACTCTTTGATCACCTTCTTCTAACTTTCTAATTTACTCCCTAACCCTGATAAAAGAAATATCATAAATAAATATATAGTTAGAGACATCAAACTATCTACTCTATACTTTCTCAAGATAGGTATATGTGTGTGTGTGTGTGTGTGTGTATTTTTTTTTAACCAAAAGTCACATCAGGTAATACAGAAGATAAGAATTGTGTCAAAGACAGAAAGAACATTTAGAGTCATATTATTATTTAAAGCAATAAACTAGTTTCCATAAAACACAATCCATTCCATTTGTGCCAATAATTTCTTTTCCTTTCTTCTTCTCTATCCATTATATTCTCACTCCCCTCCATCCAGTTTGAATTTCATGGTCCATCTTATAAGCACGTCCATTCACATTCCTTTGATTCCCTCATCTCCTCTCACTTCTATTTGGTTAAACTAAAATGTTGGTTAACTTGGCTTCTCTATCCAATCTGTTTCTAAACCCACAAGGCCGAATAAGGCCGCTACATGCACATACAGACTAGTGTTACTTTAAATTCATGATCACTAACTTCAAGTGAATTCTTTTTTTAAAGATGTCCGGGGTCAAACCCAGGGCCTCACGCATGCCAGGCAAGTGCTCTACCACTGAGCTACAAACCCCCACTCCCATTCCCAGCCCTCAAGTAAATTCTTTTTATTTTAAATTTAAAAAAAAAAATTTATTAGTTCTTTTTAGTTATACCCTCAAGTGAATTCTTAACGCTGCCTGGCAATCACATGCTCCTAGTTCATTACTCTTCCAGGCTCCTCAAGGACTATTTCACACCTTTTCCTCTCTTCAAATCCTAATAGCTCATGCTCCATTCTCAAGCTCACTTGACAACCTTATTTTCTACTTTACTGACAGATTCTAAGCAATCAAGGAAGAACTTCCTCAGACCCCCATATGGTTTCTCCCCACCTACCGGGGTCTATTGCCACATATTATGCCCTTCCAAAGGCTTGGCAGTGAACTATCCACACTCTTAGACAAAACCAGCCCCTCCATGTGTGCGCTAGATCTCATGGCTTGCCTTTCCAGGGATACAGCTTCCACAGTTCTGCTCCGTCTTGCATTAACACCATTTAGCTCCCTCTTGGGTGAAATTCATTAGCATAGAAACAGGCTGGTTTCTTTCTTGTCTCCCCCCCCTCAAAATTGCAGTCATTTCTCTTGACCTCGTTTTTTCCTGCCAATTTCTACTCCATTTCTTTGCAGAAAACATCTCAAAAATTAGTGTCTTATTTTCATGATCTGCAGTTTCTTGCCTCTCATTCTTTCTAAAATCTGCTCTCAGGCATTTGCTTCCACCACTCTACCTCAATTGCTCTTATCAAGGGTGCCAGTGAGTGCCTGGTGGCTAGAGCCACGCGCAGCTCTCCAGCCTTCAGCCCACTTAGCATGAGCATCCTACAGAGTCGGCTGGTGCCTTTTTGGATGTACTTTCTTTACAAGGCTTCTGGGGAAACTATGCTCTTGACTTTCTTCCTCTCTCCATACCTGGCCACACCTTCTCAGTCTCCTTTGCAGGCTCCTCCTGGCCTCCCATGGTTCTTCATGTTTGAGAGCTCTAGGGATCAGTCTTACCCTTTCTTCCTTTGGCTCTCTGTATTCAGTCTTGTTGATACAAGTCAGATTTATAGCTTTGAATAACATCTATAAGTTGTTAACTCCCAGATTTTCCTGTCTAGCCCAGACTTCTCTCCCAAATCCTTGAACTATTTATTTCACTATTTATTCAGAATTTCTACTGGGATCTCTAATACACATCTCAAACTTAGTATGTCCAAAAATGGAATGCTTTTTCTTCTACAAATCTGCCCCATTTCCAGCCTTCTCAGTTATACACTCTATCCTCCCAGCTGCTCAGATCAAAGAACTTGAGTCACCTTGACTCTTCTCTTTCTCTTTGAAATTTATCACCATCTGACCACTTCTCACCACTGCCTCTACCGTCACTCTGGTCCAAGCCACCATCCCACCACTATCATCTCTTACCTAGATTAATGATTTGCCCCCAATAGTTCTCTCTGTTTAATCCCTCAAACAGCAGTCAGAGAGATCCTCTGAAACTCCTGCTCAAAGTGTTTAGTGGATCTCCAGTTTATCCAGAGAAAAATCCAAAGCCACTAGAGTGGCATCTAAGAACCATATGGTTTGGTATCCCCTCTTCCTTCTGACCGTAAGTCTGCTCTAACCATACTGGTCTCCAGGATTTTTTTTGTTTTTTGTTTTTTTCTTGACCTTATCACATATAGTTTGTATCTGCAATGTATCCCAAAAGCTCATGTGTTAAAGACTTGGTCCTCAATCCAGCAAGGTGTAGAGATGAGGTTTGGGGAAAATTATTGGATTATGAGGCCTCTGACTTTGTTAGTGGATTAATCCATTTGATGGATTAATAACTTGAATGGGCTACTGGGAGGAGATGAAAACTGTAGGAGGTGAGGCATGGTTGGAGGAAGTGGATCACTGGGGGTGTGCTTGGGGACCGTATCTTGTCCCTGGCCCCTTCCTCCTTCCCTCCCTCTCTCTCTGCTTTGTGGCTGCCATGAATGGAGCAGCTGTCCTCTGCCACACCCTTCCACCATAATATTCTGCCTTACTTCAGGCCTACAGCTAAGGAGCCAGCTGACCATGGACTGAAACCATGAGCCAGGACAAACCTTCCCTCCTCCAAGTTGTTTGTGTTAGGTATTTTGGTCACAGTGACGTAAAGTTGACCCACACAGCGTTGTTTCTTTAGCTTTGCCTTCTGCTTAGAACACGTTTCCTATAGATCTCTGCTGGCTGACTTCCCCATCTCCTTCAAGTCTTTGCTGGTATCTTAGGTGACCAGTGAAGCCCAAGGAGATCACCCCACCTATTGCCTCAAACTAACCCTCTTCCTATTCATTCTTGAACCCACTCAACCTGCTCTGCTTTATTAATTCTACATCTTCTACTACCTAACATACTGTATCATTTATTTCTTGTTTCTTTCCTATGTCCTTTCTGTTAGAATATAAAATCACAAGGGCAGGGACCTCTGCTTTATTCACTTGTATATCCCAAAGTATCCATGTAAGTGCCTGACACATTGCAAGTGCTCAGTAAATGGTGGTGGAGTCACATGTCCCAGCTCAGGAAAGCCTGGTTTTCAAAGATTAAAGCCATGACGATACAACATCCCTAGAAGGAAAGCCTCTCTCACACCTCTGGGCTGCTCCGTGCATTCCAGTCCAATCCATTGCTGACCCCTGCTGGAACTCACTGACCAAATTCCTGTCCCTCCCTTGATGAGAAGAGAGGATCTAGAACTCCCTGGGGACCAACGAGGCAATGAGACACTGGTGACACTCCCTCTGCCATCTACTGTGCCCTCCCCTGCATGAAGCAGTAATAATTATAATCCTTATTCTCTCTCAGGCTCTTCCTAATTCCAGGGGCCAGCATAAGACAGATAAAAGTTTCCTTGTGTTTTATTTGTATGTGGTAAGTATCTTCTCTTATAAGGAATTAGTGAGAGGGGAAATGAATTTTAAAACCCTGTTCTAGGTCTACCTTCAGAACTGAGAACTTAATCTTTAACCAGATGGAAAGTTGGCATGAGGGAGACCATCTGTTTGGAAGATTGTTATTAAGATTTTTTCTTATTTTTTTCCCCATATGATCTTTCCTTTTTCAACCAGAGGCATCCTTTTTCTCCAGAGAGTATCGTGGTTATGACAGAAATGTGAAGGTAAATAATGACTCTAGTTCAACTTTTGAAGTCCATTATTGAATAGCAGTCTTGGAAGTCTTGGAAGGAATGAAAAGGGAGCTCTAAATTCCCAAATCTCTTAAATATTAAGGGCAAGGTATGTAGCCTGGACATTGAGTTTCACTATGATCAGTAGGTGAAGCAAACTTGGAGTAGGATGGGGGCTGCCACCTACCAAACGGGGAAGTAAAGTCATCTTCCGACTGGAAGAGCCAAGGAGAGAAGGAAGGTTGGAAGGCTGGAGAGTGGACTCACATGGGTGCTTGGGTCCCTGAGAAGAAACCATCAGCTGCCCCATTCCTTATGGGGCAGGATGGGGAAGAGGGACATGAACATTAGGAACCCTGTATAAACTGAAGTAGAACCCAGAACTTCTGGGCTAGTCTTCAGTTCCACTCCACACTCAGCAAGGTACTGTGTGGCAACAATGTGCCATTCAAGAGGTAGTTCTTAAATAGCCAAGAAGTAGGCAGATGGCCCTATGTTTGCACCCCAGTTCACTGTAATCTTGGTGTGCTATGGAGGAGAAACAGAACATATCTCATGCCTTGGATAAAGGGTGCAAAATACTGAGAGAATCTCAGGTTCAGAAGGAGTCTACACTGGGGATGAGACAGTCGCTCCCAGCAGAGACCTCACAATAAGAGCTATAGCAAGACCACCGATTCCAGCAGTAAGTGCCAGAAAGGCACCAAAGAAAACCCCAGACCTGTCGCAGTTCTTTGGGCACAAGCATGGTATGCCCAGAGACTCCTAGAAAAGTCAGCTCAGCATGAAGGATAAGTGAAGACCCAGACAACAGCACAGTGCACCACCCTGAGCCTGCACCTCTTTCTGCTCTTAGGAGATCATGTAGCTCCCTACATAGAAACCAATGCAGGTAGGAGGGGGCGATCCTTGGGAGGAGGCAGCTCTGGCAGAGAATTTCAACTTGGAATTGACTGAACATCTCAAAAACACCAAATTAAATTGAACAGGAATATTTTAAGCTGAAAATAACTAACTGAATTATAATTAAGTTACATTAATTGACAAGTTTAACTTTCTCCTCTGTCATTAAACAGGAGTGGGAGCTTATTAATAAGACACAAGCAGATGTAGATAATAAAGAACACTACAAATTTTTCTTTCAAATTGACTTGTAAATGTTTGCATGTTCTGACTGTTTTGCTTCTCTGCCTCTTTATCAAGCTAGAATATTTTAAGAGGGGGAGCTAGCATTCTGGATCAAAGAATTACTGTGAGGGCTGGGGTTATGGCTCAGTGGTAGAGTGCTCACCTAGCACACGTGAGGCACCGGGTTCGATCCTCAGCACCACATAAAAATAAAAATAAAAATAAAGATATTCTGTCCACCTACAACTAAAAAATAAATATTAAAAAAAAGAATTACTGTGAAAAAATAAGAGTAACAAAGAGTATTTTGGAAGAAGAGGAAGCATTTTCCCCAAGGGAATTCAGACAGGGCTCAGTTCCTGTGTGATTTAACCTGTGTTGACACCCCTTTACCGGGCCTCCTATGATGAACTTAAAACAATAGGACTGGCTCTCTGAACTCCTTATGGGGGATAGCAAAAGACAGACACCCCGTGCCCGAGACCTAGACGAGGCATCAGAGCTCCTGAGCTGCCATTCCTATACCACATATAGAAGCAAAAAGGTTCTTGGTTACTTTAATGTACTTGATTCTTAATGTACTATACTTTTCTCCATATAAAATAATGTATCAGCCAGTCATGGTGGTGCATGCTTGTAATTCCAGCAGCTTGGGAGGCTGAGGCAAGGGGATCAAAGCCAGCTTCAGCAACTTAGTGAGGCCCTCAGCAACTTAGTGAGACCCTGTCTCTAAATACAAGGTCCCCTGTCTGGGAATGTGGATGTGGCTCAGTTGTTAAGCATCCCTGGGTTCAATCTCCAGTATCAAAATTATTAAAATAAAATAAAATAAAATAAAATCTATCTTTGCCCCACTGTTTTGTGCATGGAATGGTATTTTGACTCTGATATGAATCTCGTCACACCTGTTTGCTTTAATTTACATTTGCCTGGTATGTCATTTCCTACCCTACCATCTGCTTTAGCTTTTTAAACAATAGTATTTTGTTTCTCTTCTTGAAAATACTTTTGAATGTTATTCTTTTTAACATATGCAAGCAAAACATGAAGATATTCTCCTTTTAAAGAATGAAGGCACTATTGTCTATCACTATCCTTTGAGCGCTTTTTTGTGCATCCGTGACTCTTAAATTTTGAATTTTTGAATTTATGTCATATTGGGCACAGTAATTCTGTGCCTGTAAAATATTTTTTCTCAGAGCGTAGGTTGATATTTAATTTTGTTTGCATTTTCATGTGAAATATTATTGAATTTTCATGCATTTAAGCATCCTTCTCCTCTTTAAATTTTTATTTTTAAAATTCTTGTGCCCTGAACAAGACAACCTTCCTTGTTCAGTGATGACAGGTTTGCCAGCATTTTGACTAATATATTTCATAGCTTAAAAATGTTAATGCATTTGCCATCTACAATTTTTTTGAAAAATGAGAGAATAATGTTTCGTTTTGTTTTTCTTTCCTCATGAAGAGCATCTATCAATTAGTCTACATTTTCCTTACACACATGAAGTGTCACCCCTCTTATCCACAGATTCTATAGGCACAGGTCCATTTCTGAGCTCTTTACTCAGTTCCACTTACCCATTCATCTGTTTCTTTACTACACCACAATGTTTTGATCACTATAGCTTTATAATAGTTTGATATCTAGTAAAATAAATTTTCTTTCTTTATGCCCAAGTTCTTTTCTAATGTTTCCTTTAAAAAGCTCCGTGAAAAATCATTTTGGGATTTTGTTTGGATTTCTTCTTCTTTTTTTTCCCCCTTGTGGTTGAACCCTCACACATGCTAGGCAAGTGCTCTGAGTCACATCCCCAGCCCTGGTGTTTGTTTAGAATTGCATTAGACACAGATTAATTTGAGGGAAGGACTGACATTCTTTATAGTATTGGATTTTACCATCCAGAGATACATTTTTATCTACTTAGTCATATTTTCTTTTATGTCATTTAGTAAGTTTTTACAGTCTTCTCCATAAAGATTCTTTATGTTATTTGTTGCTACCATATATGGAATCACTTAGTCTATTACATTTTCTGATTGATGATTGCTGGCATATAAGAAAGTAATTGGTTTTCTTCTTTATTTGATTAATATAGTGAAGTATATCGATAGATCTCTATTTTTGAATAAATCTTGCATTCCTGACATAAATTTCACATGATCATGATACATTATTTTTTTTCATTCACTACTGAATTAGAATTCCTAGTATTTTACTTAGGATTTTTGCACCCATAATTATAGATGAAATTGGTGCATTTTTCTTCTCCTGTTTTATTTTGGTATAAGGATTAACTTAACTATATAAAATAAATTAGTCATTTTCTACCTTTTTATGCTTTGTAATAATTTTTAAAAGATGGAAGTCATTTCTTGAAGACTTGCAGAATTTGCCTATGTAATTGCCCAGACAGAGTGCCTTTTAGGGGGATAGATCTTTACCATTACAGATTTTCTACATTTTCTTAGACCATTTTGAAATTTGAAATTTTTCCTTTTTAGGGCTGAGGTTGTGGCTCAGTGGCAGAGCACTTGCCTCACACGTGTGGCAAGTGGATTTTTGGATTTTTATTTACACATAAATATACACTTTATATTGTACATAAATATACAATATAAAGGCACTGGATTCGATCCTCAACACCACATAAAAATAAGTAAAACAAAATAAAGACACTGTGTCCATGTATAACTAAAAAAAATATTAAAATTTTTTTTTCCTTTTTAAAGAAATTTTTTATTTTTCTTATAAAATTATTCATGTATTTTTATTTTTATTTATTTTTAATTTTTTCTTGTACATAGACACAAGAAAATTTTATTTTATTTATTTATTTTTATGTGGTGCTGAGGATGGAACCCAGTGCCTCATAAGTGTGAGGCAAGCACTCTACCACTGAGCTACCACCCCAGACCTATCTGTGTATTCTTAAGCTTAATTGATAAAAAGTTGTTTGTGTCATTTGCTTATAATTAAAAAATATTTGCTCGTGTTATGTAATTTTAGTTATTTTTCATTCCTGATAACTTCTTTGTACCATCTGTCGTATTTTAAATTCATATTTGCCAAATAAATCTATTTCATAAGTATTTTAAAAGAGTTTTTCTCAACATTTTACTCATTTTATTTCACTAATTTATAGCAATTTTTTCATTAAAAATTTTTTTTTAATAACACTCTATTATTGTTTTTAGATTTTTTTCTAATCACTCTGCCCTTGGTCATATAAAATCTTAAACTACACATAAAGTGTATATTTATGTGTAATATTTTTATTATTTTAATATTTATTTATGAATTATATCCATGCTCTTTTGGAAGTCACAATCATTGTGACATCTACACTTTCCCCTGCTTTTAAAAATCACTTTTTAAGTGCTGGGGTGTAGCTCAGTGGCAGAGAGCTTGCCTAGACTGCACGAGGTCGTGGGTTTGATTCTCAGTACTGCAAAAGAAAAACAAACAAACAAAAAACCTTTTTGCTCTTTGGTATCAATATCTTCCATGCATGGTTCATGATAATATCTCTGTCTACTTTCTTTGGATCTGTCTTCCTTTTCTTCTAGAGTTAAAGCTTAATTAATTCACTTTCAATTGATTTTTTTTCCAAATAAAAATTTTAAGGCTACCAACTACATTTCTTCCACCCATATTTATAGTTATATTGGTGCACTTTTCCTTTTCTTTTGCTTGTTTTATTATCAGGATTAACTTAACTACATAAAAATTGTTAATTTTCCTTTTCTATGCTTTAGAACAATTTGTAAAAGATGGAAGTTATCTGTTCTCTGTTTTTCACTCAGTTCTAAATTTTTGTAATTTGCCACCTTTATCTGAGTTATGTAGAGGTTTGCTTCTACATTTCCCACAGTATGATTTTTTAGTGATATTTTGGAGTTTATTGAGACTTTCTATTTTGCCATATGGCCAACAAGAATGCTTTTAAACTTTCAGTATTTAAATTTGATGTTTATAGTGGGATTTTGGTAGATAGTCTTTATCAATTTCAGAAATTATCTTTTGTTACTAGTTTTCTAAGGTGTTTTATTACTTTTTTTTCTGGTACAGGGGATTGAATGCATAAGTGCTCTGCCACTGAGTTACATCCCAGCCCTTGTTCTTTTTTATTTTTTAAATTTTGAGAGAGGGTCTTGCTAAGTTGCCCAGGCTGACCTTGAACTTGCCATCTTCCTGCCTTAGCATCTTGAGTTGCTGGGATTAAAGGTATGTGCCACTCCATTTGGCTTACTAAGGTGTCTTAAAATCACAATTGGTGTTTATTTTAACAAAGACTTATTTGGGAACCTATTGACATGATTTTGCCCTTTTTCTTCACTACTTCAATTAATCTGATTATTTTAACATTAATGTATTATTTACATATTTATTTATCTCATCTTCCTACATTTTCCCCTAGAGACCTAATTCTGTACATTTTCCCAAGTCATACTTGTATTCCCACTGACAATGGCAAGACTAAACTAAAAATATTGGAAATATTCTCTATGTTCTTTGTAACCATCCACTATACTTATCTCAAGGTTGAAGGGATGACTTCCCATTCGGGTAGGTACTTCACAATATTACATTTTCTTAGACCTGAGACCTCTAGTGGAGGTAGACATTCCTGTTTTATTTTTATTTATTTATTTATTTTCTGAATGCTTGTTTTCATTCTTCTGGTACATATCTTTCCAATCACCTCTTCTAATTTAGCAATGACTAAAATATCACCCTTGGGCTGGGGTTGTGGCTCAGTGGTAGAGTGCTTGCCTAGCATGTGTGAGGCACTGGGTTCGATCCTCAGCACCACATAAAAATAAATAAAATAAAGGTCTTGTGAGCCGGGCACGGTGGCGCAAGCCTGTAATCCCAGCACTTAGGGAGGCTGAGACAGGAGAATCTCAAGTTCAAAGCCAGCCTCAGCAACGGCGAGGCACTAAGCAACTCAGTGAGACCCTGTCTCTACATAAAAAACAAGATAGGGCAGGAGATGTGTGGCTCAGTGGTCGAGTGCCCCTGAGTTCAACCCCCAGTACCAAAAAAAAAAAAAAAGTCTTGTGTCCATCTACAACTAAAAAAAAAAATCTTTTAAAAAAGAGCTCTGGTGTTATATAAAAAATAAAATTAAGGGGCTGGGATTGTAGCTCAGCGGTAGAGCGCTTGCCTCGCATGCGTGAGGCCCTGAGTTTGATCCTCAGCACCACATACAAAGCAATAAAATAAAGACATTGTGTCCATCAACAACTAAAAAAATATTTAAAAAAATAAATAAATAAAATAAAATTAAAAAAATAAAATATCACCCTTTCTATAATCCTATCTTTAAGATTCATTATCTCCTGGTTTTTCTTATTCTTCCTTTCATATTATCAATATTGTCAACTAAGAATACAGCCTTTCTTCTAAAGAAATCCTTCTTTTTCTCCAACTTAATCAGCCTTCCTTCCTTTATTTATTTTCCACCATTCTACACTGCTTCTTTTTTTACTTCAAGTTCTAAATATGTATTTAAAACAAATATGGTTCCTACTTGATTTTGTGATTAGGGCTGATTCTTAGTGGAAGAAGAATCCATGCATAGTCCTTTTTAATTCCCTTCTGCCTTTGGGATCATAATAGATTTCTTCTCTCTTCCTCAAACCCCCATATAACAAATACTTCCATTTCTCTTCATATATTTATGTCAAAATCCATCATTCCTCTGTGGTTGAACACACAGGGAATTTCAATTGAGTCCCTGAAATCCTACTCTCAGGGCTTAGTCAACAAATCTAGCAGCACTAGGGACAAAAATAGAAGGTGTGTCTCTACCCCATAGGAAATCAAGAAATTGCTCACTCTCTACTCCTAGAAAAGGATGCAATTAAAATCAAGATAAAAGGGAACCAAACTGGTTAAAACTGATCTAAACTACAATCTAAGGACCAGAATCTCCTAAACTTTTTTTTTTTAAACCAGGGATTGAGGGGCTGGAGTTATGGCTCAGTGGTAGCGTGTTCACCTAGCACACGTGAGGCACTGGATTCGATCCTCAGCACCACATAAAAATAAAATAAAGATATTCTGTCCACCTACAACTAAAAAATAAATATTAAAAAAAAACAACAAAGATTGAACCCAGGGTCACCTAACCACTGAGCCACATCCCTACATCCTCAGCCCTTTTTATTTTGAGAGAGGGTCTCTCTCAGTTGCTTAGGGCCTTGCTAAGTTGCTGAGGCTGGCTTTTTGAACTCGTGATCCCTCTGCCTCAGCATCCTGAGCTGCTGGGATTACAAGTGTGTACCCCCACACCCAGCACGTACTCTTAAGTACATGTGCAAGTTGTGCCATTGCACCCTGAAGTATTCACCCACCTTGTGGCTGAGAATAAAGGCTCTACAAATTGACCCATTCAACAGTACAATGCCTTCTCTTTCTGCAGCAAGCCTGTCTCAGCTCTATTTATGAGAATCAAGATGAGTCACAGTGGCCTGTATAGCCCATTCTTGTAAAAGCCTATATCCAGGTCTGGGATCATGGCTCAGTGGTAGAGTGCTCACCTAGCATGTGTGAGGCACTGGGTTCAATCCTCAGCACCACATATAAATAAATAAAATAAAGGTATGGTGTTCATCTACAACTAAAAAAAAAAAAAGGTAAAAAAAAAAAGCCTATGTCCAGTGCATCTAAAAAGTACTAGCTTGCAGGTGAATACTAGCTACCATAAACTGTTGGCACACCAGACATCCAACCTCCACACATCTTATTTTTGTTCCCCAATTCCAGGTGGAGAGCATAGTCCTCCATATTTAACTCATTTAAATATGACAGAGTCTAAGGGAGAAAATGAATTATATTCCTTTCCCCTCCAAGTTCTCAACCAAATGAGGAATAGATGCAGGAATCAGATTAATGGACATCAAAATATCACTACTTTGCTAACAAAGCTGTATCATGGTCAATACTAGGCTTTCAAATATACTGCCTCCCCAACACCCAAATTCCTTGCCTTGGGATGACCCACCCAAAGGACAACATGCAAAGGAAACACTTACCTGGATAACAGCAAGGTGCATGGTTGTCCCAAAAGTAGGAAAAGAAAGGCACTCTTCAGTCTGCCTCTGGAAGACAGACCTAGGTCTCCGCAGGTGTGCTTATTATATGCAAGCCAGATCCAATCCAATCCGAGTGGAGTGCAGACACACAGCAGCCAGGTAGGTGCAAGAGAGATAAGGGAATGTAGAATGTGTGTGCACAATGACCCTCTTCTCTAAGTCTCCACCAAAGACCACAATCTTTTTCCTTAGGGTAGAAGTATGAGGTACATTCAGGGAAAAAGAACAAGAAATAGGGACAAATGACAGATTCTACTCCTCATGGTGGGGGGGGGGGGACAAAGCCTTTGCTCTTCATTTCCTCCCAGAAAAAGTAGAGGATCCATCTCCCTCACACCCCAGGTCTGACCCAGAATTAATTCCCAGTTTCCAACCCAGATTTCAGGAAGACTTCTATTATAAACAGTATTACGAGGTCATTCCTACATCAGATCTCAGCGTTGCAGGGTGGGACAAGGACCCAGAGGTTCAGGCTGACTCCAACCAACCAGCTCTGTCTGATTAACAAAAAGAAGAAGAAACAAAAATACATCTAGAAAGCCCCTCCAAGGCAATTCAATAATAAGTACTCTTCAAGAACTGTCTGGCTGTTGGAGTGAAAAGAGTAACAATACTCAGACCAAGAAAGACCATCTAAAACTCTTGTGTCCATCATCTGGCTGGACATTGGGGTCCTGGGTGTCTCCCTTCCCACCACTCCAAGACCTGAGAGTAATAAGTTTTGTCAATGAAAGATATATCACATGTTGGTTGTCAGAGGCCATTCCCAGACAAAAGTTCTCAAGGTAGAACCCAAGTAAGGACACTATTTGTGAATAGAGAATCAAAAGTTATTTATCAATGGATGGTTGAAAAAGCCAAGTTTTTTTGAGTCCAATTCCAGAATAATTGATAGAAATTCTTTCCTGGTAGTTTCTTTGGTCCATTTACCCAATCTTCTACAGATGGGGAAAAAGAGTAAACTCTAGCTCTCAGTGGGACCCACAGCACTCTATCTATCCAGCCCCAGCTGAGGAAGCAGATAGAACCAAAGGAGGACTCTTCCTGCTACCAAAAATCAAGTCCTCAAATGAGGGCCTCCTCTGTCCACATGTAACTCAAAGATAGTCCCATCTTCCCTGCTTAGCTGTCAGCATGGACACAGGCCATACTTTGGGGTGTCCTTTCTAAGGATGCCTCCCTAACATAGTTTAGGAGAACTTAGCATCATCTCAATGCTATGTTTGTATCATTTATGATCTCAAGGATACTGGAATGCCCAAGACCAGACAAAGAAGAGAACTGGCAATGAAAATTAACCTAGCGGGTCCAAAACAAAAGTCTCTCCCAGAAAGTGAGAGCCATTCTCACTTTAACTCTACATGGTATACAGGATGGGAATGGACTTAATCTGTTAAGAAAAGAGCTTTTGAGTTAGATACAATAGGCAAAGCGTTCAGGGGAAGACCCGACATTTAAAGAGACATAGAAATGATAGGGGAAAGTGTGAGAGGGGATCCTGGTGGAAGAAAGGTAGAGTGGTGTCCTTTGTCTGAGGGCCCAGGGAGTGGGGGATGACAGGAAACCAAGTAAGGGGGAAAGAATCATTTAGAAGGCTAGACACCCTAATTGTAGTTCTAGCTCTTGCAAGTAACTCAGTATATGACTTTGAGATGATGGACTTCAGTATCTTCATCTGAAAATATGGGCTAGTGGTTTGTTTAATTGGGTGCCTGTTATGGTCATATAAGATTATGGCATCCTCCACATTTGTGAATGGTGGGATATTATAAGATACTGAGGAGGGGGCTGGGACCTCACCATTAGGAATCAACTTTCAGCCTCACACCACTCTTGCATGCATGCTCTCTTTCCCTCCCCCACCCCCACAAGGGCCCCATGCATGTCAGGCAAGAACTCTACCACTGAGCCACATCCCCAGACCTCAGCCTCACCTCTAGTGAAGGAACCACATAAATGCACATTCACATATATACAAACAGAATAGTTGACAATTTCATCCACATAATAGAAAAAAATAAATACTGTTGATACCTGGTTCCTTCATAGGAGGAGAAGGGCCCTGAGGATGTAACTTGGAGGGACTTCATGGTCAGAGAAGAAGGATCCTCCTGTTTGATAATAGCTATCACTTTGCTGTTCCCTCCCCAAATCCAAAGACAGCCAGCTCTTTGGAAGAAATCAGTCTCTTACCCCCACCCTCCAACACCAACTCACCTGTAGCAGAAACAAAAGTGTACAGACCTTGAGGGGAAAAAAAACCCTAGTTAGCCACTATTAAATGAACAGAATCTATCACCCCTGAAGTTGCTTGGGATGGGGCAGCTGGAACCACATGCCTCAGTTTCTCTGAATGTTATTAATGGTTCTGAAAGTTCTTGTTTTGGACCAGCCCCCACCAAAAGCTGTTTAGGTTTGCCACCTGGGTAACTAGTTTGTACCACTCTTTTCTTTTTTTGTTTTTATGGCTGTTTCCAAATTGTTCAACCAATCTCATCATGAGAGTGAGCCAAGAAGTTACCATCCCCAAGTAGGAATTCAAATGGGGAAAAGGGTTAGGACGCAAGTGCAGGGTTCCAAATCATGCTAGAGGACCTACAAACAGACTCACACCGCTCCCCATACACCAAGACGCATCTCCCAACCATTCATCCGCATGAACACTTGCATAGCCTCTCCTAGCAGACATAGCTGGGGCAAATGGGGAAGTGGAGGACATCCGCCTCCCACCAACCTGAAACCTTGTTTAAAAGATACTAAAAATAAATTAGTAAACATTGCTGTTTACAGAAATATAAATCATTCTGTTTCCAAAGGCCTCTCACCATCCCAGTCCTGGACATTTCCAAGACCACCACCCCTGTCACCCTCTCCAAGGTCCGCCCTGATGGGTGGGTGAGACACCCGAGTCCTTTAAGACTGGGAGTTCCTCAGGCATCTGAGAATTTCAGTTCTCTGGTTCCTGGGAAGAGAGAATCTTCAGTACTCCGGAGAGTACCAGAGTTCATCCCTTCTCACCAGTTCCTGGGGGCTGTCTTGACCAGCCCCTCCTTTTTGGATGATATTTGTGTTGCAAGAATTCTCGTTATTTTCTAGCTCCCAGTCCCTCCCCAGAGTCCAACATGCCCACCTGGAACCACCCTCAGAGCGGAGGAACCAGTCTGTGCCTTGGTATAATGACTCTGATAAAAGAGGGATGGGCAGAGAGAAGGCAGGGACAATGGTCTGGGAGACGGTCCTGGAGGGGTCAACTGACAGCAATGACTGTCCTACAGGCGGGTAGGGAGGCTGGGCTCCTGGCCAGAGCCAGAGCCAGAGCCAGAGCCGAAGCTGGAGCTTTCCACCACAGTGGTAGGTTGCGGGTTCTCGCGGGGAGTGCGACGACGTCCTCGGTACTCAATCATGTCAGGATGGTAGGTTGGGTGGCGGCGAGCATGCTTGGTCAAGTGGTCGCTCCTGGAGAACTGCTTGGGGCAGAGGGGGCAGGAGAAGCGCTTTTCACCGGTGTGCGTCCTGTAGTGGCGGGCCAGCTCGTCGGAGCGCGTAAACTTCTTGTCGCAGTCGAGCCAGTCGCAGGAGAAAGGGCGCTCACCCGTGTGGGTACGCTGGTGGGACTTAAGGTGCGATGACTTGTAATAGGCTTTGGTGCAGCCAGCGAAGGAGCATTGATGTCGCTTGGCAGCAGGTGTTATTGGCCTCCTCCGGGACATCTGACCTGTTGCGGGTGCGGGGCCAGGCCCTGGGGCCCCTCCAGACACCCCTCCGGCGACGTCGGGCGCTCCCGGGTCGGCAGGCGCACTTAGGAGAGCAGGCGAGCCCGAGGAGCTCGCGGGCTCGGAGAACGCGTCTGCGCCAGAGGCTGAGGCCGGCTCGGAACCCTGGGTCGGGCTGGAGCACTGGGTCGGGTCGGAGGAGTCAGACGAGGCGCGCAGAGCTTCCCCCGAGTTCTCCCAGTAGCCCTCCCCGGAGCTGCCGCGCAAATCAGCCAAGACGCTTGCAGCCAGCAGGTGGGGCGCGACGCCACCCGCGCCCGGGCTAGGGGCGGGAACCTGGGGGAGCTGGGGGACCGCCGCGGACCCCGGTGGCCCCGGACCCGGCAGAGCGCACTCCGGAGGCGCCGCACCCACCTCCAAGCCAGCGGCTCCGCCCGCGCCTTCGGGGTCCGGCGGGCGGCGGTGAACCACGGCGCCCGCGGACATGGACACCAGGCACTCGGCGGCGAAGTAGTCCAGGCACGCCACGGCTGCCGACATGCTGGGACCGCTCTGCAGCCGGCGAGCGCCGTCAGAGCGCGGCCGGCCGCGGGCGAGAGAGTTCCCGGGAGCGTCCGTCCCGCAGCCTAGGAGCGAGAAGCAGGAGGCTGGGTGCGCGCCGCCCGCCGCCCGCCGCCGCTGCTGCCGCCGCCCGTGCCGAGCCCGCCCCGCCTGACGCGCCCCTGACGCACCGGAGCCCGCGGGGGCGCCGGGGACCCGCCCCGGCCGGCAGGACACCCCCGGAATGCGCGGTCCACCGGGCTAAGTCATTTTTAACAGCCTAAGAAATTATCTTGTCTTCGCGTTCTTTCTTCTGCTGGTGAGCCAGGTAATTTTAATAAAGCGAAAACTCCCCGATCGTAACTTCTGGGCAGCCTGCCGGCTTCGCCCCCCCGCGCCGGCTGGTCCTCCGCCAGCTGGGTGTCCGGCGGAGTCCGAGAAACTTTTTTTTTAAGGGGAAAAAAAATGCTAATACCTGACTTGTCTTTCGATTCATAATTGCGATTGTTGGCTAAGTGGTCTGGAATTGCATTTCACTCCCGTTCACCGCTCTCAGACCAAATTGAAAATATCCCCAAGTCTGCATCAAGGAAAAAAAAAGTTTTCCCATTTAGCAGTTCAACTGTTAATCCAGGGTCGGTAGCAATTCCCTAAATAGATCCACTACGTAGCTATTAATTAATAGCATTTTGAACCAGAAACATTTTAACCTTGGAAAAGCGAAGAATCCTCTCATGGTTGAAATTGAAACTTAAAATCCTTTGAGTAACGATTTAACTATTCAACCAACGAAAGAAAAATGCATGTTTAAACTGCATTAACCTGTCACAGGCATACAAACAAATTTCCACGCTGAAATATAAATTATAGACTAGCAGCGAGATAAACACATTAAAATGGACTCCCACAATTTTAATAATAGAAAGTCACGTTTCCAATTAGGCAACATCTTGTATTTTTCTTTTGGCAAAAATTAAGAATAAGAAAACACAGCAAATGCTATAGAATGCTCATATGGTGTTTTCTGATTGTGGAGGCTTTTCTTTTTTATAATCAAATATGTGAATAATTTCTTTTACCTGTCTTCATTGCTCTCATTTGCTTTCCTCTTTTTTAGTCTTTAAAATTGAAAGCCACATAGAAAACAAACAGGATAATTTCTAAAAACAGTCATATCACAGTTTGGCTTGTGTACAAGCTTTACTTTTATATGATTCAATTATGTGCATTTATTTATAATCCTGCAGTACTTTTTCTTTTGAAAATTAAAAAATACAAATGCATCAGGAATAACACACGTTCATGTATTTGCTGATCAGATTAATCAAATGTGATATTTTTGCCATATCTACTTCAGATTTTGAAATTTATATTAAACATTAGAGAGAGTTGCATGTCACTTTACTTTTCTCCCCAGACCCATTCACCTTTCTCCCTCCCTTTATTTCCCTAGGTAATCAGTATTATAAAGTATGTAGTCTCCCAGCATTTGTTTTAATACTTTTATTACTCAGTTACCTATATATGTGAATATTATATGTATATAACCACGTTTATATATTTAAAAAAAATTTAATAGATGGGACAGTAGTGTACCTGTCATTTTGTAACCTGCTTTTCTCCCTCAGTGTGGTTTTGAGAACTAGCCAGGTTAACATCTATAGCATTTACTTTATTCATTTCATCAGTTTTAAAATAATGCCAGCTGTATTATTTTTTAAGGAGATTCCACTTTAAAAACTGAAAATGTTTGCTAAAGTTGCTTGCCTCAAATTTGCAGGTGATTAACAGTCTACACATTAAAATTCTGTAAGGGATAGGATTCTTTACTGGCTGTTTGAATTTTATTATTTAGAAAAGGCTAAAGATATTTAATAGTGCAGAGATAACATTATAGGTTCCCAGGTACCTGTCTCACATCATTAATCAATGTTACCATTTTGTCTTATTTGCTTCAGATGTTTTTGAATTGAACTATTTAACATTTCTGATAAAATCAAAGTCCCCTTTGCATTCCTCCCTGGTACTCTTTTCTACCCTTTTCCCCAAAGGCAAACACTATCATGAATTTGGTATGTAACTTTCCAATCTAGGTTTCACACTTTTACTGCATACAAACCCATATGGAATATTGCTTTGAATGATTTTTAAAATGTGCACACGTAGTGTTACACTGTACATATCATTCTATGGCTTGTTTTTTTTTCATAGTATGTTGTTTTCTCTTCATGTTCATAAATATAGATCCAGTTCATTCATTTTAATTGCTATATTGTAGATCCATGCATATGAATGTGCCGTGTTTATTCATGCCTCTATTGATGAATATTTCAGCTGCTGCCAGCATTTTGGTATTACTTGTACATGTTTTCCTTGCACATATGTGAGAATTTCTCTGTGTGTTCTACCTGGATGGGGAATTACTAGGCTGCACACACATTTTCAGTTTTACCAGGCTGCCAAATGGTGCTCCAGTTTGTGCACCCATCAGAGTGTAGGAGAGGTGTTTCCCTCAGATGACATTAAATACTATCCACATTCAGACTTTTCTTATTTCTGCCAATTTGGTTTTTAAATAACCCAGAATCTTGTTATTTTATTAGAGTTTCTTCCACTGCTAGTGAGGTTGAGCTTTTTTTTTTCTCCATATATTTATTGGCTGTTGATGTTTTTGAATCTTTGATCTGTTTGTTCACAGTCTTCATTCATTTGTCCAGTAGGCTGTATATGTTCTTATCTTTTATTCTCTCGATGTGTAGGAGTTCGTGTGCATAAACATTAAACATTTTGTGTCAGTCTGTAGCTTGTCTTTTAACTTTTGATGTCTTTTGTTGCCATAGAAAATTTTAAATGTAGCCATATTCATTGATGTCTCTTTTTAAATAGTTTGTGTCACTTGTATATTATTAAAGAAACTTCTCCACACTTGATGTATGAAGATAGCCTCTTATATCTTTTTCCTTAGTGTTTGAAAGTTTTGTTTTCCACATGTGAAATTGATCTGTCTGGTACTTATCTTTACGAATGGTGTAAAACAGGAATTTAATTTTACTCCTTCCCTCTCCCCCAATATAGAAAGCCTGTGACCTGATTTACTGAGTAGTCTTCATGTCCCTATTAATGTGTAATGCCACCATGACTGCAAATTAAATTTCCATATATTCATGGATATGTTCCTAGTTTGTCCTTTTCTGTGGATCAAACCAATTCTGAGCCAACACCACACTAATTACTATGGCTTTATAATAAGACTTGATGTGCAGAAGGGCATATTCCCCTCTTTGTCCACTTTAAAAGTGATTCTGGCTAGTTTGGGACTTATCCTCTTCTCTACCAACTTTAGCAGCAGCTTGTCAAGTTCTAAAGAAAAACTTTTTTTGGTATTTTGCTGAGTTAAATTTAAGGTTAAATTTAGGGACCTGTGACATCTTTGTAAAATTGAATAATCCAATATGTGGATATTATTCTGATTTTTAAATATCCTTCATAACATTTCAGAATTTGTTTATAAAATGCCCATATCTCCTGGCTCTTTTCCCCTACATACTGTGCAGCTTGTGTTGCTATTATAAGTATAGTCTTTTTTTCCTGTGAAAATGTTTAATTGGTTATTGCTGCTATTTGGAAATGGAATCATCTTGTTTTGAAGGCAAACATTTTGAATTCTATTAAATAGTTAATTTATAGATTCTTCATATTTTCACATAGGTGATCATGTTATATATAAATAACACTCCTGACAGTTTTTCCCCTTTCTTATCTCACTGGATGTGCAGGGACCTCCAATATATCAAATAGGGAGGGTGAGAAGAAGCACTGTTTGCCTATTCCTGTCTTACTGAGAATGATTCAAAAGTGTCATCTTTATTTATCATATCTATATGTTTTTATAGAAAATATTATCAGATTAATATAGTTCCCTTCTATCCCCATTATGTTTAAAGAAGGAATACTTTTAAACCATGAAATGAATGTTGAATTTTTACTAAATGCTTTTTCCTAAAACTATTGAGATGGTTATAGATTTTTGTCTGTGATGTGTGAATGCAACAGGTCACACAGACAGCGTTTTCTAACGGGAACCTATCATTGAATTCCAAGGGGAAGCCTGCTTTGCCATAATGTACTATTTTGTTTTTAATACACTGCTCCATGTAATTTTTGAGTTTTTAAAATTTTAGCATCTTATTTATAAGTGATATTGACTTATAAATTTCCTTTCTTGCACTGTCCTTGTCTGTGTTTAGTATCAGGTTTATACTACCTTCATAAAATGCATTTGAAATTCTCCTGTTTCTATTTTCTGTGGCAGCTTGCATGAGATAGGTATTATTTTCTTGAATGTTTGGTAAATCTCATTTGTGAAGCTGTCATTTTTTAAAAGTTTGGGTTTCCTAGTTCTTCTTAAATCAATTTTGTTAACTCACATTTTTCTAAGATAGTGCACTTAAACTTTCAAATTTTTGGTATAGAGTCCATATGCTCTCATTTAAAAATATGCTACATTATCTGAAGTAATACTTTTACCTTTTATTCCTGATATATTTTGAATTTTCTATTTTTCCTTTTTCTCTTAACAAAAGTTTATACTTTTTGGACAAACCTGTAAACATTTGTCTGCAGCCTTTTAAAATGGGCAGTCTTTGTTGATCATATCTGTTTCTTTTCAAATATATATTTACTTAATTTCTGTGTTTATTTTTATTAACGCCTGACATTTTCACTGAGTTTAACATGTTACTCCTTAAAATGAAGGGGAGGGGAGTGAGCTTTCCAATTGAAATATATACCTAACATTAATTTCTGATTTTTGTTATTTTCTAATATTAACTTAGTGCTATCAATTTCTCTTGAAGGGAAATTTCTCTTGTTTTATCTGTAGCCCGTAAGTTTTCAAAATAGTGCCTTCATTGCCATTCAGTTCTAAACACTCCATAATTCCACTGCGATTTCTTAAACATTAAATTTTCAGAAGGGTGCTTTTCCTGGATTTCCCTGGTATTATATCACTTGAGCTGTTCTGTAACCAGTGCTCACTATGTAACCTCTTGGGATTTGGCTCTGGAAGGATAATTGGGGATTATTTGAAATGGAAAGTAGAATAAGGGTAACTTCTCAGTGTGGTGTATGCTGTGGCCCTGAAGTAAATGTTACCAAAAGAATTTCTCTCCCAAGCCCATTCAGAAATTCTCAGGATCAATTTCAAAAAGGTGTTTGTTCCTGAAGGCCTTGAGTTCTTGACCTGCCTGTCCCTTTGGTTATAAGTGATTCAGAGCAGATACGTAGTAGGTATTCTACAGATTTTTTAAGTGAATAAGCATTTATAAACTGACAGGTTATGATCACTATTCATTCATCATTACCAGAAATACTGCAAACTTGTGTGCATCTGTGCCAGTCACCTACCCACCTTTAAGCAGAAAGCAGCTCATTCTTGTTCTGGCTCCATCACCTCTTACTTTGTTAGGATCCACAATTCATTACCTCCCTGGGTCCAACATCTTCTGTTCCCTTTCTTTACAGGATAATTTGAATCAACATTCAATAATGGACTAATAGCTTCAATTTAAAAGCCCCTCTATACTCCTCTCTTGACCATCCATTCTCTTCTAGCTTTTGCCATAGATATTTCCCCTTCAAAGCCACATTTCTCGAGTGCTGACTATATTCTCTGCCACTGTGTCTTTACCCCCTTTGCATTTTAAAAATTACTCCAATATTTAGTCCTCACTTTGCTACAGAAGTTTTCTTATTAGGATCAAAGCCAATGCAAAACAGTGTGATTGTATTTAACACCGCTGAACTGGATGTTTAAAAATGGTTAAAACAGTCAACCTTCTGTTATACATGTTTCATCACAGTAAAAATCCTCTTTTTTAAAAAAGAAAAAAAAAGATTAACATTGGCCCCCTTGTTGCTAAATCTAATCCTCGTATAACTAGAACTCTCAGAGCAGTTGAGCAATCCTTGAAAACATTCTCTTCCTTTGGCTTCTGTGACACTACATACTTTTGGGCTTTCTTCATCTTTCTAACTGTTCCTTAACAAATTTAAGTCTTAATTACTCATTTTTCCTCTTTTACCTACACTCTAAAATTTAAAGTTCTACAGAGCTCTATCCTAGGCCATCTTCTTTCAATTCCACCCAGTCTCTCTAGGTAATTTTTAATATTTCCCATGATTTAAGTATACCTATATACTTCTGGAATTATGATCTTTAGCCCACATCTCTTTTCCAGAGATGTCAGACAGTCCTATATCATCTAACCACAACCACTTGATAACTTCTCAACACTCCGGAGATGTCTCACAGATACGTCAATAGATTCAAAAGCTAAAGTCCTGGTCACTAACTCCAAATCTAATCTTCCTGAGTTTTTGCCTGTCTCAGATCAAAGCACTTCCATCTATCCTGCTCCTCAAGCCAGGCAACTGTGTTCATTATTGATATTTCTCTCTTCATCCCCCACATTTAGTTCATCTTCAAGCTTAGTTAATTCTACACATAAAATATATCTTGACTATTCACTTTTCTTATTTTCCTTGCCAGTACTACCACTAACTGCCACTGTCTTTTGGTCAAACTACAGTAATACTGAATTCTCTTAATTAATTCTTCTGCTTCACCTTTTTTTTTTAAAACTGGGAATTGAACCCCATGGTGCTTTACCACTGAGCTACATCCTCAGCCCATTTTTAAAAACTTTTTATTTTAAGACAGGGTCTCACTAAGTTGCTCAGGGTCTTGCTCACTTGCTGAAGCTGACCTCAAATTTGTGATCCTCCTGCCTCAGCTTCCTAAGTAGCTAGGTCTGCGCCACCACACCCAGTTTCTGCTTCATCCTTGCTCTATTCCAGTCTCTTCCCTTTATAGTTTCTAGGTGCAAAGTTCCTCAAAACCTTCCAACCACAGTTAGGAAAGATCCAAATGATAGCAATGATCTGCCTCCCGATAACTTCTCCCTCTCATCCCAGCTTCCACTGGCCTTTGAAAACACCAGTTCCTCAAATGCTCAAGCTTTTCCCTTGATCCAGCCTGCTGTTTCTTTCACCCTTTGCCTGAATAATCCTGAGGCATCATTCACTCATTTTCACCTCTTCCAAGAAGCCTGACACTCCCAATCCAAAGTGGGTCTCAATTTCACAAATGTTTAATGGGTGCCTGTTCTCTACCTGGTATGGTCTAAGGCATTGGAGGTGTAGCAGTGAACAGTCTCTGCTCTAGTGGAGCTTCCATTTTAGTGAGGGAGACTTATAACAAGCAAATATGTAAGTAAATTTATAGTATTTCAGATTGTGATAGGAGAACAATTTAACAGGGTCAAGAAGATAGTGAGTTCTGAAAGGAAATATTTTGTGTAGGATGGTCCAGGAGGGCCACTCTGATGAGGTGAACCAGAGGGAGTAACTTCTGGAAAAATCAGAGGCAGGGACAGAAAATGCATATGTCTGGAGACAGGAGCATGTCAGGGTGCTGGGCAAGCTTAGAGGCTTGCATTAATTTTCTATGGGTGCTGTAGCAAATTACCATAAATTTAGTCACCCGAAACAACAACAACAATTTTTTTTTCTTTTCTCACAGTTCTGTAGTTCAGAAGTCCAAAATGAGACTCAGTGAGCTAATAATAATAATAATAATAACAACAACAACAAAGGAGTTAGCAGGGTTCCATTCCTTTCTGCAGATTCTCAAGGTGAGAAGTAGTTTTCCTCATCCTTTCCTAGCTTCTAGACGCAGCTGTTTCCTGGGCCCCTTCCTCCATCCACCAAGCCAGCACTGATGGGCATACTCATGCCTTGCACTTCGCTGAGAGGGGCCTTTGTGATTGCATTGGGCTCACTTGAATAACCCAGGATGATCTCCCCATTTTAAGATCAATTGACCAGTAACCTTTATTCCATCTGCTGTCTGAACTCTACATGGCCACATAATGTAACCACTTCATGGGTTTGGAGTATGTTCGGGGAGCCATTAGTCTGCCTAGCAGAAGCTTAAAGCAGACTAAGCAAAGGGAAGCGTGGTGTGAGGGGAAGAGCTCTGGGCTTGGGGCTGAGTGGGAGGCAGGTCATAGAGCATCTTGCAGACAAAATGTAAAGGGCAAGATGGGAAGTCTTGAGGAGATTGTCGACCCAAGACATGGTCTGAATTGCAGTTGAATGGTTCACCCTGGATGCTGCATGGCAAATAGGCTAGAGCGCAGCAAGAGTGGAAGCAGGAGACAGTTAGTAAGCCACTGCAGAAGACCAGGCAAAAAGATGATGGTGTCTGAACCATGATGGCAGTGAAGCTGGGTGGTCAGAGTCGAGGGTCCTGTGTGCAGAGGCGAGTATCTGTTGATATATTAGCTGTTGGGGTGTAAGAGGAGGTGAGGACTCATGCATGAGGGCAAGGACTTCAGCCCAGCCACTGAAAGAAGAGAATTTCTGCTTTGAGATAGGGAAGACTTCAGAAGAAGCAGGACACAGGAATTAGAAATTGAGAGTTTGGTTTTAGAGAATTTGAAGTGCCTTTTAGACATGTAAATAGAGATGCTGAGTAGCTGTTGGATCCATGAGATGGATGCTTTTGCAGTTTGAAGTCCAGCTGCATCCCTGACTGAGCAACAGAATAAAAGGGCTTTTTTAAAAAACAACAACAACAACAAAAAACTATATTGTCTTATATGAATGTTTCTGGAGAACAGGAATTCTAACTCTTAGTAAATTTTCTCAAGATATCATATATAATTATTTAATAATATTTTAGCAAATGGTCATATTATCTAAGTATTATTAAAACTCATATTTCAGTGTTAAATTATAAAACCAAAACTTTCTACATTAGAAAATCTAGTCATTTCATTATTTGTTTATGTGGTGTTGGGGATTGAACCCAGAGCCTTGTGTATGCTAGGCAACTGTTCTACCACTGGACTACACCTCCAGCCCCCAAATCTGGTCACATTAAGTCTAATATTTTTGATTTGATTGATGAAACCCTAGTGTTCTTAGCGATCAGGTTTCTTTTAGATCTGACTGAACTTCCTTCGTTTTACATTCAGGTTCGTGTTAATTTACAAGTCTAAGTGAACTACACATGACCTTATGTTGGTCAACGGGTGCAAAGCTACAGTCAGCTAGGAGGAGTAAATTCTGGGGTTCTATTGCACAGCACAGTGACTATAGTTAATAACAATGTATCTTTCAAAAATAGATGAGCCTTTATTTGACTTTTTAAAATTATTTTCAGTGCCTATAGTATTGTTGGCTTTAAAAAATAACTATAAACAGTAAAATAACATAGTAAATACTTAGTAGATATTTTTACATGAGCCTGAGAGCTAAGGCCCAAACGAGGTGACTGAATAAAGACACAAAGAAAGTGGCTGACAGTACGATTCCACAGAATAATAGTTCAGCAATATGTGTTGTGAGTTTGGAGTTTAACAAGCCAGGTTCAAACGAGACACAGAACCTTTTTCTTCCCTGTGGAGGGAATATAACTTCGTGCGTCAATCTGACAATACCCTGCCAAGGTGACAATGTGCATACCCTATGACTTCGAGATTTCTCATCTTAGTTATATGCCTTAGAAGAGCTCTCGTAGTCAGCCCTAGGAGACAGCTACAAATATGTTTGGTGCAGCATTTTCTCCCATATTTCTAAGCAACCTAGTCATAAAAATGCATGGCAGTGCTACACAGTATTAAAAATAAAAAATATAGGGGGCTGGGGTTGTGGCTCAGTGGTTGAGCATTTGCCTGGCATGTGTGAGGCACTGGGTTCGATTCTCAGCACCACATATAAATAAATAAAGGTCTATTGACAACTAAAAAAAAAAAATTTTAAAAAATAAAAAATATATTTTTTTAAATCAACAAAGAAGAAAAACTAGCTGGATTATGGATACTGTTTTCTGTTTAGTAAATAGGGTAGGAAAATACTCCAAGATTTTGGAAGGTGTCTAATTTGACACCATTTAATCTGGTTAATACATGGTAATTATTAACTATCAGTACATTGTATTTTGTTAATAATACAAACTGTGGCCAGATTGCTGGTTTGTGATTCTATCACATACCAGCTACATGACTATGATTAAATTACTTTCCCTCATTTGTATAAAGAGAACAATAGTAGTAACTACTTCACTGGGTTATAATGAGAACTTAGTATATGTAATGTGATCATACCTCACATAGCTGTGCAGTATATTAGTTACTATTAGTGATTATATATTGTTTATCTACATATTTTCCATTTACATATGTCCATAATATTATATATTCACATGTTAAAAGTATAACCCATTAATAGGTGTGATAAGCTACAAATTAAGAGCAGCAATACTTTTGGGGAGGAAAAGAAAGGGAAAGGATTTTCCACTGGTTCTTAAGGGTTTCATTTGTTTATTTTTTTAATATGAAATAAATGAGGCAAAATGATCAGATCTGTCCTTATTGGTGAGTACATCGCTAATTGCTATATTGTTTTCCATACTCTTCTTTGTGCATGAATTTTCTTTTAATCCCAGTAGAGAGATGGAACATTAGATTCAAACCAAATATCTGCTAAATGAGTGAGTGATTAGGGAGTGGTGGGGACTGGGGAGGCAGCCCCGGGAAGGTCCAGCCTGACTTGCCTTTTAGTGTACTCTCTAGTCACCAGGGACAGCAGCAGGGCATGTGGCTATTAGGAGAGAAAGCATCTCATCAGTCAGCCACTGTAGACTCAGGGAGACAGGGAAGTAAGGCTTTCAAGGTTCTGATGGGAAATTATTTGAACTTAGAATTCTATGCCCAAGTAAACCCATCATTCAAGTGTGAGCAAAATAGAAACATTTTGGAAATGTATGGTTTCAGAACATAAACCACTCAATCTCCTTGGAAGGAGAATTGAAAAAAAATAGATTCTGGGAAAATGAATAATGAATCAGAGTGAAGGTATGAGAGACATGAAATCTGGGGACAAAACACAGCAAAACAAAAACCAACCAACAGGGCTGGAGCTGGAGCTCAGGGGCAGAGTGTTTGCCTAGCAAGTGTGAGGCACTGGGTTTGATTTCAGCAGCACCACATAAAAGTAGATAAATAAAATAAAAGTATTCTGTCCATCTATAAAAAAATTAAACACACACACAGAAACACATGATAATTATTGATTGAGGAGATAACAGAAGGCAAAGGAGAAAAGTAGAACATGAAAATGTTGGTGATTTTGTTTAGAGAGAAGACAGTTATATTGAATAATTCAAGAGGTTGATTTTATAAAATAAGTTTAAGTAGGGGCTTAAAAATTAAAGGGTAACCACCAGGAAAAATTGAAATAAGATATATAACTTCCTAACTATTAAAAGAAATGTAATAAAGGAAACACCAAAAAAAAAAAAAAAGGAAGAAGGGGGAAAGGAGAAACATTAACAAGATGCAGTAAACAGAAAATACAAAATGCAGGTGTTGCGTCAGTAAACACGATGTCAGTGGATGTCCTAACCCTATGAAAAGACAGAGTCCCTAGAACACCTAAAACCTTAACTAGATATAAGCTATTTACCAAAAACACCCACAACAAAATTACTTGGGAATTTAAAGTTAATAAAAATAGACATACTGTAGAAATATCACCAAATGCAAGCTAATGTTATTTTTTTAACATTTCAAGTAGATAAAAATAAGGATATTCTAATAACACTATTAAAAAGCTTTATGCTCAAGTAATGACAGAGATAGACTGTTTAAATTTGCATGGAATATTTACAAGAAAATTTCAATGGATTCTGTAAAGCAGAAATTATACAACCTACATTCATTACCACATGCATAAAATTACTATTTAGCAACAAAAAGATAGTAAAAAACAACAAAGACAAAAACCACTATCCTCTAGAAAATGAGAAAACACATTTCTAATTAACTTGGATTACAGAGGAATTAAATTTGAAATTACAAACTACTTAGAAATGAACAAATGCGCACACTACATTTCAAGACCCCAGAGAGCTGCCAAAGTGGTGCAAATGGAAAGATTTACAGCCGTGAGTGCTTGTGGAAAACAGAAATTGTGAAAATAAACAAACTGAGCATTTGACTCAAGAGCTATAAAAAGACCAGAAAAAATAAACCCAAAGAAATAAAAGGAGGAAGAGAAAAAGAATAAAAGTAGGAATTAACAAAATAAAAATCAAAAATGTTCAGCTTCATTAATAAAACCAATTACTACTTCTTTGGCAAGATCTAAACTAGATGAATGTGTGGTAAATCAGATGAAGAAAAAAAAATGGAAAAGAGATGAATAATGTCAGGAACAAGAAATGTTTACTATGTATACCTTTAAATGAATACAATTAAGTTGAAACGTCTGATCCATAAAAGCACAAACCACCAAAGTTAGTTCAATAAGGGGGAATAATTTGTGGACTATCACCTAAAAATAAGCAGAAAAACAAGGAAACATCTACTTGAAACAAAGAAAAAGAAAAAAGGGCCAACCCCAAATAATTTTTCAATCTATAGCTACCCAAACTAAGGGACAGGTACTTCCCATGTTAAATAAATGGCTGTGGTTCATAAAACAGATGGGGCACTTTTACATTCATAAGCAGCAAATACTGCCTTGGTTATGAAATCAGTTAAAGATAGGACTGAAAAAAATAGAGGATCTTAGGTATAACTATAAGTACAAAATGTCTAAGTCTGCAATGCATTAAAAGAATAATGCATAACCCCAAGTTGTTGAATTTTCCTAATTTGTTGAATTTTCCCCAATTGGACAGTAGATAATACATTTAAATATATATAGAATTAACTCTAATCTCTGAAGAGAAAAAGATAATTATCTCAATAAGTACCTCCAAAAAGCAATTGATAAAATGTAATACACATTCATGGGCTTTTTTTAATCTTAATATATTAGGCATAGAAGAAAGAATCTTATATTTGAAAAGGGGTCTCTACCAAAAACCTGTAACAAACATAATGCCTAACCATGAAATAATTGAAGTACTCCCATTAAAATTAGGAACATCTACTGCTTTTTAGCATTGAATGGGATGCCTCACTCAATGCAATAATGAAAAAAAAAGGGCAAAAAAACAAGATTATTAATTTTATAGGCTAGAAAGAAAGATATGAAACTTATTTTTTGCAGGTGATATTTCCATGTACTTAAAACAATCCAAGAAAAATGCCTGAAAAAGTTAGTTGGAGTAAGACATTGGTAGGCAACTATATAAGCATCTTCATAAAGAAAAGTGTTCAACTGAATTGAAATTCACAAAGTCCTGAGTAAACGAAGAAACACATACTGTTTCTTAACACAAAAACTCAGTGCTGTGAAATAACAAGTTATAAGATATTTATAAATTGAATGCTGTCCCATTATATATTGCAACAGGTTTCTGAGTAAAAATTGGCAAGATGATTCAAGTTCTGGAAGATAAAAACAACAGGAATAACATTTTTCTAGCAGATATTAAAACATTGTAAAGTTTCAGTAATTGATTCACTGTGGTATTGGCATAGTAATAGTCCAATAAATTGGTGGAACTAGAGATGGTCCAGAAACAGAGCCACTTACATGTGAGAATTTAGCACACAATAAAAGTGACATTTCAAATGAGTAAGGAAACGACAGGTAATTTGTTAAAGAATGTTCAACAGTTAGCTAATCGTTTGGGAGAAAATGAAGTTCAATCACTTTCACATACGAAATAAAAAAAATTCCAGAGGCAATGGAGATACAAGTGCAATTTAAAGCATGGTATAATAAACTTGATAGATGTAGAATAAGTAGTTGGCACAATTCAAGATTTTTTTTTCATGATTAATATCCCTTAGAAAACTAGGAATAGGAATGAGATCTATGAAAAAAAAACCCACCTTGTACTTACAGGCAAAAAAAAAAAAAAAAAAAGGAATGATTTTCCCCTAATATTGGAAATCAGCCTGCTTTTATTCAACACTTTACCAGAGGTTTTAACCAGGTCAATTAGGCAAGAAGACTAAAGAAAAGGCATCCAGATAGGAAAGGAAGAAATAAAACTGGTTCTCTTTTCAGACATGATCTATTTAGAAAATCCCAAGGAATCTACCAAAAAGTCACTAGAACTAAGAAATAATTTTAGTAAAGTTTCAGAATACAAGGTTAATATGCAAAAATCAGTAGTATATACTATACTAAACAAATACTAATCAAAATAAAAAACAAACTATTATTTACCACCAAAACCAGTACCAAAAAAAGAAATAGTATTTGTTTAACGAAATCTGCATTATCTGTGTACACAAAACTACAAAACACCTAAGGAAGTCAGCATACACCTAAATAAACATTGTTTAGATGTCAAATCTCCCCCAACTGGTACACAGCTTCAGTGCAGCCCTAATCAAATTCCTAGTAGAACTGTGACTTTTGTAGAGATCATACCTAAAATTTATATGGAAAACACAGTAACTAAGATAATCAAGATGATTTGTAAACGAACAAAATTTGAGCATGCAAATTATTTGATTTCAAGAGTTATTCTAAAGCTACAGTGATCAGGGCAGTGTAGCACTGTACAGTTTGGTTTTGGTGAAAACAGACACCAAGATTAAAGGAGCAGAAGAAAGATTTCAGAAATGGATCAATTTGGCCAATGATTTTTGACAAAGGTGCAAAAACAATTCAATGGAAAACGAATCATTTGTTCAACACACAGCTCTCTAGCAATTGGACACTCATATGCAAAAAACTGAATCTCAATTTATACTTTGCATTATGATCAAATGGATCATAGACCTAAATGCAAAATCCAGAATTAAGAAATTCCCAGAAAAAAAACAACTGTGTTCCTGGATTAGGCAAAGATCTCTTAGATATGATACTGTAAGCATAAACTATAAGAGAAAAATTAACAAATTTAACAAATTTTTTAACAAATTAAATTTTTTCTCTGCAAAAGACACTGTTAAAAGAACGACAAGCCACAGACTGGAAGAAATGTTTGCAAATTACATATCTGACAAAGTATTTGTATTTTTTAAAAAAAGGAAAGAACTTTGAAAATTCTATACAAAATAACCCAGTTTTTAAAATGAACAAAAGATTTGAACAGACACTTCACCCAAAAAGACATATGGGGACAGCAAATAAATATACAAAAAGGTGCTCAGGGTTTTTAGTTGTTAGGTAAATACAAATTAAACCCACAATGAGGTACCACTATATGCTTATTAGAATTTTTTTTTAAAAAAATAACAGAATGCTAAAAGTGCAGAGTAACTAGAACTCTTGAAAATTGTAGGTAGAGTGCAAAATAGTATAGCCACCTTGAAAGAGAGTTTGACAGCTTATAACATTAAATAGGCACTTACCATGTGATTTGTTAATCCTTCTCCTGTTTAGGCAAAACGAATGAAAACTTACACTTACCAAAAAAAAAAACCTTTATGTAAATGTTTGGAATGGCTTTATTCATAATAGCCAACAATTCAGAAACAATCCAGATGTCCTTCAGCTGATGAATGGATCAACAAATCGGTACTTCCCATATAATGGAATGCAGCATTAATGAATGATTAAAAGGGGTAATCATTCTGGACATGATCAGGCACGCCTGTAATCCCAGCGACTTGGGAGGCTGAGGCAGGAAGATCACAGGTTCAAAGCCAGCCTCAGTAACTTAGCGAGGCTTCAGCAACTTAGTGAGACTCTGTCTCTAAACAAAATATTAAAAGGGCTGGGGATGTGGCTCAGTGGTTAAGCGTCCCTGGGTTCAATCCCTGGTACCCTGTACCAAAAAAAGGGGGTAGAGGGGTAATCATGATACACACAACCTGGATGGACCACAAATGGATTATGCTCAGTGAAATAAATCAGATAAAAGGCTATATACTTTATGGTTCCATTTATACAAGAAATGCCATAAAAACAGATCAGGGGTTACTTCAGGCTGGGGCAGGAGGAAGGGCAGAAATGAGTTTGGGGAGCTGTGGAACTATTCTGTATCTTGTGGTGGTGGTTACGTGGCTATGTGAATTTGTTCAGATTCAGAGTGGTACAACCCAAAGAGAATTTCACTGTATGTAAAATTTTAAAATGTGAATTTCAAAATTCCTGTGAGAAAAAAAGTATAGACTATCTTCATAATTGTTCAGTACAGTAGGAAGACATGAATCTCAGAGGCTGGGAAGGAAAAGAATCCCAGATTTGTATCCTACAAAATATCAAACTTTTGCAGGACAAAAGTCACCTACCATAAACAAATTTTAAAAAATCAGGGCACAGACTAGTGAATATATATTTCCATCAAACACTCCAGACAAAGGATTAACACTTATAATACAAAGAGTGCCTGCAAATTAATATGAAAAATGATAAATAATATGATAGACAAGTAGGTAAAGTACATGAAGTACAGGGGACAGTACAGGGAGTTCACAGAATCTAAAGGGTCAATAAATATGAAGAGACTCACAAGCTCATTATCAATAGACTGCTATGCATTAAGGCAGTAACATAATACCATTTTCAGCCTCAGATCAACAAAGCTTTTACAGATTGTTAAAACCCAGCATTAGTAAGGGCACAGGCGATAAGTATTCCCATGGAGTTTTTTAGAATGTATAAACAGATACCACTTTTGGAAGGATAATTTGGTAGTAGCTATCAGAAACTTAAATTATATTTTTGATCTAGTAATTTCCCTTCTGGGTATTAATACTACAAAAGTACTTGCACAGGTTTACAAAGATATATGTAAAAGATTTCTTGATTGAAACATTGTTGCATTGAAAAATAGTGACCAAATTAAACACCCATTGGCAGAAAAGCAGTTACATAAATGAGATAAATTCATATTGTGGACTGCTAAGACAATAAAAATGACACTAATGTAAGTATTGTTATAGTACCGTGCCTATTTATTTACAGTGAAATTTATTACTAAATAAAAGAAACAAATAGCAGGAAAGCATACATATTTATCCTATTTATATTTTTAAAAATCTACAAATCTGCACACACACACATACATACATTAAAAGGGTCTGGCTGTATACAAGCAAAATGGAGGTGTGCCCTCTGTGGGGTGGGGCATGGTAAGATGGGGTCATGAAGGAAGCTTACATACTTTTCACTCTATATACTTTTTTTTATTTGAACTTTAGAAATGCAAATATATTTGTTTTACTTGTAAGGTTTTTTCAAAAAATTAATGAAATAAAGAGACATCATCAAATGTATTTATATATTTTTAATTAAGTAAGCCCAAATAGAAAACAAAATGATAAGTGATTTCCAAATCATGAGTGGGGGAAAATGTATATTTGATTAGAAGGAAAAAAAGAAGCAAGTATTCAAAATATAAACCACAAAATAAATGGACAAAACAAGATCAAGTATAACTTCAGTCATGATGGATGTGAATGGCTTAAAAATATCTACCAGAAACCAAAAGACTCTTATGTTGAATGATAAAAATGAAATTTAACCATAAACTGTTCACAAAATGAAATTGAGAGAGATGGTTGAAAAATAATGATTTGGGCAAAAATTTCAGAGGCAAATGCCATGAAAGAGAACCCATTGTTGGGCTGGGATGTAGCTCAGTGGCAAAGCGTCTGCCTTGCATTCGCAAAGCCCTGGGTTCGACTCCCAGTTCCAAAACAAAAGACAAAAAAAGAGAGAGAGAGAACCCATGTGTGTCAATACTGTATTAAAATCACACAAAATTGAATTCAGGACCTAAATATCAAATGGGAAAAATGAAATTATTTCCATATTGATAAATGATGGGGTGCACTATGAAGGCCATGGAGTCAGGCACATAGATGGTCCAAATGGAGGACTAGTTATATTATGATTGGGTATATTTTAGTACCTATTTATTTACAATGATACTCTAAACAGGCAATGAATTGCTAATGTAGGAAGATATATAATGGTTGGAATAGATATTATACATTATGAAATGAAAGCACAGATTATATACTGTAATTACTATATGATCTCAACTTTAACATTGTATAAAAAAGAGAAGAAGCCAGGTATAGTGGCACATGCCTGTAATCCCAGTGGCTTGGGAGGCTGAGACAGGAGGATCACGAGTTCAAAGCCAACCTCAGCAATTTAGTGAGGCCCTAAGCAACTCAGCGAGACCCTGCCTCTAAATAAAATGCAAAAAAAGAGCTGGGGATATGGCTCAGTGGTTAAGTGCCCCTGGGTTCAATCCTCCTCCAAATAAAAGAAAAGAAAGGACCAAAGGATCAGTGTCAAGCCAGTCCCTTGTGGGTGGTGTGGAGGCAGGCAGACAGACAGACAAGTAGTTCCAAAGCAGACCAAATGAGGACACACTGCTGGGTAAATCAGCTTCTGTCCCTCACTTGTCCAGCCTCCTAATCAACTGTATCTGTGATGCTTTTACTGGTAACTTGTAATCCTTTTTCCTGAGGTCCGTGCCAACCATCGTGAGCCACAGCCCTCGCCTACAATTCAGGTGATTTCAGTGTTTGGTTCCAGCATTGCTGTTGAGGGCTATCCTGTGAGGGGTCCCAGGATATTAGGGAGACCCAGATTGACACTGAAGCTTTTAGATGATGTGGGAAGGTACAGTAGGTCACAAGGGGCCGGATTCAGTGAGAAGAACAAGACGACCATGGCTTCCCCTGGGGACAGATGTCTCTGCTGGTCTTGGCTCTGCCATGGGAAGGTTTACTCTTTGTGTCACTCCTAATAACAACTTCTCATGGGACTGGGTTGTTGTGGTGCTGAATGGGGAACAAAGTAGGAAAAAACAGGGAAAACGCTGCCATAGGAGAAGTGGCTCCTGATTTACATAAGCCATGATTGACATGGACTCCTGTGAACTAAGCCCTGGGCAGACACTGCCTCTTCCATGATGCTGGGCAGTAGTAGCATCATGAAGTCAGAACGGTTCCCAGGTTTTTTGAGCCAGGTTAACCTCTATCCCCTGAGTTACTTTGAAATACTGGAATTTAAGAGGTGTCCTGATACCAAGGCAAAGAAACCATAGTGGCTGGCAAGAGTGGCTAAGGAAGAGAGTGGACCTTGATAACGACCTCACCATCTCTGAGGAAGTAAGGGGGAAGCTCAGTGTCAACACTACAGCCAGAGTGGAATTTGTGGAAAAAGGAAAAATAAATCTTTGCAACAGCGGCCGGATTCTAGAGGGAGAGCATGGAAATCTCCTCCTCTGGGGCAGAGATACAGGGTTAATCAAAATGGAATATTAGTACTTAGTGCCTAAAGGAAGGAAAGGGGCTGAATTTCAGTGGAGAGATTTGCATGAGACAGAGAAGTGGACCCTTGCTTTTCAAGAACCAACTGTGACTTGAGGCAAATCCCTCAGAACAGTGGTTCTTAAAGCGGAGGCTGCATCAGAAGCTCCTGGTGGGGGTGGGGGTGCTAATATACTGATTTGCTTGCTTCCCCATCCCAGATTTCTGAAGTGGTGGCTCTGGGGTGTTGCATCAGGACTAGCATTTTTAACAAGTTGCCCTGTTGCTGCTGCTGGTCTGTGGAACACCTGTGAAGCCCTATGGGCAGGTACATAAAGTGAATGCCCCGAAGACCTTGAAGACCCCGTCTCCATTCCAAATCCTAGGATCCTTGTATTGAAGGACTCTCTGATTTAGGGGTTATCAGAAAACGGGCTCCTTCTTAGTTTTAAGTGGGAGAGGCTGACTGGCTGTTCAGTCGAAGACCTCAGAGGTGCTGGTCCTATCCCATTGGTGAGGTCTGACCCTTCATCTCATACATTCAGTAGAGCCACACATTAAGGGAAATCATGTGTAATCCAGATTTTTAATAAGGTGTTCAAGCTCCTTCAATATCCTGGGGAAATTCCAATGACTGCCTGAAGATTTCTGCAAACCTTGGGGGGGCTCATCTCTCCTCAGGGCCGTTAAGTCTGAGTCCCTGTCTCCACTGAGCTCTCACCTTCTGCCCTTGTTCCCTTCTTTCTACTGCACAGGACCTGAATAAGGCTTCTCGTCCCCTTTCCTCATTTCCCTAACTCCACTCACGGGGAAAGCTGGAATGAGGCACACATCTGTTGTTTTGCCGATCCTACAGCTCAGCCCCCCATTCCTGGTCCTAGTATCCCAATTTGTTTTGGGGTGCTACCCCTTGCCTAGAGGAAATGGATGCAGTGGCTGTCAAGGTATCCCACCAGCTCTACGCCAAGGAGCTGGTCAGTCAGAATCTGTCCTTCTGGTCTCTGAACCTGGCGCTGGGGACTGCTTGTTGACTTCAAGAGGGGCAGATTAGACTGGCTGGACACCAGCCAGTTCTGCTTTTCTTAACCCCCCTCTTCAACATGTCTTTTAATTCTTTGATCTGCTCCCTATCTTCCAATAAATCCTGTTGCTTGGGAGTTTAGCCACAGTCTTGTTTGTGAAGAAGAAAAGCTCACAGACCGGAGGTTTGGGATCTGGAAGGGATTTAAGTACCAATAACTTAAGATGGAATATTCCTGTAGTCAGATTTTAAAAAAAGACTCTGACCAACTTTCCCATGGGCTTCGGTCACCTCACACACTGTCGTCCACTCTCTTTGTGCCCTCCGTTCCTCATCCCATCATCTGCCTTACTCCAACATTCATTTGTTCACTAGTGTCTCCTGCAGAGACACCGTGAGAGGTCTCTGTCTCTCTGTCTCCTTCCCACCCCTACCATGCACTGTCACCTCCACAGCCAAGGTGCTCCATCAAGTCTTCCTCTGAAGGAAGACAATTCCCTCCTGAAGAGGAACCGTGGAGCCAGCCTGCTGTCAAAAAAGTATGCCCTGTTCACCCTACAACAAATCAAGTGCCTACTATGTGCTGGGTCTTACAAAATGAGATATTATTGGATGAAGCAGATCCTTCTATACTACCAATGCTAAATTAACCATCAAAATAAGCCAATGGAAGACTGCTTTACCAAGCATGAGAACAACTTATTAATTTAAATATAAGTAATCAATAGCCAGGCACGGTGACACATGCCTATAATCCCAATAGCTCAGGAGGCTGAGGCAGGAGGATTGAGAGTTCAAAGCCAGCCTCAGCAAAAGCAAGGCAGTAGGCAACTCAGTTAGACCCTGTCTCTACATAAAACACAAGTAGAGTGCCCCTGAGTTCAATCCCTAGTACCCAAATAAATAAATAAATGTAAGTAATTAATAAATGGATCAGAATGGGGGTTGTCAAACTGAGACCTGGTTAAGTATTGTCCCTAACCTAAGAACTTAAAAAAAATTTTTTTTAATTGGTTGTAAAACAAAAGAACATGACCACGTTTGTCTCCTGGGGTCTGCCTGCTGATTTTGGAGGTGGCTGATGCTGTGGGTGAAAAGGAGAGTGGCGAGGGGTTTTGAATCACTGGATCCAAAGAGATCCTGGGGTGAGAGAGCTGCCCCCACCCTGTGGAGGACCTGGAAGGTGGGGCCATGACCTCTGTGGCCTTTGTCAGAATCCTCAGTGACAGGGGGATCTGAACCATGTACTTCCAGGATGAAGAGAATACATGTGGGAGAGGGGGTCCTGGCCACCATGTGGTGTTCCTGGATGTCCACAAGTTCAGCAGAAGGCGGGTGTGGGGTGAGCAGAGGGGGAAGATGACCTGGATTGGGGGAATTCAAATCCCTGCTCTGCCAGTCAGTTAACTGGCTCTCAGAATAATGGTGCCAACCTCACCTGCTGCTGCTGACACCCAGGGCTTCTCGGTCTGAAACTGCATCACCAGCACACCCCCACACTCCTAGGTTCCTTTCACCTGTGGCTTAATTTCTCTTCTTAGTGCTTATCACTATCCAGACCCTATAATTTAACTCCTCTTAATCACTGTCCCCTCCACTAGAACAGAGCAGAGAACATGTTGACTCACTGCTCAACTACCATGCCAGGAGCTGTGCCCAGCACACAGCAGGTGCTTAATAAATACTTGTTAATTGAATTGAACAAATCCTTTTCCCTAAGAGTATTCATGGGGAAAGAGCGCTTGGAAGGTCTTAATTCCTGGTCAAGTAGGGCTTAATTTGGTCAGGGAGGGTCTTGAAGTCCCTCCAAATTGACCATTAGTGTAAATGTAACCTTATTTTGTATCCTAAACTAATAATGGGTGGCCTCTTAGTCACATCCAGACCAGCTGGCCAGTATATTTTCTCCTTGGCAAGATGTTTACATAGAATGCTAAGTTACAGTTTACTTACTGAATATAGAATCAGAAGGGGATGCCATAGGATGGGAACACATCTTTCAAGGGGATCCCAAAACTCATAGACAGTACAGGACCCTTCTCACATAAAATAATAGCAGCCTACATTTATAGAGCACTTACTGTGTGCTGGGCACAATTGGTTAAAAATTTTCTGTGTGACTCATTGAATGCGCTGGTAAGTGAATTATCCGAGCACAGTGTGTACCATGCAGGCTCCTGCACTTTTCACAATTACCTCACTTAGTCTTCGTGAGAATCCTCCGCAGTGGGTTCTGATCAGCATCCTCATATTTTATACAGGGCATCAGAGGCATTAAGAGGTTGAGTCACTTGTTCTAGTTCACACAAATCAGAACTAGATTTGTGGGGGAGCTGGAATTGGAGGTCTGGTAAACCACCACACCTCTCGGGGACCATACCGCAGACCTAGTGAAGAGCTAGCTACTACCACCACCGCCTCACTTTCTAGACAGCAGCTGTGCAATTAAGTAGATGCTCCCCGCCACCCTGTTCTTGTTTTTGTGTTTTTGCACATCAAACATTTTCCCGTTGCAGGTTCCTCTAGAGGCATCCCTGCCCTGCGAATGGACTTGTCTGGTCCTCTGCTGTCATCAGTAACAGTTTGTCACTCTTTAAATCATGCCCTTTGTAAAAGTGGCTGCCACTTTAATTCTAAAAACACAATCACATTTTAAGTGTATCAGAAGAAGCTTGCTGTTGTGGCTTTGTGTTGAAAACTTCAATAAATCTGACAGTGTTCTTATAATCATCACATAATTTTTGTGTTTTGTAAGGCTGGAATTCTGCCTGTTAGATTTTCCTTGGAGAGACTTGAAATTGAAGGGAGAATGTTAACCTTTAAGTTTAATTAAATAAGTATTGTCACACCATTCTAGGGACTAGCATTGAGCTGCCAAATGAGAGAGAAATGACTTTAAACATTAACTCACTCTCGTTGTGAAGGCAAGATACAGACATGGGATGTAATTCGATAACCTGTAAATCTGCTTTCCTTAAGTGCCAAAATGGATGGAACAGAACGAATTTGGGTAAGGTGGGATATCGTGGGACCATCTAATCTTAGTACAGACATAGACATTTCATTGTGGGGAATGGTTTAAATTCAGGTCCGCTCAGCCTGATATTGCCGCCTTCTGGAAGGTTTCTAAGATTGGAACAGCCTTGTTTAAAAAAATAAAAAAATAAATTCAGAAACTCCTAGAACTATCTTGGTGGGGATATGGTTCCCTCTAGTGGTGTTAGAAGGAGTTGCAATTTTTCTTATTGTGTATTTTAATCTTAATCATTTTGTCAACAAATCTTATTAAGGATCTGCTATATGCTAGTCTTTGTTTTAGGGATATAGAGACAAAAGACACAGATTTATTTATAAAGAGCTCACAAGGATAGAATAAAGAAGGCCAAAGAATTACGACATACTGTATCTGCAGTAGTAAGAATGGCAAAGGGCAACTACCTAGCCCAGATCTGCAGGGATGGGGTTACGTAAGGGAAGATTTCTCCAAGGGGTAAAGATGTATCTGAGTTTTTAAAAATAAATATTTACTACTTTTCCCTCTATACAATATAAATACATGTATTGTAGAAAATTTAGGAAATAGAGATGAGCTAAAAATAGTCGTCTTCTTATCCTGTCACCCAGATAATTACATTTTGATACATCTACTCCAAGCCCATTTTTCTGTATAATTTATTTTTTAAAAGAAACTATTCTCATAACATTTTGTAATATGCCTTAAACAAGTTAATATATTTTGAAATTTTTGTATTACTAAATACACTAATGCAATATTATTACTCTTTTTCAAAATAGTGTTGGCTATTTTCCCACTTTTGTTTCTTTAGATGAACTTTAGAATAATTTTGTTTAGTTTGCAAAATTCTATTGTGGGAAATGAGATTTGAGGATAATCTATATCTTTATAATAATAAATTAAATCATTCTATCTATAATACAGCAGATTTCCTCCACTTGTTTGAATCTTTTTTTCATATTCTCTCAATCAAATATTATAATTTTCATCATTAGAGTCCAGCACCTTAATTTTTTTTTTGTATTGGAGATTGAACCTAGGGGCACTTAACCACTGAGCCACGTCTCTAGCCCTTTTTATTTTTTGGTACCAGGGATTGAACTCAGGGGTACTCAACCACTGAGCCACATCCCAAACCCTATTTTGTGCTTTTTTAGAGACAGGGTCTCACTGAGTTGCTTAGTGCCTTGCTCTTGTTGAGACTGACTTTGAACTCACGATTCTCCTGTCTCAGCCTCCTAAAGTGCTGAGGTTACAGGTGTGAGCCACCGCGCCTGGCTTATTTTTTATTTTGAGATAGGGTCTCACCAAATTGCTTAGGGCCTGGATAAATTACTGAGGCTGACTTTGAACATGCAATCTTTCTTCAACACCCTAAAGGTTTTTCCCCCACCCCTGGTAATCACATTTGTATTGAATTGGCAATTGGATCTTTCTCATTATTTTTCTAATTAACTATTATGAATAAAGACATGGGAATTCAACATACTTTTAAATATTTTGCAAACTTACTGATGCAAACTTATTTCAACTTTTTAAAAATTTAACTTCTTCGGTATGAACATTTTATACAATTTTTAACAAAACTCATAAACTTAGTCCTCTTTAATTTCTTCTTACCTTACAGCATTGAGAAGACCATCTATAATTATATTCAATAATAAAGGGAACCTCTCGTTTTGTTTTATCTTGTTTTGCCATTCAAGTGTAGCACTGCCTATTACTTTATTTACTTGAGGTTGTTTTTAACATTATGCCTAATTTACTAAATTGTTTTTTGATTTGGAATGGGTACTAAACATATTAAATGCCATTTTTGACATCCATATTCATTCCCCATGGTTGTATAAAAACTTACCACAAGCTGGGTGGACAGCAGGAGGTATTCTCTCACACCTGTGGAGGTTGAAGGGTGAATTCACTCTCTACTCTCTCCCAGCTCCCATGGCTGCCTGGGATCCTTGGCATTACTGGGCTTGTGGACACACCACTCTGGGTCGCTGCCTGTCTTCACATCACCTTCTCTTCTTCTTATCTTATAACATTTTCTACTAGATTTAGAGGGCACCTGGATAATCCAGGATGAGCTCATCTTGAGATGTTTAATTACCTCTGCAAAACCCCTTTTTCTAAATAAGGTCACTTTCACCAGTCCCTGGTCGATATACACCAATCTCTTCTCTCCTCTGTCCCCTTATTTTCTCTTTCCCAAGAGAAAGCTCTTTTCCCAGCCCCGTTCTTCTTTATCTTGTTTTTGTTTTTGTTGTTGTTGGTTTAGATCTCAGCTTAAAGATCTGTTTCTGCTTTGATGGACTCAGCTAATGCTTCTGTGAATGGAATGTGATTTCTGTAGCCCCTGAACATCTGTCATCATATCATGTTATGCTTAATTGCTGTTCTTCTTCATGGCACAGTCCCATCCAGGAAGGCAGGGGTCAATACCTTTGGAGCATCCCATTTTATCCCCAGAGACTGACACACCGTCTGACATCGAAAGCTCAAGACATACTTCTTAGTAAAAGAAACTCCATATGATGCATGAAATGAATACATTTTCTCCCACTGGACTGTTCTAGTCTTGTAACAAGTTGGACTTAGTCATACTATATTACTCTTTTAATATAATGTTGGAGTTTGCCCATTAATATTTGAATATTTTGGGCTGGGGCTGTAGCTCAGTGGTAGAGCGCTTGCCTAGCATGCGTGAGGCACTGGGTTCAATCCTCAGCACCACATATAAATAATAAATGAATAAAATAAAGATCCATCAACAACTGAAAAAAAAATTTTTTTAAAAAAATATTTGAATATTTTTTGCATCTGCGTTTGAAGGTGAGTTTGGTCTTTCGCTTTTCACTAGATTATCTGGTGTGTGGAGCAGAGTGAAGCTAGATAAAGAAAATGAATTATGTCCTTCTGGAAATATTTAAATAGCACTGCAAGTGTGTGGTCTCAATGCCCCCGAAGAACTGCACTGGATCCCCTGGCCCACCTTTCAAGGCAAGTTCATGGTCTCCTGCTCTTTCATTGTTATTGGGTTTTGTACAGCTACTTTTCAACTTCTATCACATCTTCCTACTTCCTTCTTGAAGGAAAGAAATGCTCATTTTAATCAGATTTTTAAAACTTAGAGTTGTATAATAAAATTGCTTTTATATTAACTTTAAAATCTATCCTAGAGGGCTGGGGTTATGGCGCAGTGGTAGCGTGCTCGCCTAGTATGCATGAGGCACTGGGTTCGATCCTCAGCACCACATAAAAATAAAATAAAGATATTCTGTCCACCTACAACTAAAAAATAAATATTTTAAAAAAATCTATCCTAGAGCTCTGGTGATGTCTCCTTTATCATTACTAATGGTTTCTTTGTTGTTTTATCTTTTTTAAGTTTGATTTACTGTAAATTTTTTCACTTGGTTTTTTAAAAAATTAAGTAATTCCTGAAACAGTATTATTGTGGCAACTTTACATGTCATAACATTCACTCATGACAAATGGATAACACAGTGATGCTTGGCAATGTACTGAGAGGTACAGCCATCATCATAAATCAGTTTCAGAATGTTTTCATGTCTCCAGAGAGATCTCTCATGCCCGTCAACAGTTAATCCCTGTTCTCACCCGAGCCCTAGGAAACCAATAATCAACTTGCTATTGGTCCTCCACCTCTACTGGGACTCTTATTCTGTCCCATTGATCCTTTGCTTATTCTTATGGCAATACCATACTCCTTATTACCAGAGTTTTATCACCTTCATGTCTGACAGAACAGATTCTCTTCCTTTGTTCTTATTCAGGAGTGTTTCTGTAATACTTGGTTCTCTGAATTTCCATATAAAATTGAAAACCAGTTTGTCAAGTTTACTTTTGAAAAGTTTTGAGATTGCATTGATAGACAATTTAGGGAGGACTGGTATCATCAAATTGGTTCTTCTGCTACATACACACTTATTTTTATTTCTTTTTTTTAATCTTTTTCTAAAAACCTTTATTTTATTTATGTATTTATTTTTATGTGGTGCTGAAGATCGAACCCAGTGCCTCACACGTGCAAAGCAAGTGCTCTGCCACTGAGCCACAACCCCAGTCCTTATTTTTATTTCTTCTTTAACGTCTTAAAAAATTGTTGAGAGCTGGGGTTGTGGCTCAGTGATAAAGCACTTGCCTAGCACATGTGAGGCACTGGATTTGATCCTCAGCACCATACAAAAATAAATAAATAAAGATATTGTGTCCATCTACAACTAAAAAAGTATTTTTTAAAAAAAGGAGTTGAGAATTAGAAAAACATTTTGAAATAATTATAGATTCACAAGAAGTTACATAAAGGGAGCAAGAGACCTTACATGCCCTTAGTTCAAATTCTCCCACTGATAACATTTTACCTAACTCTAGTACACTGTCAAGACCATAATATTCACCTTGGTACAATCCACAGAACTTATTTAGATTTCAACAGGTTTCATGCATTCATTGTGTGCATATAGTTCTATGTAATCACATCACAGATGCAAGTTTTCTAATCAGCACCATAATCAACAGAGAGAATTAGAACTCATCACCACAAAGATCCCTTATAACTACTCTGTATAGTCACACCCATTCTTTTTTTATGATGAAATTTTTAATTTCATCCTCTCAGCAGTATGTCTTAGAAATGTATTCATGTTCATACATATACTACTGTGGATAAATGGTTTAAATGTGGAAAAGAACTACATAGTAGAAATGTCCCTCAAGAATTAACTGTCCCCATTATACTGATGAGTTTTTAAATTTTCCAGCCTTTTACTATCTTAGACTCCACTGCAATGATCATCCTCATACCTGCCTCCTTATGAACAGGCACAGGTCTCTCTCTGCACAGAAACAGTGTAAGGTTCAGGGGCAAGATCATCTCATATTTGAATATACAAGGCCGAAGTGTCCCTCCACGGGGCTACACCAAAGCACAATCCCACCAGCACTTGGGAGAGGATCAGGATACCAATGACAATCAGAATGGAGAAAGAGGGTGTCGTTTCAGTTAGGATCATCAGGATGGATCTTACTAACAAGATGAAATTTGAGAGGAAATGTGTCTGGAGGAAAACATTCCAGGTGGAAGGAGCCAGCACAGGGCTCTGAGGTGGCCATATTCGACTTGTCTGGGGAGTGATGTATTGATGGAGGGAAAGGAGGTCAGAGGTGGAGGGAGAGTGCAGCTGGCGAAGGGCCCTGGGGCCAGACTAAGGGCTTAGGCTTTTGGGTTTTGAAAGGGAGATTATGGGGATGTTCTGAGGAGCACTGGGATCTGACTTTGTTTTTTTAGAAACTAAATCTTTATCAAGACAACATTTGCACGTAATAAAGTCACCCACTCGAACTGCATGCAGTTTGATTAGCTTCTTAGTTCTGACCAAGTCCTATTCCTGTCACTGCCACTCCCTGTCACCCCGAGATCCCACATGCCCCTTTGTAGTCACTTTGTGGACAACTCCTGCCTCATCCCCATGGAGGCCATCATTTTTGGAAATTTTTCCACCGTAGATTCATTTTGTCTACTCTAGAGTATCATAAAAATGGAACCCCACTGTGTGTGGTCTTCGTGTCTGGCTTCTTTGGCTCAGCGCGGTGTCTGGGAGATAGTAGATGCTGTCGCCTGCATCGGTAGTTCATTCACTTGTATTGTTGGTGAGATGATTTATGGCATGAGTAAACTGCAGTATGTCTATCCATTTTTCTACCCCCTGATGGACCTTTGAGTTGTTCTAGATTTGGGCTATAATGAATGAAATCACTATAAATATTCATGAACAAGTCATTGTGTAGACATATGCTTTTCCTTTTGGGGGGTTGATAAATACTTAGAAATGGAGCTGTGGATCCAGGTTGGTCTTTTTGTTTTTCTTTTTTGTTGTTGTTGGGTTTTGTTTTTGTTTTTGTTTTGTGGGGGTTTTTTTGTTTTTTTTTTTTGTGGGGTTTTTTGGTACTAGGGATTAAACCCAAGGGTGCTTAACCACTGAGCCATATCTTCAGCCCTTTTTATATTTTATTTAGAGACAGGCTCTCACTAAGTTGATTAAAGCCTCACTAAGTTGTTGAGGCTGGCTTTGAACTTGTGATCCTCCTGCCTCAGCCTTCTGAGCTGCTGGGATTACAGTTGTGCCACACCAGGCCCAGCTTGGTATATCCTCTTTTTTTTTTTAAATTAGTTTATTTAATTGCATTTCAAGTCATAGTACATATATAGAGCTCAGTTTTTCCATTTCTCTGGTTGCAAACCAGATAAAGTCACACCAATTGTGTCTTCATACATGCACCAAGGGTAGTGATGACGATCTCAATCAACCATCTTTACTATACCCATTCCCCTTTCCCGTCCCCCACCTCCCCCGTGCCGTGTCCAGAGTTCCTCCATTTCTCTTGTTTCCCATTCTCACCTCCCTTATTTATCAGCATCCACTAATCACAGAGAACATTCAGCATTTGGTTTTTTGGGATTGGCTTACTTCACTTAGCATAATGCTTTCCAATTCCATCCATTTGCCTGCAAATGCCATAATTTTACTCTCTTTTACTGCTGAATAATATTCCATTGTGTATATGTACCACAGTTTCTTTATCCGTTCATCTATTGAAGGACATCTGGGTTGCTTCCACAGTTTTGCAATTGTGAATTGTGCTGCTATAAACATCGAAGTGGCTGCTTTACTGTAGTGTGCTGTT
>CM053407.1:20970841-20989652 GCA_028644305.1 Xerus rutilus | reverse complement strand
TATCGAAATGATCTTTTGCTGACTGGGCTTGCTCTCTTATATCATTCTTTAAGTCACTGAACATTTTAATTATGTACATCCTAAATTCCTGTTCTGTCATTCCTCCTGCTGTACAGACCATGGATTCTAGTAGTGTAGTATCTTGGTTTGAGTCACTTTCTTCCCTTGTTTTCTCATGATGTTTGTGTGTCTTTCCTTCTAGCTCTGCTGATCCAAGGTGTTACAGTTTTAACTCCTATATGGTTATAGTTTCCCTGCAGAGTTTTGTTACCTCTCTTTTAAAGGGGAGATTGATATTGATTGATCTCAATACAAGCAGTATATGATTTCAAACCAAGTAGCTCCTAACAACTCCAAAATATATTTACAGTTCAGTCATGATATACAACAATTATGTGTTCCTTTACAATCTATTATGTAACCAATAAATTTGCACAAGGTTCTATAGTATCTTTTTGTGGGCTAGGGAAACTTGAGGGTGGGGTGTAGGACAGAATGTCGGGGTAGTAGGAAGTGAAGATATGGTTATTAGATCTTAGAGAGCATAAAAAAGGAATCCAAGAGGAGTTGGCTGTCACTAGAAAGAGCAACATATAGTTGGGGAAGACCAGTAAGAAGGAAGAAAAGAATATGGTGAGGAGAGATGATAGCAAGACAAATAAAACATATGCACTTGGAATTTATAAGACTATATAATACCACTCTAGTATACAGTTCCCAATCTAGCATATCCCACTGTATAGCAGATATTTGATGTCACAACTGTTGGGGATTAGAGGGTAGGAGAAGAGCGAGAGAGAAAAGAGGGAAGGAAAAAGAAAGAAGGGAAAGAAGAAGAGAGCAGAGAGATAAAACAAAAAGATTAAACAATAGAACTATTAGGAGAAAAAGATAAAGGATAGAATTAAAAATAAGCATAAAAAAATGTAAAAAGTCTCAATGTAAATAAACAGGTATGGTTCCTTTCACCTCCAGTAGGTGGCGTTGTCCGTTGTTTGCTGGACTTTCCCCGCTGGTGTCCTGGGTGCTGGTCCCAGGGCAAGGTGAAACTCTGGGCCGCTGTGAAGTCGCTGTTCCACCGTGCGCTGTGCTGCGGCCAAGGTTTGCTCCCAGGTGTTCACCTGCGCCCCTGGTGTGTAGGAAGTTCCGCCGTGTTAGAAGGGGATCCACAAAGAACAATAGCCGGGGGTCCACTCAGGAGAGGGTCCATCCACAGTAGCAACTGCTAGTGGTCTCGCGCGGCTGGGTGGGCGCTGGGGCCCGGCACCCTGTGTGGAAGCAGGCCCGGCACGCCCGGGGCAAACTCTGGGCTGGAGCCCCTGCCGCAACTGCGCTCCACCGGTCGGCGCCGAAGTCATGCCGCCGCGGCTACCGCTGCCTCCCGGTGGCCCTGAGCTCACACACGCGAGCAACACTCTTGCGTGGGACGGTGAGCCACAGAATGATGCCAAGAAGCTGGCTGGAAAGCGGCTCCTCCACCACTTCCAGCCTTGGCCCCGGGGAGCCTAGCACAGAGTAGACCGTCTAGGCCGCCATCTTGGAACCTCCCTATATCCTCTTTTTTGAAGTGTGTCTTCAATCTTGACCATTTAAAAAAATTAAATTCTTTAAAAAATTTTTATTTTTAGTCTTTTACATATTGTAGACAAGACCTTTTTCAGAAATATTTATAATGAATATTTTCCTCCCAGTTTGAAGCTTGTTTTTCTGTTTCTTACTGGTGTCTTTTAGAGAACAAAAGGTTTTCATTAGTAAAAAGTTTATCATTTTGAAAAAAAATCTTAGTTTCATTGATTTTTCATTGTTTTTGTAGAGACTCATGTATTTCTGATCTGATCTTTATTATTTTCCTCTTTTTCCTAATATTGGGTTTATATCATTCTTCCTTTTGTAGTTCTTGAGGTGTAGTGTTAGGTTGTTTATCTGGCATATTTCTTCTTCTGTGACATAAGTATTTATTGCCATAAATTTCCCTCTTAAAACTGTTTTTGCTGCATAAGTTTTGATATATTGTGCTTCCATTTTGAATTGTCTTGAGATTCATTCATTTACTCATTCATTAATTCTTGGAATTGAACCCAGGGGTTCTTTAACACCAGCTACCTCCTCAGCCCTTTTGTTTTTTGTTTTGAGGCTGGCCTCCAACTTACTATCCTCCTGCCTCAGCCTCCTGAGTTTCAGGGATTACAAGCATGTGTCACTGCTCCTGGCTTTTCCTTTTAATTTCTTCTCTGACCTATTAGTTACTTTGGATATATTGAGGCTTATTTTTTATTGACAGGATTATTCCTCTATCACTGAATTACAGTGATGTTATAGTTTGGATATTAGGTGTCCCCCAAAAGCTCATGTGAGACAAGAAAGTTTGAGGTGAAATGATTGGGTTATGAGAGTCTGAACCTACTTGATGCATTAATCCCCTGATAGACATGAATTGGGTGGTAACCTAAGGCAGGTAGGGTGTGGCTGGAAGAGGGCCTCCTCCATCATGCCCTTCCGCCATGATGTTCTGTTTCTCTTTAGGCCCAGAGCAATGGAGTCGGTCGTCTGTGGACTGAGACCTCTGAAACCGTGAGCCCTCAAATAAACTTTGTCTCCTGTAAAGTTGTTCTTGTCAGCTCTTCTGGTCACAGCAGTGAAAAGCTGACTAAAGCAAGTGACCTCTTTATGGTACAGTTGGCCACATACACACGGCTCTATTTCTGGATCCCCTATTCTACTTTCTTCTCATCCCCGTACCACCCTGGCTTGGTTCCTCTTACAGCCCACCCTGCCTTCCCTCCTGCTTTGTCCCCGGGTGTCTCTGGCTCTTCTTCTTCACTGTTTCCTGCTTCTGTTCCTCAAGCTCTTTCTTAACCTTGATAACAGAGTCCAGGTTTCCAGTGATAAACTTATGGAGTATTCCAGTGCTCACTGTGGGTTAGACTCGGTGTTCGTTTGATAACTAACAAGGGAGCTGTTAGCAAGAGCACACCGAGGCAGGCCTGCTCCACAGCCCTGCTAGGCTCAAGAATGCATGTGAGGGGGGATATGAAGTGAAAAGCAGGGTCCCATGAAATGCTTCCCAGGGAACGTGTGGAAGAGTGGACAGCCACGGCCACTCATCCTGAGGACTGAAGCCTCCTGTGTCAAGGCCCTTCTGGATGAGGTGCTGGTGGAGTCCAGAGGCCTCTCTTTGTGCCACCACAATGAGAAACAAGAACTCTGCAAATTATGTCCAATGACTTCTTTGGATACATACAGAAAGGTGTTAAAGCTCATCACCAAGTACAAAAAAAGGGGCACGGAGCAGATCAACAGCAAACTCTTAGAAGAACCCCAAAGGGCAAGCTGATTGTCCTAACAAGAGGGGCAGAGATACTAATGTGCTTCTTAGTTTTGTGCATTTTCCCTACAGTTTCTGGATATGGATCTGTGCTCTGCCCAGGGAATCTGGAGGCCTCGATTCCGTGCTCTGTGCCCAATGCCTGGTGTTTGTGACTCCAGGAAGTTCAATCCCTCCTGTGCTCTATGCTGTGTCTCCTTGTTTTCCACCTCACCCTGACCTGAAAACGGAGACTGAAAATTATAATCAGGGGAAGAGAAACTAGCTAAGAATTTTACACACACTACCCGTTAAAGTAATGGGTACTTTATAGATGAAGAATCAAGGTCAGCAGTTAAATAACTTGCCCAGACACACCAAAGACATGGCAGGACTTGCTTCGGGCCTTGGCTGCCAAAGCTCACGCTCATCCCTCTGTGCCCTCACTAGATTGTAATATCCAGGCCCCAGACTGTAGTTTCCTGTGACAATGTCCCAGGAGGGATGTGGAATGGAATCACAAGGCCCAGCAAGAAGAAAGAACAGCGTGGAGGCCACGAGAGGGGCAGGGTGACCAGGACCCCCCTACACCTCACCCAGGTACAAGCCCATCTGCACGGTCCAATCCTTCTACCGATTCTCATTTAGTTTATTACTCTTGTTCTCCAGGGCAATTTTAGGGAGGAAAAAGAAAAAAAATCCTCCTTCTTTCTAATGCAATTCCCTTTTACCTATTCTTTATTATTTTTCCTGATTATAGAAGAACTATCTCTCTCTTATACAAATTCAGACATGATCAAATGCTAATAAACATCTCCCGTGATCCACTTTCCAAAGACAACCACCATTACATCTGATGCAAAGTCCTTAGTTAGCTGTTACTATAACCAAATGCCTGAGATAATGAGCTTATAAAGAGACTGTGCTTGTAACTGGAAGCACAATAGAACACTGGGTATACCACAAAGTGCCTGGTGGGGAATCTTATTCTCTCTCTCAGGTTTCATGAGAGGACTTCCACTCCCAGGGCACAAACAGTACTAATGATTCTAGGTTTCATTCTATCCCCTAGGTAGGAGGGATTTATCTTACTAGTGAGACTACGAGAAGAAACTGGGCACACGTGACCCAGCCTCTCTGAGCTTTGGGTCTGGCTGGCCGGCCCTCAGGGATGCTTGCCTTCTGCTGGCTTCAAGCAGTCTACCTACCTCTCCAGACAGGAAGTGAAAGCCTGGTGGTCCATCTTAGACAGTGGAGAAGTAGAAAGCCCAATAGTGGCCTCATGGTTCAGTCACTTCTCCAGTGAAGATTCATGTGAACTTTGAATTTCATTTGTTTTTAGACTTATGACTTATGACTTTAATGAGAGGGAAAGAGAGCAGTTCTATTTTTTGGCACTTTTAAATCCCAATATTCCACATTCCTCTCTGATGAGCAACTAATGTTTTGTTACAACAAATATTGACTTTGTCCAGTATTTACTTCCTGTTATCAGGGTTGATAACAGGAATGACATCAATCCAAGAAGCTCTCTTTTGCAAGAAGTCTCTGAATTGGGCTGAGGGTCAGCATTCATGAAAACCCAATCAACACCAACCCCAGATGACTCAAGAGTCTCTTGAGGCTTAAGGATGGTATATAAGAAATCTATATTGCAGAAGATCTCCTTCATGCACTCACCATTCAATAAACACCAACAAGGTGCTTACAATGTGCCAGAAACATAAAATCTCAGCTTTTATGAAACCTACAATGCACGAAGCCGAGCAGTGGAGTGTCAGAAAACAGTAACTGCCCTAGGGTCTGAAAAGAATGTAATGACTTTCAGTGAAAATAACTTCCAAGTACATCTTGGACCTGGCATAAAAGTATGCCCTCCAGTATAAATTTGAATGGCAGCCATAGGCTTTATTTCAGAAATTTCTAGTTCTTGAGCCTCTGGTACAATAGCTGGCATGTTGGTAAGTGACTGGTTTCCTATGGTGCTTTCTATTTCACAGCTAATTGAGGAAAGATGTGCCTGAATTCTTTCTTTTTCAAGAAGCCTCCCACATGCTTTCTTTTCCAAGAAGCAATTTACCTGCAGCCCTGCCTGGCTTAAGTGAACAGGACATGTCGCATGCCTCAGCATACTACCTGTTATCTGCAGGAGAAATGCAGGCCTGAAATAATGTTCATAAGAGGAACCCAAGTTATCTGAAGGGGGAGACTTTTGTGACCCTTTTTACAAACCAGATCCCACAACTCAGGGTGATAAGGAGAATTCCTCCTAAACATAAAAGCTGGAAGAAGTTAGGATTAATAATCCAATTAGAACTGGTCAGCATAGGCCAAAGTGACCCAGAGTTCTCATGGCAGTGGGGAATTGAAAGCCTCCTGTCATCCTGTCATCAGTCAAAAGTCAAGAGGTAAACCTGGGCAGGACTCTCTAGAAATTTCTTTGGGATCCCCAATAAAACTGGAGATGCAGCTGTCCCTCTCCTGAGAGGAACCACTCTCTCCTTTGAGTGTCCCCTTTCCCTTTTCCCATCCCTTCAATAAACTCACGCCTAGCTACTCTGAGAGACATGTCTGAAATATCCTGATTGCAAAAATCAGGGCTTGAAGGGAAGTCTTCCAACAGCCTCAGTTTCCCAGAAGGCCCCAGCCCTGTAGCACTCTCACCAAAGGAGTGTTCTTAAGCTCTGGTAATGAGCCCCGAAGGGTACGTCTGCACACCTGAGTGCAGGCTGTAGTCTACGCAGCTCTCTGCATGGGTCAGGAGTGGCTCATGGCACATTCACGATCAGAATAGGAGAGCTTAGGCCCATCCCACAGAGAGACTTGCCTTACAGCAGTGACCCTCAAGACTCTGTAATCCTGGTCATCTTGGTAGTTTCTGGTTGTTCTGGAAAAGCACTGGTGGGCTCATTTGCATCCTAGGATAATAGTTCCTTCCCTCTGCTTCAAATAGGTCAATTCCTAGGGCATTCTGCAAAGTGACTTTTCTGCAAAATTTCAAAGTTGCAGTGAGGGATGGTCCTGCCCGAGTGACAGCAGCTATGACCTAGTGAAGTTTCTGCCCAGATTTTGTGGTGATAGGAGGAAATTGTTCTGCAGCCATCTTATCCCTTCATATGCTAATCTCCCTTGAGGTCAGGAATTATGCTCTTAGTAGAGTTAGGTTGGAGGTGGAGGGGAAGATTAAGGAAAATAGAGGGTGAATGAAAAACCTATGTGTGAGACACCAGCATAATCATATAAGTAATTAATACTTGGCTAATTGGTATTTCTGTATGGAGGATAATTCCAAATTACAGTTCCCATTACCTGGGTTATTAGATTCAGGTAAATTTGTTTTGTATCTCAAAGGCTTAGGAAGCTCATGCTTTCAATTGCCCTGTAACTGAATGAATCATTTACAATAAAAATGTAGATGAGTGTAATTCTCACTGCAGCTTTAAAATAGAAAAAGGTCTAAAGTGATTAAGAATCCTAATCTGGAAAGGGAAATGGGATGGATGCCTTCATTTTAAATCCAGGAGGACAAGAGTTTAGGTGAGAAAACTCCACCTTTCATGATATAGATCTCCCTTTCAGAGTGAAAAGAAGAAAACTCTAAAGCATGGCATTAACACTTTTATAACCAGTATCTGCGTACACGTGTGCACCTGTTTTGTATTTAATGCGTTGTTTTATACTTAAAGGATTTTAAAGCTATTAGAAGAATCAGATCTATTAGAATATGTGAAAATTCAAGTTGCAATCCATGTTTAGATGTCGGGGAAATCTTGTTCTTTTTACCCATTAGGTTTTTTGTTTAAACATTTTGTTTATAGTTTTTTAGTTGTGGATGGACACAATATCTTTATTTATTTATTTATATGTGGTGCCAAGAATCAAACCCAGTGCCTCACACATGCGAGGCAAGCGCTCTACCACTGAGCTACGATCCCAGCCCTACCCATTAGGTTTTTTTTATTTATTGTTATGTGAAGAAACATTGGGAGACATTTTCAATGTTTCCAGTGTAGTGCACTAAATGTGGCAGGATAATAAAGTGGATATTTGATAAAGGCTGATAATTAAGTGCATTCATCCTTCAGCTAGAGAACACTTGCCCCTGCCCGAGTCTGTATCTTCTCCATCCATGTCCTCTCTGATTACACTGAACTTCTCATATAATTTTACTATACGAAAAGAACACCCTGCAGAGGAAGAGCGGGGTAGTCATCATGGTGATCAGTTTTTTCTCATTATAAAAGCCTTTGTGTGGTTATGTTTCTCTCTGTCCAACTACCACTCCACAATTCTTCTCTCCATCCCCTCAGATAGCAATTTCTTCAATACATTTGTAACTCTATCAAGAAAAGCAAATCAAGTCCAAAGACCCCATGTGATATTCATGCTAGACCTTTACCAAAGTGTAATATGAAAATGAAGTTACTCTTAATAAGTTTAATGCTTCTATTTTAAAAACTTTTTTTTCAGTTGTAGATGGACACAATGTGTCCATCTACACATTGTGTCCATTTTAGGTGGTGCTGAGGATCCAACTCAGTGTCTCCCACATTCAAGGCAAGCACTCTACCACTGAGCTACACTCCCAACCCCAAGTTTAATGCTTCTTTACAGTACCTCTCTTCACAAAAGTAAAATGAGAATAAACAACAATAAAACAACAAACCACTCTAGGTAGGAAAATCACTAATGGAGATTCATTAGCTCTGTTTTGAACTCAGAAAGATCCTATGCAGCCAAGGTGAGCTAAAATTTAGATGAAAGAAGACATATGGACTTCCACACTAATACCACACTAATAGTATGAAGACAATGATTAATATGTTTAGATACTTGCTTTGTGGAAGCTCTGTTTTGGGTCTTATCTGAGTTTACCCAGTTGGGTTTCATTATGGAACCAGAATGGTTTTTCAAATATTTTTGCAAATTATAAAACTGACCTGCAGAAGAGATGTGTGGCTGCTTGTATTGACATAGACATAAACCTTATATTGGTCAAGTTCACATAAAAGCCATTTCTTTACATTTCTATTTGACTAATATATGAGTCTGGCAAGACAGTCTACTTGAGTTAACTGTGAATAAGAAAATGCTAAATATACGCTTCATCATTATCAAGGTGTTGCATAGCTCATAAGGGTACTAAATTACAACGCATCAGACAATGTCACTGAAGAGTTAAAAGAGCTGACATTTCTGTTTCAGGCATAATTATATGTAGGTAAAGATGGCCTTCAGAGCCTAAGATAGAAAGCATGTGGCATACTGCCCAGAACTTGCCGAGGCTTCAATATTAGAAGAAAAATTGTGGTCTAGGTTATTTGGGAGCTTGGCTTGTGGCCACAGCTCATGTGGCTTCTGAACTGAGAAAGTTGCAGAGAGTGGACCACACTGTACCCCTCCTTCCTTTAATAAAAGGAGTGTGGAAAAGAAGGTGAGAGAATGATAGCAATTGAAGAAAATAACGGTGTTTCATTGAAATAAGTGAAAATCAGCACCTCTGGCACCAGGACCCAGAAAAGACTTAGGGGCTGAGGGTCCCTTACAGAGACTGGCAGAAGCAGGAGAAAATCATGTGAGACAGATGCTAGGCCTGCGTGCGGGCCCCTGGGCAGGCCAGAGGTGAGGACGCTCAAAGAGGTTGCCTGCCCCTGAGATGGACAGCTCCCAGACCTGGGCAGAGTGACTCTGAAAGCCCCAGGTAGAAGGCCTCCCTACCACAATGCAGGAATGCACTGGATATCCAAACCAAAGCTTCAGTATTATCAGCCCCAAACAGAGTGAAGTTAAACAGTTAAATCCTGGGAATCATATGGGCAGTAATCATCTCCAGCAAATAACCACACAGCAAAATACATTCATTACAGGCCTCTACCAAGGGAGAAGCTGAATGCCTGGTGGGCTTCTGTGTTTTTAGGAGGGAAAGAAGGAAGAGAGGAAGAGAGGAAGGAAGGAGATGGCAAGAAGAAAAGGATGGAGGCAGGGAGGGAGGGAAGAAGGAAGGTCTTCTTTTTAGCTTGTCCATTTCCCTGGTGTAAATATTCCTATATGGCAGATTCTAAACTATCAATGTGCAGTTAGTAAAGGAGGAGTAGGGAGGAGATGCACAGAATCATCCCTCACAGGTCTGCCCTGTGCTTGGGAGTCTTATTGGTCCCTATTCATGAAGTAGAGACAACCACAAAAAGGTGACTTTGTGTTGCTCCTCTGTACTAATTATATATTCCCAAAGAATCCACACCTTAAGCTTGATATCCTTTAAACTTTTCTATAAATGTTGTTAAATCCTTTGACTGTTTTATATAAAATAAAACCCTCTGGGCAGAATTTCAAATGTATCTGAAAATTATGTGGAAAGCTATTAGGAGGATAAGGAAATGTAATTTAAATATAATTGTGCTACTAAAACGTGTTAATTAAAATATGCTAATGTCTTTTATGAGTCGTTCTTGTGGAATATAAGCAATGTTTTAAAGCCATTTAATTACACAAATTGTTCCAGTGACATTCTCTATCAAAACTTCTAAAAGTCTCTGATAATTCTGGTTATTAATTTGGTCACAGATGCTGACATGAAAATTGATATAACAAAGTTGAAATGGTAAATATTTGTTTAAAGACCTTTTTTAAAAAATAGAATTCAAAATCCAAGCTACCTATCATAAGAGATAAATGACACACCTGTTACCCAAAAAAGTTACATGAGAGCCAAGGCTCAAAGTCCTATTTGTCTGTTACTCTTGTTACTCCCTTTCACCCCACTGAGTCTTACCCCTCTGCTCTGCTCTGTGCTCTGGGAGTGAGCTGATCATCTAAGCTCTCCTGCCATTGGCTTCTGGTGGAGTTTGATAAACAGAAGGTAGGGCATTAGTGAGTAAGAAAGAGAAGTCAGAATATTTCTTCTCCTCTTTTTCCATGCTTTAGAGTCATATTTTGAGCAGTATCTGTATCCTTCCCTGAAAACAATTCCAACTGGGCCACCTTCTTCCCCAGTGACACTGTTTTCTCCCTTTGTCTATTTCTTGCAAGAGATGACCTCCTGCTGGTCTCTGAGTCCCTGGCTTTACTCTGTTTACTCCCTTGATCCCGCTCACACCTCTCAAACCTTCCTTTCTCAAGGTCTCTAATTTAATCATCTGGAGTGAATTCTTCATTCTGCAGGGTCCTATCCTGATGCCTTCTTGCCAACTGTAAATTGAATTCTAAGGTACTGGTTGTTCCATGTGTCTGTGTGCTCTCCCACACCCTTGGAGGTATGTGCGTGTGTGTGTGTGTGTGTGTGTGTGAAGCCTTATTCTGTGTGAATGCCAGCTAGTCAGACCAGACACTACAGACTTGTGGGTTGTTCTAGTGCATTCTGGGTGATTATGAGTCTTTTTTGATACAATGAAAACTAATTCCAAGCTATTGAGACTGGAAGAAAAGAAGCAAAAAATAACTGATGACATCTAAAAATAAAATGTATCATCTGCCTCTGTGGCCTTTAATCCTATAGTTCTGTTATTTCCTTTGTTTGAGTTTCTTTTTTAACTGAAGCCAACTTTCCTATTGTTTTCTCTTTAAGATGTGGCAAATTTACAAACATAGACACCAGAATCAGAAAAAGGTGCCAGAGAGCAGTGGTACTCAAACTTTAACATGCATCAGGGTCACCTGAAAAACTTATTGGGGTCCCCTCCCCAGAACTCCTGATTCAGTCATTCTGAGGTAGGACAAGAACATTTGCATCTCTAACAAGTTCCTCATGATGCTGAGGCTGCTGATCCAGGAACCACCTTTGAGAACCACCGCAATAAATAATATGGAGTATACACCAGATGGTTGCCTGGTGCCCTGCAGATTATTCTTCATCTTACATTTTATAAAGATGACCTCTGCTGCAAGTGAGAAAAAGAGGAAAGATAAATCATCTAAGAAACATCTGTTTGTCCTAAACATAAACTGCCTTTCTCAAGACTGTGATCTCTCGAGCTTTTTTTGGTGATCACAGTGTAAAGAATCCTGGGAAGACAGTGGTGAAGATACCCTGAGTCCTTTCCTAAATTATATATATATATAAATATATATATTTATATATATACATAATATTTTATATATAATTTATATATATAATATTTATATATATTCATTCTGGATACATAGATGCAAGTTCTTATAAAAGAGATAATTAATTTGCATTCATAAAGATATATTCGAATGATTTAATATCCTTTAGAAATGACCCATTTCCATTGTTGGAGAGTGGGTCAGGCAATAAATTAATTTTAATGCTTAACAACTTTTATATCTCCTTACTGCAGGAGGAACTACGAAAGATACTAAGGTCTGTTACAACATTAGCTAGACTTACGACAGAACAAGATACTGATAAATCTGGAAGCTTATTTTGGTTGGGTGACGAACCTACTATTATAAATATAATTGGGTTTAGCCCCACATTAAAGTTATTCTTCAACATACTCAGAAATCTTGAGAAAGAAAACTGAGAAAAAGAAGTAACTCATAAATTTTAACTAAATCATAAATGCTTTGGACTTGTCACATTCTCTCTAGGACAGCTCAGAGCCAGAGGAACTAGGAAGGAGACCAGGTTTGTAACTTGACCCTAACTGTCACCATCTTGGGAAATTGATTGAGGTGCTAGATCTGGGACTATAGTGCAGCCTGGATGGATCAGGACATATTTTTTAGTGATGTTCTAGTCAGACTGCCTGGGACTTACATGAGTTACTTCAAAAATATTGCTTTAAATTGTCATCCCCTACTAATTTCAGAGCAGTTATTAGTAAATGAAAAAGGAATTCTAGAGTTGAAGTTTCATATTATAAGCACAACAACCAGGTATGGGGGGCCACTTTGGTGCTAATGGGTCTTATATCACTTTGGGTAGGTAACTTAGAACTTTTAACCAGAAACAGTGTTCTTTCAAATTCCACTTCCCACAATTTAAGATAATGAGATTTTTATCCTTGGCTAGTAAAAGTCTCCATGCCTGAAATACAAGCACTATGTCAGAACATATCAATCAAAATTCTCCTTGATGTAACTATTAGTTTCCTTTCTGTGCATATAAGAGCATCTGCTTTATATTTAAAATAACTCACTCTGTAACTCTGAAGTGTGGGTTTTGCCAGCTGAGCAGAATACTTAAATCAATGCCTACCAAAAAAACAAAACAAAACAAAAAACCACTTTATTTATTGCTATAAATGGAACAAAATGGAGGGAAAACTAATGTGGAAATTTCACTGCTGCCTGGTATTCTATTTATATTCAGGCAAGGCAAATTTTTGAAATACATGTAATCAGATTCAGGATTAAGTTTGAATTGGCATGTTCTAAATGCAGGCATGATGTCCAAAACTCAAATCTATACCACTGAGCTTTGAGATCCGGAAATTTTTTACATGACACTTTTGACCCTTAAAATACACTTGTATTATGTTGCTGATGTCAATGTTCAGAAAAATAGGATTATGCAGGTCTTTGGAATCTTCTCACTAAAGGAAAGCATGCTTCAGCTGTTTTAATTAAGTTCTAAATGATGTATCTGCACATCTGAGGACAGTCTGGTTTCTGGTACAGTCAATGTGAGCCCCCAAATTCTGAAATCCTTCAATTGTATAATCAAGGAGAAGTTCCTTCCACCACACATTTCAGCTGGTAATACCAAGATAAAGAGATGCCTTTTTAAAGGGTTTACATGCTTCTTTCTCTCAGAAAACTTAGCTGGTACAAGAGCCATTTGAAATTTAAAAAAATTTTTTTTAAATCATGTACTTCTTTTGAATTTCAAGTTTGTCATAGATATTGAAATTCTGGTACTTTCTGGAAAGCGTGCCTAATCTGAGTACTGGATTTTAAAGAAAGTTATTAAAGGGATACATTATAAGTGCTACATAAGTATTAAGAATTTTTTATGTCTGGAAGCTACTTTTTTATTTGTCACTTAAATTCATAGCTGTGGCTTTAGGAGATTATTCTTCAGAAGCTATTTAATAATTATCATACAACATACTCAAGGTAGTGTTAAAAGTGATCCATTAGAGATTTCAGTTTAGGGACAGAAATGAGGTGGAGGAAAGTTTAAGTGGGACTTTAAAAGAGATATTTACTATAGACTTATGAAAAGGAACGATCATTTAAGAAATGTTTGATGTCCTCTGAATCTGGCACAACCACAAGTATTTTGCAGGGGTTGAATATATATTTACTGATTAAAAAGGTTAAAAAAATGAGGCAATAACAACTCATGCAAGAGGACTTCTTTCTTTACGTGATAAAATGTGCCTTTGGTTAAACTAGGAAACACCTAACACTTCAAAATACAATAGAAAAGAAGGGAGGCGAGTGCTGAGGACATGAGAGAACGGGCCTGCAGAGCCAGGTTGCCCTCTGCTGTGACCTCCCACAGACTGAGCAGGGTACTGAGTCCTTTAAGTTGCTGGCACCCAGGGTAAAACCTTTGTTTAACAAGTTAGAGGTGTGCTGGATAGCTTCAGGAACTTCCTGGCCACTGCTCACCACCCTGAATTGGCTAAGGAGGAGAGGATAAAGAAGGAAATGAACAGACCTGCCATATCAGCAAGAATCAGCGTGGCAGGGTGGAAGAAACCTGTAGATAGGAAATGCAATGCATCTTCCTTCCTTCCTTCCTTCGTTCCTTCGTTCCTTCCTTCTTTCCTCCCTCCCTCCCTTCCTTCCTTCTTTCCTTCTCCTCCTTCCCCTCCTTTCCTTCCTTCCTTCTTTCCTTTCTTCCTTCTTTCCTTTTTTCCTTCCTTCTCCTTCTCCCACCCCTTTCATCTTTCTTTCTTTCCTTCCTTCCTTCTTTCCCTCCCCCCTCTCTTTTTTCTTTCTTTCTTTTTCCCTATCCTTCTTTCTCTCTCCTTTCTCCAACCTATGTGTGATGAGAGTCCCAGAAAAGGAACAGAGAAATAAAGGGACAGGAAAGCATTTGAAGGAATAATGGCAACAAGTATCCAAAATTTGATTTTTAAAAATACCCAAATTTACAGATCCAAGAAACTAAACAAATGCCAAGTAGGATAAACATACCTAAATATCTCACAGTCCAGCTGGGACAGAGTCAGCCACGACAGCCGTGAGAATAAAAGGACTCAGGCTTGGGAGATGCAGTGGACAGCTGACTCCTCATCCTCAGTTGTGGAAGTCAGCAGGCAGTGGGGAGATTTCTTCAAAGTGCTGACAGAAAAAGACTATGTGCAAGAATTCTACAACCAAAACCCATCCTTCAAAAGTGAAAATAAAATAAACTGTTTCCAAGATAAGCAGAGCCTGAGAGAAGTGACATCAGGCCTACCTGCCTCATAGGAATACTTTTAAAATTCTTTCAGGTTAAAATGATATCAGACAGAAATTCAAATCCACAGGAAACAATAAAGAACACTGAAAATGGTAAACTTGTGCATAAAGAAAAATTATTTTCTTTTTTAATATTTCTTTTTCTTTCCTCAATTTATTTAAAATTTTTTAAAGCAATGGCTATAATACTATTGCTGGGTTTATAATGTATAGACATAATAGCATATATGTAGAGATATAGATAAGCCCTATTTTGTATTTTATTTAGAGACAAGGTCTCACTGGGTTGCTTAGTGCCTCACTTTTGCTGAGGCTGGCTTTGAACTTGCGATCTTTCTGCCTCAACCTCTCCAGCTGCTGGGATTATAGGTGTGCACCACTGCGCCTGGCTCAGATGTGATTTTTCCAGAGAGCAAGGTTGAGTTAACATTCAAGGACCAATTGCAGTCCTGCTTTGTTTTATTGAGCTTTGTTCTGTGGCTCTTCAAGGATAATGTGTTCTATGTGAATTCAAGGTTCAAGGCAACCCTGCATCCGTCAAGTCCATCCATGCCATTTTCCAACAGCATGTGGAAAATGCTTTTACTTGAGGTCTCTGTTGCATAATTCTTGTAGTATTTTAAACGTTTTCATTATTATCATATCTGTTGTGGAGATCAACGGTCAGTGATCTTTGATGCTACTCTTGTCATTGTTTGGGGGCACCATGAACCATATCCATATGAGATGGTGAACTTAATGAATGGTGTGTGTGTATGTCCCCTGATAGCTCTATCAATTGGCTACCCACCCCCGCTGCCCTGGCCTCCTTTTCCTGGAGACACAACAATATTGAACTAGACCAATTACTAACCCTACAATGGCCTTTATGTGTTCAAGTGAAAGGAAGAGTCAGACATCCCTCACTTTAAATCAAAAGCTAGAAATGATTACACTTAGTAAGGAAGGCATGTCAGAGGCTGAGACAAGCCACAAGGGAGGTCTCTTGCACCCAAGAGTCGGCCAAGTTGTGAATGCAAAGGAAAAGTTCTTGAAGGAAATTAAAAGTGCTACGCCAGTGAACACGCAGATGATAAGAAAGCGAAACAGCCCTGTTACTGATTCGGAGAAGTTGTAGTGGGCTGGATATAAGACAAAACCAGCCCCTGCATTCCTGTAAGTCACAGCCTAATCCAGAAAAGGCCCTGACTCTCTTCAATTCTATGATGGCTGAGAGAGGTGGGGAAGTTATAGAAGAAAAGTCTGAAGCTAGTGGAGGTTGGCTCATAGGTTTCAGGAAAGAATCCACCTCCATAACATAAAAGTGCAGAGAAATCAGTAAGTGCCGATGGAGAAGCTGCAGCAAGTTACCCAGAACGCCTAGCCAAGGCCACTGATGAAGGGGACCACACCAGGCAACAGACTTCCAATGTAGACAAAGCAGGGCGCTACAGGAGGAGGGCATCGTGTAAGACTGACAGCTTGAGAGCAGAAGTCAATGCTGCTCAAAAACTCAAAGGGCAGCCTGACTCTCCCAGCAGGGACTGAGGCAGCTGGCGACTTGAATTTGAAGCCGATGCTCATTTATCTTCCAAAATTTCCAGGGCCCTTAAGAATTATACCAAATCTAGTCTTCCTGAGCTCTATAAGGATAAAAACAAAGCCTGCATGATAGAATATCTGTTTATAAGATGATTTACTGAGCATCTTAAGGCCAATGTTGGGACCTACTGTTCAAGGGGAAATAAAGATTTTTTTTTTTTTTCAAAATAATGCTGCCTATTGGCAATGTACCTGGTCATCCAAGAGCTCTGATGGCGATGTGCAACAAGATCGATGTTGTTTTCACGACTATGAACACAGCATCCATTCTGCAGCCTATGCACCAAGAAGTCATTTCAACTTTTGAGTCTTATTTAAGATATACATTTGGGGGCTGAGGTTGTGGCTCAGTGGTAAAGTGCTTGCCTAGCATGTGTGAGGAACTGAGTTTGACTCTCAGCACCGCATATAAATAAATAAAAATAAAGGTCCATCAGCAAATTAAAAAAAATTTAAAAATATTATACATTTTGTAGGATGAACTCAAACTACTATGTATAACCATAAAGCTCTAACAAAAAATACATTTTGTAAAGCTATATATGTCATAGATAGTAATTCTTCTAATGGATCTGAGCAAAGTGAATTGAAAACCTTCTGGAAAGGATTCACCCTTCTAGATGCCATTAAGAACATTCATGGTTAATAGGAGTTTGGAAAAAGTTGATTCCAACCTTTTTTTTTTTTTGTACCGGGGATTGAACTCAGGGGCACTCGACCACTGAGCCACATCCCCAGCCCTATTTTGTGTTTTATGTAGAGACAGGGTCTCACTGAGTTGCTTAGCGCCTCGCCATTGCTGAGGCTGGCTTTGAACTCGCGATTCTCCTGTCTCAGCCTCCCTAAGTGCTGGGATTACAAACGTGCGCCACTGCGCCAGGCTTAATGGATGATTTTGAGGGTTTCAAAACTTCAGTGGAAGAAGAAACTACGATATGGTGGAAACAGCAAGAACTAGAATTAGAAGTGGAGCCCTAAAGCGATGGCTGAATTGCTGCAATCAGGTCATAAAATTGTAATGGGTGAGGCGCTGCTTCCTGTGGAGAGCAAAGAAGGTGGTTTCTTGAGATGGAATCCACTCCAGGTAAAGATGCCGTGGGCACTGTTGAAATGACCACAGAGCATTCGGAACACGACATCAGCTTGGTTGGGGAAGCAGCAGCAGGGTTTGAGAACACAGACTTGAGTTTTGAAAGACATTCTACTGGGGGCAAGATGGTGTCAAACAGCACCACAGGTGACAGAGGAATCTTCCTCAAAGGAAGAGTTGATCAATGAGGCAAATGGCACTGTCTTATTTTACGAAGTTGCCACAGCCACCCCAGCCTCCAGCAGCCACCACTCTGATCAGTCAGTGGCTAGTAGCCCTGCAACATTGTTTTTAGACATAATGCTATTCACTCTTAATGAACCACAATATAGACTAAGGATGACTTCTACATGCTGCAAAGCCAAAAAAATAAAAAATGTGTGACTGATTTTATTGTGATACTTGCTTTAATGTAGTGATCTGGAACCAAACCTACAATTTCTCCAAGGTGTGCCTATAATTTAATATACCACACATATAAAACAAAGGACAAAATTACGATCATCTTCATAGAAACAGGAAAAGTCAACAATCATTCATGATAAAAATTCTCAACAAAATAGTAGAAGAGAACCTTTTCAACCTTACAAACAGCCATCCACCCCTCCCCGCCAAAAAAGCTGCAGTTGAAATTATTATTTATTTATTTATGGCCTGGGCATTGAACCCAGTGGCACTCTACCTCTGAGCTACAGCCCCAGCCTCTTTATTTTATTTTGTGATGATCTTGCTAAGTTGCTGAGGCTGGCCTCAAACTTAAGATCCTCCTGTCTCGACCTCTTGCGTAGCAGGGATTACAGGTGTGTGCCACCATTCCTGGATATAGCTAACATTACTCTTAATGATAAAAGACTGAATGCTTTTCCTCTAAAATCAAAGACAAGACAAGAATATCTCCCTTGCTATCTATAGTCAACATTGTATTAATCATTGCAATAAACCCATAAAAATTAATTAAAGGCACACGGGTTGAAAGGAAGTAAAACAGTTTGGATCCCCATATGGCACACTTCTGTATGGAGAAAATTCTAAAGTGTCTACAAAAATATAGAAGTAATAAGTGAGCTTAGCATGTTTTCAGGACACAGTATCAGTACTTTTTAAAATCAGTTAAATTTCTATATGCTAGTAAAAAACAATCTCAAAATGAAATCAAGAAAATCATTCTTTTCACAATAGTATCCAAAAGAATAAAATACTTAGGAACAAATTTAATAAAAGACCAATACACCGAAAATTGTAAACATTGCTAAGATAAATTCAAGAAGAATTAAATAAATGGGAAGAGAGCATATGCTCAAGAATTCGAAGACTCCAAGTTGTCAAGGAGGCAATTCTATTCAGTGTAGTACCATCGCCCCTCCCCCAGCAAGCACTCTGAAGAAATGGACAAGCCCTTTCCAAGGATATGAAGTGGCCAACACTACTTGAACAATGACAGTGGGATGGTTGTGTTTTTAAAATTTACTGCACAGGTGGTTTTAGTGTAAGAGTAGATATAGATATCAATGAAG
>CM053407.1:20765381-20970341 GCA_028644305.1 Xerus rutilus | reverse complement strand
CTTTTGGCCAATTTCAACAAAGATGTTGAGGCAATTGAATGGAGCAATGTAGCCTTTTCAGCAATGAATGGTCCTGAGTGGGAAAGATAAACATAGACTCTCAACCCATAGCATACACAAATTAATTCAAGACAGACACTAGATATAAATATAAAAGCTAAAATTATAAACTTCTAAAATACTTTGCAGAAAATCTTTGTGGTCTTAAGTTGAGTAAGGATTTCTTACATATGACACCAAAATTATGATTCCTTAAAGAACAAGTTGATAAAAAAAAAAAACTTCATCAAAACTTAACTATTGCTCTTCAAAAGATATCATTAAGAAAAAATAAAACCAAAAACTGGAAAAAATATTTTAAAATTATATATCTGATAAAGCATTTGCATCCATAATACATAAAGAACTCTGATAACTCAAGAATAATACAACCAATACAATTATAAAACGAATAGTAGATTTGAACATCCAATTCTAGCAAGGAAGGCCAAGAAATGGTTAATAAGCACATGAAAAGGTATCCAACATGTTAGGTAAATGCAAATTAAAAACCACAATGAGTGGACTGGGGCTGTGGCTCAGTGGTAGCGCACTTGTCTAGCATGTGTGAGGCACTGGGTTCAATTCTCAGCACCACATATAAATAAATAAAATAAAGGTCCAGTGACAACTAAAACAAAAACAAAAAAGACAAAAAATAAAACAAAAAACCACAATGAGACACTACTATATACCTATTGGAACATTATAATTAAAAATTAGATTACCAAGTGTTGTTTATACATTTGTAGTAGAAAACAAAGCTATATAGTCACTTGCAAAAACACTTGGACAGTTTCTTAGATTTAGAGGTGAACCTACCATACAGCTGGGTTGTGCTGGTACACACCAGTGTAGTTCCAACCTCTACAAGAGGATGAAGCAGGGCTGAGGTTGTGGCTCAGTGGCAGAGCACTTGCCTTGTACATATGAGGCACTGGGTTCGATCCTCAGCACCACATAAAATAAATAAACAAAATAAAGACACTGGTCCATGTATAACTAAAATATATTAAAAAAAAAAAAAGAGGCTGAATTAGGAGGATTGCAAGTTTGTGGCTGAGGCAGGAAGATTCCAAGTTTGAGGTCAGCCTAGGATATTCAGCAAGACTATGTCTCAAAAGGAAAAGGACTGGGTTGTGGCTCAATGGTAGAGCACTTTTCTAGCATGCACCAGGCTGGAGTTCAATCATCTCCAGTACTGAAGAAAAAGAAAAGAAAAATAAACTTAATGTACAATCAGGAATCTTAGATTTTTAACCATAATAATTGAAAACATATGTCCACAAAGATTCTAAAATGTCAGACACAAAAAATAAATCTGGTGGGCACTGCGGGAAAAGATTAAATAACTTTAAAGGAGAATCATATTTCTATCTAGCAACATTGAGTATATTAGACTGTTAAAAAAGTGAGTTTTTAAAATATCTTTATTTATTTAAATAAATAAATGCCGAGGATTGAACCCAATGCCTCATACTTGCTAGGCAAGCACCACTGAGCTACAACTCCATCCCCAAAAGTAAATACTTTTTATCCAGATTTGAAGGCAGATATTTTCAAATTTAGTTTCCTGCTGTATTTCTTTTGAAGAACTTATTAGAGATTAAAGTTCTGTGAATTAAATGGCAAATAGAAAATTTTTTTCAAAAAAACAACTGCTGACATTAAACCCACTGCATGCAAAACCAAGGCTAACCAGCTGAGGGAATGATTACAAAATAGCAGATAACGTTTTAATCTCAAGGTAGAAAAATTATTTATAGAAAGTCAGGTGATAAGCCAGGTGCTGTGGCTCACGCTTGTAATCCCAGCACTTTGGGAGGCTGAGACAGGAGAATTGCAAATTCAAAGCCAGCCTCAGCAACGGCGAGGCTCTAAGCAACTCAGTGAGACCCTGTCTCTACATAAAACCCAAAATAGGGCTGAGGATGTGGCTCAGTGGTTGAGTGCCCCTGAGTTCAATCCCTGGTACCAAAAAAAAAAAAAAAAAAAAAAATCTAAAGTCAGATAATGGAAAGGTATAGAAAGTGGGAGGATGAATAAACAGGTCAATGTCCTCATCTTCCCTATCAAATAGATGCTGTTCAAAGCTACAAAATCAGTATCAGACATATTAGTATATTATTTAAAGGCATAACAATAACATTGGCTAGGCAAACTTGAGTATGAAAAAGTGGATGATCAGGGCTGGGATTGTAGCTCAGCGGTAGAGTGCTTGCCTCGCATGCGTGAGGCCCTGGGTTCGATCCTCAGTACCACATACAAAGCAATAAAATAAAGACATTGTGTCCATCTACAACTAAAAAAATATTTAAAAAAAAAAGTGGATGATCAGGTGATATATAGAATTATACCCATTTTGTTATTTTTTTAAAAATATTTTTAGTTGTAGATGGACACAATACCTTTATTTTGTTTATTTAGGTGTTTTGTTTTTTTCTTGTGGTGCTGGGGATCAAACCCAGTGCCTCACACATGCTAAGCAAGTGCTCTACCACTGAACCACAACCCCTGCCCCTCATTTTCTTATATTTCAAAGTGGGAATCCAATATAAATCCAATTCTAAGGTATAGGAATATTTAGTGTACTGTATCAATAATGTGGGGTTAATTTTTCCATATTAATAATACATGGGAACAGAAAATGGAACTTTTTATAAAGAACACATCTAAAACAAAGTGACTCCTAAGGTTCAAAATAACAGGATAGAAAAAGTCATAAAGGCAAATTAGAGAAAGTGGGGAATTCAATATCAGACAGTGGTGAATTAAAGGCAAAGAGCATTCATTGAGGCAAATTGCCATTCCACATGGATGACCTAGCAGTCTTGACCATTTAGTTACCAAATAAAATATCTAAACAAGTTAAAAAAAATCTGAAGGAATCACAGAGAGAAATAAATAATAGAAGACCTTAATTGGCCTGTTTGCTATTCATGGTAAGTGGATGTAGAAAGTCAGAGTACCAAGCATTGTGGGTGTCTTCCAAGGAATGCTTTAACCTCCCCAGAGAGAGGGAGCCATGAGGTTGGGTTGGGGTGAAGGTGGTGGTGATGGAGGGGGTGATCACGTCTAGCATTCAGGAGTAGGCCCTGGCTGTCACAACCCCACTGGGACCTTCTCATTTGGCTTGCCCGTGAGTGTTTCTTAAGCCAGGCCGATGCCAGGTACTGCACAGCATGCTCTTACCCATGGTTACTCAGGAACACACACGGCCAAATAACCCAAATCACACTAACAAGTGGGGAAATTCGATGAAGCTTCTGGACAAAGTTTCCTCAAAAGGCGTGGTCTCTTCTGGATGCTGTTGTGTGGGATTCAGTTATGGAACTGTGTGGCCACCTCGCAAAGCACCTGATGAACTCTATAAGCAGGGGAGGGTAGCCCCAGGAACATCATGGGGATTGTCTGGCATTGGCACCCCGGCTAGGTCAGCTGGAAGCTCATCGTATCTCTGGGCTTCTGGTGAGCCAGTAAGTTTCATTATTACTTAAACCAGTTTGAGTTGAGTTTTCTGTTGCTTGCAGTCAAATAAGACTGAGATAATTATGTTTGATTAAAATTAACAAAACTCCACACCTAAAACCAAAAATTCACCTTGCTTTTAAGGACCCACAAAAATGTTTCAAAATTGACCAGGTCCTAGGCCACAAAGAAAGTGTATTGAAAAAGTGGCAATACCACAACTTCCAATCATGGTACAATAAAGCTATTAATGAGCAGCAAAAAAAAGAAAAAAAAATCTAAAAAATTCACCGTCTTAAACACTAATGGAGATGAACAGCAAAGAATAAAATGAATTAAGTTCATAGGATCACTATTTACAACAGCCAAAAGGAGGAAACAACCCATATGTCCATTATCTGATGAATGGATAAACAAAATGTGGTGTGTCTATGTGATAGAATAATATTCGGCTGTAAAAGGAAGTACTTATGCATGCTCTAACATGGATTATACTAAATGAAATATGCCAGGTACAAAAGGCTACTTATTGCATGAATTCATTCCTACAAAAAGTCCTGAACATTTAAATCCATAGAAGCAGAAAGCAGATTAATGGTTCCCAGTGACTGAGAAAGAGGTGCGAGGGGCACTATTTCTTTGTGGGGTGATGAAATTGTTCAGAATTAGACAGTGGTGGTGGCTGCACAATTTGTGAATTACACTAAAACTCACAAAACTGGACATTTTAAGTGGGTAATTTTTATGCATGTGAATTACAGCCCCATTTAAAAAGTGACATGTGTCTAACACATTCTCTTGGTCACGGAGATCAACCCCGATACAATCCTGATACAATTACACAGTGGTGTGAATACCAGGAGGCCTGCAGTGTTTGGAGACTGTCTTGGAAGCTGGCTACCACATGTGTCTACAAAAATTTATGTCCTGTTTCACTGCCCGGCTTCTCCCTTGTCAAATGTCTCCAGTCGGAAGCAGCTGCTGAGGGATCAACCGTAACATCTGTGCACTTCATGCCTCTTTGGCCAGTCCAGGCCACATTTCACAGCTCCCTCTCCATCCTAAATAACGTCCTATCGAACACGGTTGATGTGTTGGGAAACTATTTTCTAGCACAGCATTATTTCTTACTGGGTTTTCCATTCTCAAGAATATAAGCGTCTCGAGGCTGGGGCTGGGGCTCAGTGGAAGAGCGTTTGCCTAGCCCGTGAGAGGCACTGGGGTCGATCCTCAGCACCACATATAAGTCAAATAAAAGTATAAAAAACAACAACAATATTTAAAAAAGAATATCAGTGTCTCAAATATAATAATTATAGACACATGATCTCCAATCCTAAAAGAGATTTATAAGATAGAGTTGCACATTGGAAAGGTTATAGCATTGGCCTGAGTTCTAAACCATACAACAACACAACAGTTAACATATATTCACTGTGACACGTTATTCTACATATTTCTATCTGTGATCCCATTTGATCACCGCAACAACCCAATGAGGTAGGTACTACTACCAATATGTTACAAATGAGAAACTGAGGCCCTGAGAGGTTAATTAACATACCCAAAGTTAGAAAAGTAGCAAGTGGATGAGCTGCAACTCACCCAGGGCTGCTGGACTGTCTGGTTACTGGGATTCTAACACACAGCAGAGCTGATCAGAACCAAGCGAGGGTTCCAGATTTTTATTTAAAATATACCATACATTGTTATGGCAATCACATGAAAGACTATTTCCTGGGTATAAATCTGTAAAACGACTACAAACAAAAGTTTCTGTAGATAAAGTTTTTATGCATCCCAATAGCCAATCATTAAAAAAAACTCTTACCAACTATAATGGAAGAATGAGTTATCTTTCCATAGAAAGTATATTACCAAATGACTGTCACATAAACAGGTGATCAAAGAGCATGCAACCAAAATCTACAGGGAAAAATACTATAGAGGTAAGGCAGTAAATTAATAAGAAACATTAGGTGATATTTGACAGCTTTTAAAATTTTTTATAATTGCTATGGTTACTTTATAACTTTAAATAATATTTTCATTCGTGCCTAACTTATATTTGTAAAGCTGTGTTCTTTTGGCCTCTGCAATTACATACATTTCAGGTTTTGCAACGAAGATGCCCTTAATTGTAGATGCCTTCTCTAATACAAACAGCAGAAGGATGGCAGAAATAAACATACATTTTTAAAAATTGGCTTATTTAGAAATCAGAAATTTTAGAAATCAGAAATTTTACTTTGCACTTTGTGGCTTAGTTGTATAAATTTCCTTTTTAACTCAATTTTACTGAAATATGGTTTACATATAGATAGTAACATGCAGAAATGTAAAGAACACATTTCAGTGACTTTTGACAAACTAACCTCTGAATGAAGATACATTTTCATCCTCCTCCAAAATCTCCTTATGCCACTTTCCAGGAAATTCTCTCCCACCCCAGGCAGATGATATTCTGATTTTTACCAGCAGAGATTAGTTTTCCTGTTTGTGAACTTATATGAATGGGGTCACACAGTAGGTATACCTTCACATCTGACTTTCTCTTTGGGCATATGCATGATCTCAATCTTATGTGTCAAGTTGACTCGAGTAAAGAATGTGCAGATAGCTGATAAATATGATTTCTAGGCCTGTCCATGAGGGTATTTATGCAAGAGATTACCCCTGGAATTGGTAGACTGAGTAAAGAAGACCCACCCTCATCAAGGTGGGTGGGCATCATCCCATCTGTTGAGGGTTCAGATAGGACAAAAAGGCAGAAAAGAAGGAATTCTGTCTGCTTTCTTTAGCTAGGACATCCATTTTCTCCTGCCCTTAGACTTTGAAACTCCTGGAACTTATCCCTGAGGCACCCGCTGCCCCCTGGCCAGGTTTCCAGGCATTCAAACTCTCCAGCTTGCAGATGGCAGATGGTGGGACTTCTCATCCTCCATAATCACATGAGCCAATTCCATCTTTCTTTCTCTTTCTCTATCTCTTTCTATCTATTTAATCTAATCTAATCTGTATCTCCAGTCGGTTCTGGTTCTCTGGAGAACCCTAATACATTTTTTGAGATTCTCCTATGCTGTTTAGATCATAACCATTCCTGTTTATTTTTTATTTTTATTTTTTGATACCAGGGGTTGAACTCAGGGGTACTTGACCACTGAGCCACATCCCCAGCCCTATTTTGTGTTTTATGTAGAGACAGGGTCTCACGGAGTTGCTTAGCACCTCGCCATTGCTGAGGCTGGCTTTGAACTCACGTGCGTTACTGTGTCTGGCTCCATTCCTATATTTCTTATGAAATGCTTTCTTAAATAGTTTATCCACTTTTATTTGAATTGTCTTTTATTGTTGAGTTGTAGGAGTTTTTTAAAAAGTGAACTCTGGATGTAAGTTCTTTATAAAGCCTAGAAATCTCTATTTATCTAGAGTTCATTTTCCTTTTTCACCCAATATATGCTTTATCTTCAGTGGCTTTTTTTAAATATATTTTTTATTTTGGAACATTTTGGGAGTTACAAAACAGTTGCAAAATAATAGAGTTCCTATAAACCCTTCACTCATCATCCTCTGAAGTTAATAACCTACATTTCCCATAAATGTGAAGTTTTTCCACTTATTATTATTGATTTTTAATTTAATTCAGTGCACTTTAATTTAACTCAGTGGTGGCCAGAAAGCATAATTACCACAACCAAGTTAATTAATACATTCACCCTCTCACCCTCTCATGTGTGTGCGGTGAGAATATTTAAAACGTGCCATCTTAGCAAATTTCAAATATTCAATAGAGCACTACTTACCATAGCCACCAGGCTGTTCATGAGATCTCCAGAACCTGTTCATTCTGCATCAGTGAAACTCTATTCTTTGACCAACGCCATTCCATTTCCTCCACTCGCAAGCCCCTGGCAACCACCATTCTACTCTCTGCTTCTATGAATTCGCCTTTTTAAGATTCCTACGAGTGAGATTATGTAGTATTTGTCTGTGTTTGGCTTATTGCACTCAGCATAATCTCCTTCAGGTTCATCCTGTTACAATTGGCAGGATTTCCTTCTTTTTCATGACTGACTAATAGTCCACAGACCACATTTTCTTTACTTGTTCATCTGCCAATGGATACTCCGGTGGCATCTGCGTTTTGGCTACTGTGAAGAACACTGCAAGGAACATGGGAGTGCAGACACCTCTTTTGAGGTGCTGATGTCCTTTGTGTACACACTTAGAAGTGGGATTGCCGGATCATAAGGCAGTTGTAATATCTTCTCTTTCATTTATGATTTCAAGTTTTTCTTCTTTCTTCTTTGTTAATCTGGCTGAAGTGCTGTCAGGGTTGGCAGGGTGGTCCTGGTGCTGCAGTCCAGTGGAGATAGGTGTTCATTTCACTCTTCTTCCCTCACGTGGAGGGTGTCTCTCTCCATGTTCTGCTTGGGGAGGGGTGATGTCATGTGACATCGTCTTTCCTGCCCCCTGAAATGCAGCTTTTCTTATTTCTGTGCTCCACACAGATGCATTAGCTGGATTCCTTGGCTCTTGTGAAGGTATTTGTGAGCATGCGTGCACGGTGTGCTAGAAACTCCCACTCCTCTGCTTGCTGACGTCATGCCCAGTCTCCTGTGTGTCTCTTTCTTGGCGTTTGCTGGCTTATTGGATGTGTAGATTGGAAAGTTTTCAGTCACGATTCCTCCTCATCCCTCCCCCTCACCCTCATTAGAGTGAGACCGGTGTGATTAACGGTGTTCCGCATTCCTCTGAGGCTCTATTCATGTTTCATTTTTTTTCCTCCTTCTTCTCCAGACTACACAATTTATAACTGTATGTACAAAATTGTTGACTCTTTCTTTTGCCTGCTGAAATCTAACGTGTTCTCACAGGGTGCAGTGAGACGGTGCTCAGCAAATGCTCTGGTATCTCTTCTTATAAAGGCACTTGTCCCACCATGAACACCCCATTCTCAGGGCCACATCTGAACCTAATGATCTGCCAAAGTCCCCGTCTCCAAGTACCATCGTTCAGCCTTCAACATCAGAATCGTGCATTCAGTGCATGGCAGTATCTGGCTTTCAGGGGCTCTGAGGCAGTGAAGCAGAAATACCCGGCACGTCCTTGCTGTGGGGCTGTTACAGGTGTGGGGGAGCTTCCTACTTATTAAACGTACGTGTATTCAATGCATGCCGATGCTGGTTAGATTTTCTGTAATCTTCAACCTGTGTTGAGCTAAATGTAACGTCTCCTAGTTTTAGTGTAGTTCTGTGTATTTCTTCGTTTATATCCATAACTTTGATATATAAAGGTAGTTGCTGTGCTACATATGTCATTGTCATATATATTTGTACGTGATATATTATCCTAAATTGTGGTTCCTTTTTTTTCTTAAATATTTTTTAGTTATACATGGACACAGTGTCTTTATTTTGTTTCTTTACTTTTTTATGTGGTGCTGAGGATCAAACCCAGTGCTTCACACATGCGGGGCAAGCGCTCTGCCACTGAGCCACAACCTCAGCCCTGAATTGTGGTTCTTGACATGAGGATTTTGCTGTCTCAAAGTTTTTGTTTAGATTCAACATTTTCTGGCCTCATTTTCAAAATCTGCTTTTTCTATTCTTTTTTCTTTTTTTTGTACCAAGGATTAAACTCAGAGGCACTCAACCACTGAGCCACATCCCCAGCCCTATTTTGTGTTTTATGTAGAGACAGGGTCTCACTGAGTTGCTTAGTGCCTCGCCATTGCTGAGGCTGGCTTTGAACTCGCGATTCTCCTGTCTCAGCCTCCCTAAGTGCTGGGATTACAGGTGTGCACCACCATGCCCAGCTCTACAATCTGCTTTCTTATTGCTTGTTGTCCACTATACTTTTACCTGTGTGTTTTTAGCCATTCTGAGTTTCAGGTGTTTCTCCTGAATACAGCAGAGTGAGGTTTTGCTTTGGGAGTCGACCTGAAGTCTTTTTCCTTTAGGAGGTAAGTTTCTATTTGTAAGTATAGAAATGAGTGGATGCCTTTGGCTCAATAAATTCCTTAATATTACATTTACTGTGTGTTTTACTTAATACATCATCTGTGTAATGTGTTTTGTTCTTTAAAGCTTGTTTTGGATGTAAGATTCTGAAAAAATGGTCCCATAGTGCCTTCTAGACTTCACAGGTCATTCTCCCTGTGAGTGCCTGTGCCCAAGCTTCCTCTTAGTCACCACCTTTTTGGATTAGGGGCCACCCAGCTCTAGTGACACTTTAACTAGTCTATCTGCTGACCTTATTTCCAAAACCAGTCACATTCCAAGCAAGGTACTGGGGGTTAGGACATTTGACCTTTGGGGGACACAGCACATAACCACTCCTATCTTTGTATCTGTAGTAGTTGCCTCTCTGCCCTTGGCTTCTTCAAGCTATAAGAGTGTGGGTTTCCACTCAAGTTTTAGTTACTTCTATGAAGAATGAACAACTATGGGCTGACCTCAGTCTAAAAGCCATCAGAATGGAAAACTTAAGAATATTATTCTCGGGCTGGGATTGTGGCGCAGTGGTAGCGTGCTCGCCTAGCACACGTGAGGCACTGGGTTTGATCCTCAGCACCACATAAAAATAAAATAAAGATATTCTGTCCGCCTACAACTAAAATAAATAAATATTTAAAAAAAAAAGAATATTATTCTCTTCTGCCAAGTGTCTGTTCCCCTTGCACCTCTGCCTCTTTTTGGTTATTATCCAGTGCCCTCAAGTAGTTTTAAAAAATATTTTGAGTGGAATTTAAGGTTGCCATTTGCAAAAAGGGGCTCCAAATTTCTTCTACCATTATTGTAAGATTCTGGGGTTATGGTTTAGTGGTAGAGGGCTTGCTGAGCATGTGCAAGGCACTGGGTTCGATCCTCAGCACCACATAAAAAATAAATAAAATAAAGGTATTGTGTCCATCTACAACTAAAAAAATTTAAAAAGATTCTCATTTATTTTCCTTGGGTTTTTGTTTGCTGTTTTGAAATCTGTTCCTCTTCTGGGTCTTTTAATTTGTGATTCTAGGTATATTTTTTCTTATCTGCAAAAGTTTAAGTCAGGCGAGTAATGTGCATCAATTTCTCTCTGCTTCAGAATTTTTTATCAGTTGAGGGAATTTTTTTGCCAGCCAAAATGTGTTTTTAATTTCGTTTCCCTTTTCACAGTGACTCTAAATGTTGTCTGCTACGTCCCATTTATTTGGCAATGTCTTATTTTTTCCAGACCAGGAGTAACAGGCAAGAGTGAAGACGACTTACTGCATTTCACAGCTCAAGATCACCCTCTTCTGTTCATTTAGAAGAATTGCGGCTTTTTAATATACTTTTTTTTGGACAGGGTAGGTTTCTGTCTTTTAATTTTGTTCTACTAGCTATTACTTTCTTTTAAATTTATTTTTTGTTGTTAATAGACATTTATTTACTTACTTACTTACATGTGGTGCTGAGAATCAAACCCAGTGCCTCACACATGGTAGGCAAGCACTCTACCCTTGAGCTACAACTCCAGCCCCATACTAGCTATTACTTTTAATTTTAAAAAATATACTTTTCTTCAGCTGCTAGTACGTTATTTGATAATCTGTGTGATAACTGCAAGAGTATGTTCACTTTGTGAAAATTTGATGAAGTGAATAATTACTACATGGGCCTAATTACGTATGAATATTACACTTCAATAAAAAACTAAATAAACATTTAGGTTGGGGCTGGGATTGTGGCTCAGTGGCAGAGCGCCTGCCTCGCGTGTGTGAGGCACTGGGTTCGATCCTCAGCACCATATAAAAATAAATAAAATACAGATATCGTGTCCATCTATAACTAAAAAAAAATATAAAAAAAAAACATTTGGGTTGATAATTCTCTAGTGACCATCGGAACAGTGCTATATTTAAGAAAATTATCTTCTACACTCCAATTCTGTGACCTGTTCTCGTCCATTTGTTACTTTAAAAGTTATACTTTGCACACATGCCTAGAAAGTGTATGTTATACACTTAAAGGTATCTTACAGATTACTTGTTTTCAAATAATCCAATGCCTACTGCCACCAGTCTTTTCAAACCATGTCTTCATCATTCATGATTTTTTTTGCATTTCTGGTAATGAAATATAGGAGCTTTCTACTACTGAACTAAATGTCTAGCCCTTTTTAATTTTTTCTAACTTTTTGCTAATTTACAAAAAAATTTTAAATGTGTACATTATGCAAAATAGTGAAATTCATTGTGATATCTTCATACATGCCCATAACATAATTTGATCAACTTCATCACCCAGTCCAGCCCTTTTTCATTTGAGACAGAGTCTCACTAAGTGCTCAGGCTGGCCTCTAACTACAAATCCTCCTGTTTTAGCCTCCAGAGTGTTGGGATTATAGCAGTCCACCACTGTGCCTAGGCTAACAATGAATTCTTTATCTTGATTCATCTTGTGAGTAGCTGATCTTTATCTTTTTCATCTTGTGGGTGGTAGAGTACCAAATTACTTGGTACTGTCCTTGGAAAACAGCCACCATCAAGAAGCACTCCAGCAGTTGCACCATTCAAACTATCACCACTGGGCACATCTAAGAATGTCTTTCTGTTGTCTCATGGAAAAATCACCAAGTCATACACACTAGATTTCCACTCAAGACTTATTAGGCAATGTTCTTATATTTTCTAACATTGTATATCATGATAGGATATGAAGCCAGCCTGGTTTTCAAAACTCCCATTGTCTAATTGTTTTGTTGTATGTAAAAATATGATTGACTTTCTTTTATATATATATAATTTTATCCTAATTAGGTTTATATGACAGCAGAATGCATTTTGATTCATTGTACACAAATGGAGCACAACTTTTCATTTCTCTGGTTGTACACAATATAGAGTCACACCATATGTGCAGTCATACATGTACCTAGGGCATTGTTGTCCATCTCATTCCAACATCTTTCCTGCCCCCATGCCCCATTCCTTCCCTCCTCTATCCTTTGACCAAAGTTTCTCCATTCTTCCCATGCCCCCTCCCACATTATGGATCAGCATCCACTTATTAGAGAGAACATTTGGCCTTTGGGTTTGGGATTAGCTTCCTTCACTTAGCATGGTGTTCTCCAACTCCATCCATTTACCTGCAAATGCCATAATTTTATTCTCTGTTAATGCTGAGTAATATTCCATTGTGTATATATACCACAGTTTCTTTATCCATTCATCTATTGAGGGGCATCTAGGTTGATTTCCACAGTTTAGCTGTGAATTGAGATGCTGTAGACATTGAAGTGGCTGCATCACTGTAGTATGCTGTTTTTTAGTCCTTTGGGTATAGACCAAGGAGTGGGATGGCTGGGTCAAATGGTGGTTCCATTCCAAGTTTTCTAAGGAATTGCCAGACTGCTTTCCAGATTGGTTGCTCCAATTTGCAGTCCCACCAGCAATGTATGAGTGTGTCTTTTCCTCTACATCCTTGCCAACACTACTTGTTTGTATTCTTTTTTTTTTTTTTATTGGTACCAGGGATTGAACTTGGGGGCACTCAACGACTGAGCCACATCCTCAGCCCTATTTTGTGTTTTATGTAGAGACAAGGTCTCACTGAGTTGCTTAGCACCTCGCCATTGCTGAGGCTGGCTTTGAACTCGCGATTCTCCTGTCTCAGCCTCCCAAAGTGCTGGGATTACAGGCGTGAGCCACCGTGCCCGGCTACTTGTTTGTATTCTTGCTAACTGCCATTCTGACTGTCATGAGATGAAATCTTAGTTTTGATTTGCATTTCTCTAATGAGTAGAGATGTTGAACATTTTTTCATATGTCTGTTGACTGATTGTATACCTTCTTCTGAGAAGTTTCTGTTCAGGTCCTCGGCCCATTTATCGATTGGGTTGTTTTTTTGGTGTTAAGTTTTTTGAGTTCTTTATATATCCTGGAGATCAGTGCTCTATCTGATGTGTGTGGCAAAAATTTGTTCCCAGAATGTAGGCTCTCTGTTCACCTCATTGATTGTTTCTTTTGCTGAGAAGAAGCTTTTTAGTTTGAATCCATCCCATTTATTGATTTTTGCTTTTATTTCTTGCACTTTAGGAGTCTTGTTAAGGAAGTTGGGGCCTAATCCGACATGATGAAGATTTGGGCCTACTTTCTCCTCAGTTAGGCACAGGGTCTCTGGCCTAATTCCTAGATCCTTAATCCACTTTGAACTTTGTGCATGGTGAGAGATAGAGGAGTTTAGCTTCATTTTGCTGCAATATGGATTTCCAGTTTTCCCAGCACCATTTGTTGAAGAGGCTATCTTTTCTCTAGTGTATGTTTTTGGCACCTTTGTCCAGTATGAGATAACTGTATTTATGTGGGTTTGTCTGTGTGTCTTCTATTCTATATCATTGATCTCCATGTCTATTCTGGTGCCAATACCATGCTGTTTTTGTTATTATAGCTTTGTAATATAGTTTAATGTCTGGTATTGTGATGCCTCTTGCTTCGCTCTTCTTGCTAAGGATTGTTTTGGCTATTCTGGGTTTCTTGCTTTTCCAAATATATTTCATGATTGCTTTTTCTATTTCTACTAAGAATGATGTTGGGATTTTAATTGGAATCGCATTGAATCTGTATAGCGCTTTGGGTAGTATGGCCATTTTGACTATATTGATTCTGCCTATCCAAGAGCATGGGAGATCTTGCCATCTTTTAAGGTCTTTTTCAATTTCTTTCTTTAGTGTTCTGTAGTTTTCATCTTCTAAGGTCTTTCACCTCTTTTGTTAAATTGATTCCCAAGTATTGCATTTCGGGGAGGGCTACTGCAAATAGGATAATTTTCCTGATTTCTCTTTCAGAAGATTCATCACTGATGTGCAGAAATGCATTTGATTTATGGGTGTTGATTTTATATCCTGCTACCTTGCTGAATTCATTTATTAATTCTAGAAGTTTTCTGGTGGAATTTTTTGAATCCTCTAAGAATCATGTCATCGGCAAATAATGATAGTTTAACTTCTTCTTTTCCTATTCTTATCCCTTTATTTCTTCTAACTGCTCTGGCTAGAGTTTCAAGGACTATATTGAATAGAAGTGGTGAAAGAGGATATCCCTGTCTTATTCCTGTTTTTAGGGGGAATTCTTCCAATTTTTTCCCCATTGAGGATGATGTTGGCTTTTGGTTTTGCATAGATAGCTTTTACAATGTTGAGGTATGTTCTTACTATCCTTAGTTTTTCCAGTGTTTTAAATATAAAGAGGTGCTGTATATTGTCAAATGCTTTCTATAATCATATGTTTCTAGACTTTAAGCCTATTGATGTGGTGAATTATGTTTATTGATTTCCATATGTTGAACCAACCTTGCATACCTGGGATGAAACCCACTTAATCATGGTGCACTATCTTTTTAATATGTTTTTGTATTTGATTTGCCAGAATTTTATTGGGAATTTTTGTGTCAATGTTCATCAGGGATATTGGTCTGAAGACTTCTTTCTTTGATGTGTCTTTGGTTTTGGAATCAGGGTAATACTAGCCTCATATAATGAGTTTGGAAGGGTTTCCTCCTTTTCCATGTCATGGAATAATTTGAGGAGTATTGGGATTAATTCTTCTTTGAAGGTTTTGTAAAACTTGGCTGAGTATCCATCTGGTCCTGGGCTCTTCTTGGTTGGTAAGCTTTTGATGGCTTCTTCTATTTCCTTGCTTGAAATTGATCTGTTTAAGTTTTGTATGTCCTCCTGATTCAGTTTGGGCAGATCATATACCCCTAGAAATTTGTCAGTATCTTCAGGATTTTCTATTTTACTGGAGTGTAGATTTTCAAAATAGTTTCTAATTATATCCTGTTTTTCAATAGTATCTGTTGTGATATTTCCCTTTTCATCTCGAAATTTAGTAATTTGAGTTTTCTCTCTCCTTCTTTTAGTTAGGGTAAGCAAGGGTTTATCAATTTTATTTATTTTTTCAAAGAACCAGCTTTTTGTTTTTTTCAATTTTTTGAATTGTTTCCTTTGTTTCAATTTCATTGATTTTGGCCATGATTTTAATTATTTCCTGTCTTCTACTTCTTTTGGGGTTGATTTCTTCTTCTTTGAAAAAAGCTTTTAGATGTAATGTCAGGTTGTTTATTTGTTGACTTGAACTTTCCTCTTAACACAGCCTTCAGAGTGCTCCAGAGGTTTTGATATGTTGTATCAGAGTTCTCATTTACCTCTAAGAATTTTTTATTTCCTCCTTGATGTCTTCTGTTATCCATGCATCATTCAATAGCATATTATTTAGTCTTCAGGTGATGGAGGATCTTCTATTTTTAATTTTATCATTGATTTCTAATTTCATTCCATTATGGTCTGATAGAATGCAGGGTAGTATCTCTATTTTTTTGTATTTGCTAAGAGTTGCTTTGTGGCATAGCATATGGTCTATTTTAGAGAAGGATCCATGAGCTGCTGAGAAAAAAGTGTATTCACTTGTTGATGGATGAAATATTCTGTATATGTCTGTTAATTCTAAATTATTGATTGTATTGTTGAGTTCTATGGTTTCTTTGTTTAGTTTTTGTTTGGAAGATCTATCCAGTGGGAGAGAGGTATTATTGTGTTGTGGTCTATTTGATTCTCAAAATTGAGAAGGATTTGTTTGATATATGTGGATGCTCCATTGTTTGGGGCATAGATATTTATGACTGTTATGTCTTCATGATGTATGGTTCCCTTAAGCAGTATGAAATGTCCTTCTTTATCCCTTCTGACTATTTTTGGTTAGAAGTCTACTTTATCTGATATGAGGATGGAGATCCCTGCTTGTTTAAACATGGTCCATTTGAGTGGTATATTTTTTCCCATCCTTTCACCTTCAGTTTGTGATGTCTTTTTTCTATGAGTCTTTTTTTTTTTTTTTAGTTGTAGATGGACACAATATCTTTATTTTTATGTGGTGCTGAGGATCGAACCCAGTGCCTCACGCATGCAAGGCAAGCGCTCTACCATTGAGCTACAATCCCAGCCCCTCTATGAGTCTCTTGAAGACAACATATTGTTGTGTCTTTTTAAAAAATCCAATCTGACAGCCTATGTCTTTTGATTGATGAGTTTAGGCCATTAACAGTCAGGGTTATTATTGAAATATGGTTTGTATTCCCACTCATTTTGGTTTATTTTGGGTTTTTAACTTAATTTGGTTTCTCCTTTGATTGGCTTTTCCTTTAGTGTAGTCCCTCTCTTTGCTGACTATCATTGTTGTTTTTCATTTCCTCCTCATGAAATATTTTGCTGACAATGTTCTCTAGTGCAGGCTTTCTCATTGTAAATTATTTTAATTTTTGTTTATCATGGAAGGTTTTTATTTCATTATCAAATAGGAATCTTAATTCTGCTGGATATAAGCATCTTGGTTGACATCCATTTTCTTTTAGAGCTTGGTATATGTTGTTCCAGCATCTCCTGGCTTTGAGGGTCTGAGTTGAGAAATCTGCTGAAATCCGAATTGGTTTCCCCCAGTATGTAATGTGTACTTTCTCTCTTGCAGCTTTTAAAATTCTGTTCTTATTGTGTATGGTAGGCATTTTCATTATAATGTGCCTTGGTGTGGATTGGTTGTAGTTTTGTACATTTGGTATCCTGTAAGCCCCTTGTATTTGATTTTCCAATTCATTCTTCATGTTTTGGAAATTTCTGATATTATTTCATTGAAGAGATTGTGCATTCCTTTGGTTTGTATCTCTGTGCCTTCCTCTATCCTGATAATTCTTAGGTTTAGTCTTCTGATGTTATCCCATAATTCTTGGATGTTTTGTTCATAGTTTCTTACCATCTTCATTGTGTGGTCAACTTTATTTTCAAGATTATATATTTTGTCTTGTCTGAGGTTCTATCTTCCAAGTTATCTAGTCTGTTACTGATGTCTTCTATTGAATTTTTTATTTGGTTTATTGTTTCCTTCATTTCAGGTATTTCTGCTTGGTTTTTTTCTTTAATGTCTCTTTCCCTTTCTTGAAGTCATCTTTTGCTCCCTGTATTTGCTCTCTAATCTCTTTGTTGGATTGACCAATTGTTGCCTGTAATTGCTCTCTTATATTATTGTTCACAGATCATTTTAATTATGTATGTTTTGAACTCCTTCTCTGACATTTCATCTACCATCCTGTCAGTGGATTCTATTATTATAGAATCTTGGTTTGTTTGGGGCATTTTCCTTGCTTGTTTTTTCATGATGTTCATGTGTCTTCCTCTCTAGTGCCAATCTGAGGTATTACAGTTTCTACCCTGTAATCCTGTAGTGTCCCTGCAAGTTACCAATACTTCACCTCTAGTATAACCAGGCCTACAGGGATCTTGGGGATGATCTTTCTGGTCCTGGCTGTTGACTCTAGATGGAAGTAGGCAGAGAGAGCTGCAGGTCGGTAGATGGTGGGCTACAGCACAGTGCTCAGTTGGTCTCCCTCTCTGTGCCTGCATGGTTGGTTCACAGTCTTTATCCTATAGGCTTATAGATCCCCTATAGTGTTCCAATGCCTCTCCTTTCAGGGGGAAGCCAATATTAACAGATCTCAATACAAACAATATATAATTCTAGACCAAGTAGCTCCTAATAAAACATTTATGGCTTTGTCACAATTTACAGAAATTATGAGGGCAATTAGTATCTACTATATAAACAATAGGTTTGCAAAAGGGTCTACAGTTTCTGCTGGTGCACTGAAGGGAACTGGGGGTGGGGTGTAAGCTGAGATGTTAGGGAGGTAGGAAGTGAAGAATAGAGTTATAAATCCTTGAAAGCACGAAAGAGGAATCTAAAAGAAGTTGGCTACTAGTAGAAAAGAGAGAGATTTGGGGAAGACAAGTAGGAAGAAAATGGAGTACAACAAACAAGGAAACATAAAAATTAAGGAAAATAAAACATGTAAAAATAGGAGATATGAGACTATATAATACAACTGTAATATACTAATCAGGTATCCCAGTCCTCAGAAGCCTAATGTATAAAAAATACTTGGTTTCACAAATGTTGGGGATGTGAGGGCGGAAAAAGAGTAAGAGAGGAAAAAGAAGAAAAAGGAAGAAAAGGAAAAAAAAAGAGATAATAGAAGGGGGAAAAGTTTCAAGGTAAATAAAAAGGCTTGCTTCCCTTCTCATCCAGTAGGTGGCTTGTCTGTTCTTTACTGGTAGCTCTCTGCTTCGGTCCAAGATGGCGATGAAGGAGTCCCAAAATGGAGGCATCTGTTTTCAGAGATAGGGTGTAGGGGCGGGCAGAGTGGTGGCATTGGGCGATGTGTTCGCAAATGCCACTTTGCAACGTGCTGCGCAGGAGTAGAAGGTTGACTCCAGATCCTGTCCAGTGTCCCCAGGTGTAGGTGAATGGGGGAATCCCACAATAGCAGATGGAGGTCCACACAGGAGGAGCAGCCAGGGATCCTCCGTGGGAGCCGGGGTCTTGCGTAGGAGCTACAGCTAAGGGTCCTGCGTGGGTGGGTGATCTGAGGTCCTGCACGGGCCATGGGTTCTGCGCAGCAAGTGGCTGGGGTCCTGTGCAACTGCTGGGGCCTGGTGACTTGTGTGACTGGAATTCCTGCATGGAGGCAGCTGTCGGGGGTCCTCTAATAACCGGCAGAGAAACAATATTTCCACTATTTTAATCCCTGGTCCTGGAGAGACTAGGAACTTAGCGTCCTTCTAGGCCACCATCTTGGATCCGCCCATATCATGATTGACTGTCTAACACTGATTTTTATGTTGTGTTAATTTTAAGAATTTACCTATTAATTCTTTGAATTTTCCATATATACAATTATCTTATCTTGAACTATGAAAGATGTATAGTCTCTCAGCTGCTCTCTACAGGACTCTGTTCTCTGAAGTACTATCAAACAGCAAGTGCTGTGAAGGGAAAAGCCAGGTAAATGTGGCTCTACCTCACAGTATTCCTCTGTCTCAGGTTGTCAGTCCTTCTAATCTTGGCTGGGTGACATGTTCTCCTGATATTTTAAGTGGGTATTGTACATCTGTTATAGTTGTTTCCATAAGAATTAATCTGATATGAGCTCTTTCATCCTGGTAGACCAGAAGGGCAGCTTAACTTTTCTCTTTGTAAATTTTCTTTTTTAAAAAATTTATTTATCCTAATTAGGTATACATGACAGCATAATGCATCTTGATTCATTGTACACAGATGGAGCACAACTTTTCATCTCTCTGGTTGTACACAATATTGAGTTACACCATATGTGCAGTCATACATTTACCTAGGGCATTGTTGTCCATCTCATTCCACCATCTTTCCTGCTTCTATGTCCCCTCTCCTCTTCTCACTCTGCTTTGACCAAAGTTCCTCCATTCTTCTGATGCCACCTCCTCCATTATGGATCAACATCCACTTATCAGAACATTCAGCCTTTGGTTTTTTGGGATTGGCTTACTTCGCTTAGCATGATGTTCTCCAACTCCATCAATTTACCTGCAAATGCCATAATTTTATATTTTTTTAATGCTGAGTAATATTCAATTGTGTGTATGTACCACAGTAAACTTTATTTTCTACTAACATGCTGAGAGGATTCATTTTTATCCTTAAGTTTTCAGCATTCACAAAGACATGCATAAGGCTTGACTGCTGGTTTCCATTAATTTAATGTTTCATGAAATCTTTTCAACATACAGTTCCAAGCGGTTGTTCACTTCCATCAAATTCTATTCCATTTATTTTGCCCTTAAGTCAGTGAAAACTGCTGCTTGCCAAGGAGCGCTCCGACCAGTAAAACCAACAAGGATCTGTGTTTGTCATCCTTAGATGAAGAATCTCTCATCTTCAGATAAGACCCATTTCTTCCCCTGGGAATTAACTGCTCCTCACTCCAGGGGCTCCACTAGACCCATGTCTCATCTTAAAAGAAACAATCAGCTTTTACCACAGTTCCTCCAGCCCGCCCATCTTGTGACACTTAACGTGAATATTCTCTTTATTCTCTTTCTCCTTTGTCTTCCATTCCCTCCTCAACTCCCTGTCTGGCTTTCTGTTGCACAACTCCCCACAGCTTCTCTTGTGTAAGCCACTGATGGCCTCTGTGTGTCCAACACTGCCACCACTGTGTGTCTCACTCAACTTGTCAAAACCATCAGAACACACTTGCTTCTCTTGGCTCCAGTGTCCATATATCTGGCTGGGTTTTTCTCTAATTGCCAAATCTTTTCGCTATTTATACCCTCTCTCTAGATGATCTAATCTAATTTCTTGACTTTAATACACATAACTTCCAAAAATAGACATCTTTGGCTGTGGGCATTCCTCTCAGAGGTGGCATTTTCTATTTGGTGTTTTTTTTTTTAAACACATACACATGGGTGTCGATAGATATCCAAAGTGAACCTCTATTTTCTTTCTTCAAATTTCTCATTTGTTCCCTTTTCAATAAATGGCCCCACCTTAAATACAGTTGCTCAACTAAGAACATAAAGGCCAGCTGTGAGCTGTCTCCTTCCTTCATTCTCCATTTTCTACATTTCTGCAAGTTCTGTCAGATGTGAAAAACACATTTTCAAAAAGTCCACTTCTGCTTTGCCTGCTACCCCTGAAGTTCAAGATACCCCCATGCGTCTGTCACTATGATGGCTAAGTGGGCTATGTGATTCCGTGCTTGCCCTCAGCCTACATCTTTCACACAACAGCAAAAATTACCCCTTTAAAATGAGACCTGTATGACATCCTCCTCCCACCTAAGCCCACCAGTGGGTAGACACCAAAACACCAAATTCTTTTTTTTTTTTTTTTGGGTACCGGGGATTGAACTCAGGGGCACTTGACCACTGAGCCACATCCCCAGCCCTATTTTGTGTTTTATGTAGAGACAGGGTCTCACTGAGTTGCTTAGCGCCTCACCATTGCTGAGGCTGGCTTTGAACTCACGATTCTCCTGTCTCAGCCTCCTTAAGTGCTGGGATTACAGGCTTAACGCCACCACGCCCGGCTGACACCAAATTCTTGACCATGGTCTACAATCTCTACAAGCTCTGAATTCTGCTGACCTCTGCGTCTCGTTTCTTACTGATCTCTCCTCTTCTTACTGCTTTCCCCTCTGGCACTCTTTTTGTTCCTTAAAATTCAGTCCTTACTTCAAGGCCCTTATACTTGGAAGTTTCCTTGGTCAGAAATGTTCTTTATTATGAATGGAACTTAAGCCATATAAGCCAAAACCAGAAGGTCAAAGGTTGTATATTTTCTCTCACATGCAGAGGCTAAAGAGGAAAAAGGAAAGAAAGGTGGGGATGGATGTCCTAAAAATCAAAGGGAGATCAGTAGAGAAAAGGAGCCAAGGAGGATGAAGGGGAAGTGCATGTAGTGACACTGTATGCATATATGAATAAGTAACAACAAATCCCATCAATATGTCCAACCATAACACACCAATAAAGAATGTGGGAAAAAAGAAATGTTCTTTCTTCCACTCTTTCCATGATGAACTATTTTTCAGTAAACAGGTCTCATCTGAAATGCTATTAAGATGAGAACTCACCACTCTGTCCTCCTCTAGGTCATCAGGAAAGGCCGAGTTACGCCATCCTAACAATCTGAAGTGGCTTAAAACAAGGCAGGCTTATTTCTTGCTCATTCTACATGATGAAGGTTGGCAGAGGACCCTGATCCACGAAGTCCTCACTCCAGGCTGGTGGAGCAGCTGCCATCTGGAGCAATGCCAGTCACCATGCCAGAGGAAAAGGAGGCTCTGATGGGCCCAGCAATGGCACCCAGCACTTGGCCTGGAAATGACACACATCCTTACGCTCAGAAGTCTGGCCAGTACTGGTTACAAGGCCTTGCTCAACTGCAGAGGCAGAAAGAGCCCAGAGGGTGGCCGCTCTAATAGCCATCCTAGTTCTTATTTAACTTACACAGTGTTTGACTCTGAGGGATAAATAAATCTATATCCAATACTCAGATTAAGAAATAATCTCAAGACCTTAGAAGGCCCTTCTTACTGTGGTCTTCCCTCCTCAAGGAGCCAGCCACCATCCTAACTTTGGAATTAATCATACTGCTGTAGTCTGGACCTTACATGTTCCCCACACGCCCAGTGGTGAAGCCTTGGTCTTCAGTGTGGGAGGTGGTGGAAGTTTCAAGAGGTGGGGCCTACAGGAGACCTTTAGATCTTTGGTGGTGTGCCCTCAAAAGGGACTGTGGGACCCTGGCCCTTTCCTTCCCAGTCCCGGCATAAGCAGCTCTGCTCTGCCACCTGTTCCCATCATGATGTGCTGACTCTCCACAAGCCCAAAAGCAATGGGGCCCAACCCTTCTCCATGGACCAAAGCCTCCAAAACTATGAGCCAAAATGCACCTCTTTTAAGCTGATTATTTCAGGTATTTATTTAGTAATGGAAAGCTGATCGGCACAAACACACATGCTTTTATTTATCATCTTACAGCCCAAGTGTGCATCTTGCTTTGTTTCAGCCTTTGTCCTCAGATAAATGGCTGTGTTTTTTGACTTGCTTCTGTCAATAAATTAAATGTTTAAAAGGCTTATTGACATGGACGGATGTAGCTATCATTGAAAGGTGTCCATTTTAATGTATTATTTATAGTTTTGTTTTTATTTTTTTATTTATTTATTTTTTTTTAAATATTTTTTTTTAGTGTCAATGGATCTTTATTTTATTTATTTGTATGTGGTGCTGAGAATCGAACCCAGTCCTCACGCATGCTAGGCAAGCGCTCTACCACTGAGCCACAACCCCAGCCCTAGTTTTGTTTTTATAATGTTTGAGTGTTCTAGTGTGTATCTTGTAAAGTCACTGAATTATAGGGTAATAATTCTTGCACGTTCATCTTTACTAGATCCTGGGAAATTGTTTTTTAAAATGGTTGTAAAATATCCTTACAACGGCATGAGTTCCGATTGCTCCAAGTCTTTAACACTGACACTGTTGTATTTTTAAATTTTTGCCCAGCCGGTAGGTATATGATGGCACCACTTGCTTTTGCTTTGGTAAACAATAAGACTGATCACCTTCACATATATTTTTTTTTGGCACCAGGAATTGGACTCAGGGGCCCTCGACCACTGAGCCACATCCCCAGCCCTATTTTGTGTTTTATGTAGAGACAGGGTCTCACCGAGTAGCTTAGCGCCTCGCCATTCCTGAGGCTGGCTTTGAATTCGTGATTCTCCTGTCTCAGTCTCCCAAAGTGCTGGGATTACAGGCTTGTGCTACTGTGCCTGGCCATCTTCACATATTTTTTTTAAAGTTTATTTAGGGTGATTAGTTTATTCTTGTTGCCCCAGTATAATTATTAAAATGATCTCCTTTTATTCTCTAACAAGTGTTTTGTCAGCTTTTTGTTGCTATGACCAAAATACCTGACAAGAACAACTTAAAGTAGGCAAAGTTTTTTTGAGGCCTGTAGTTTTAAGAGTTACCAGTCCAGAGATGGCCAACTTCACTGCTTTGGGCCCAAGGGGAGGCGGCACACCATGGCGAGCAAAAGGTCCGGCAGAAAAAAGCTTCTCAGCTCACGGCAGGGTCAGGAAGTGGGGAAGGGTGGCAGGGAAGATGCACCCTTCCCCGGGCACAGTCCCAGTGACCCACCTCCTCCAGCCACGCCCCACCTACCTACAGTTACCACCCAGTCTGTACAAACTAGGATGGACTGACCAGTGACAGCTTTCACAGTCCAGTCACTTTACCGCTAAACATGCCTGTATCCACACAGGAGCTCTTTGGGGGACACTACACATCCAAACCATTACGTTCAGTTTGGATAGTAAGTTATGTGGCACTCTATTCTTAGTGGAGTTTCTCCATAATATGGAAATTTCCTTTTTGTTCTTTAAGAATATTATTCATGTGTTTAAGTGGCTCAGAGGAAGAAAGAAAAAATTGGGGTTGATACAGAGGGTTGGGTGAAAAATAATTAAGAGGGAAACTGAACTTCTTAACCGCGATTACTCACTCTGACTCAGGGTGACTGTCTACAAAATAATGTGCAGTGGAATCTTCTAATGGGCATGAGCAGATGGACTTGAGCAATATAACCCAGTGGTCAAAATGGAAGAATCTGTTACTTGTTTCTCAGAAATGACTCAAGTCACAATCATTATTTGAAAACGGGTCACCATGTCTGCGGTAGCCACATGCTTCCCTTTCAATTTGTGATAATTCCCTTAAAAACAAACATGTGAAATCTAATGGCACTTTTGTTACCTTGAGATTGAGTCATTCTCCCTTGAAAAGGGGGACATCAAATATGTAACTCATTATATTTTGGAGGTACTTCTCACTTGTTAAAATGCTTTCTAATGGCTTTGATCCTCTTCCTCAAGAAACCCCGAGAAAGCATCTCCCCCAGCTGTCTAGATGATATAGGCAAGGCCTGTGGAGGCTCACTGCTGTCCCTCCTGTCATTAAGGGTTTTGCCTTAATGAGCCTGCGGCTTAGCTCAGCAAAGCACATTTCCCTCCTCGCATGCGTGAATGGGGTTGAAGATACACATGTGTGCTGGAGAGTAAATGACAAATGAGTTCTTGTTCCATCTTCTATCAAATGAAGTTATTTCAACTTTCGAGGTTCGGCTCACTTCTAATTACTTGAATAAAAAAATTCTCAGAAGATGAGCGTGACAAATGTTAGTTTTTCCTATTTCTAAAGCTCCTCAACAGCTGGAGGGATTTTCTTCTAAATCTTGCAAAAATTGAAGTAAACACAAAAGAATCCCACCTTCTGGAAAAGATGAGGTGGGGTGCTTTGGTTTTCTTTCTGGAGTTCCAAGCAATCCCAGACGAGGATTTCTGAGAGTGCACTTGGTGAATGCAAATGGTAGTGTTTCCTGCAGAGGATGCTCTGGTTCACTGTTTGCCCTGGACCAGCTCCTCAGCCTGGGTTCGATTCTCACTCCCCGCTCTTCAGACTGCCGAGAGAGCACTGCAGGGGAGGAGCACATGGTGGCAAGAGGATCACAAGCCCATCCATTTACAGTGCTCCTTCCCCAAACCATGCTAGGGGAGACGCTGGTCAATGTGTCACAAAGTCCTGTTGGCCGTGCTGGCCAATATGGCAGCCACAGTCATGGCTGAATATCTGAATTTTAATTACAAATAAGATCGAACAGTCACTTGCTCTGTAACTCAGTGGACAAACTTGCTTAGTTGCCCTAACATTTCAAGTGCTCAGTAGCCACATATAGTCAGAGCCACCAAACTGGGTAGTGCAGATGGGAAATATTTCCACTGGACAGTGTTACTTAGCGTCATGGTGAGCAAGACTCCCAAGTCATTTTGGTGTCTGCCTGTGGGCTGCCTCACTTGGAGAAACCCAGCCCTTCCTTGGCTCTCCCTAGGCATCTGAATCTTCCTCGGGGACAACTGCTGGCCCTTGCTTGTCTTCACATTCTCCCACTTTCACAGGAGGCCTCTTCAAATTTAGAACTTCACAGGTGTATTAGGAAAGGCAAATATTTGGACAGTAACTTTCAGAGCAGCACAAGAAGCCATATCTCGAGCACAAGCCACGTGGTTCTGTTAACTTTACTTAGCACTTGATCCCTTAGGTGACACAGCTATCTTCTTTCAGCTGGGCTCACAAATGTGTTCCTGGTCGCAGGGGAAAGTGAAGGACATCTCTCAGCCCCCCTACTCCTCCCCACGCCCTGTCCGCCAGGCACTTCAGTTCTCCACATTCCCCAGACTGGCCTGATTTTTTCCTTTCTCCCAGAGATCTTTGCGTTTCTTTCTCCTGGACAAACCCTCCAAGTCAGTAGCTCACTTATCTCACGTCTCTCTGCATTAAATACATTTATGTACTTAACAGAGCAGAAAGAAAGCTTGCCATTTCTGAAGAAAGAAGTGAGGCAGTCAATGTGCAGGTAAAACAAGATTAGGCAGGAACAAAAGGCAAAGGCAGGATGCTCGTAGGAGAGACAGTTTAAAATTATAACTGTAATTGTTCATCCTCTTGGAATTTCCTGGCTGTTACCACACTGTGGTGTAGATGGTGAGGCTTCTGGATGAATGCTCCCTCTCCATTTTTCTCTGCATTCAGCTGTAAGATCCTCTTGCAAAACCCAGTGCCATCATGAAACCCTAAGAGAGAACTGCACGCCGAGGAATTAATTTAATTGGATGCAACTATTTGGCCAGTTCTTCAATCCACAAATCTAGAAATAAGTAAATATGTATTTTACATAAAATGAGTGCAAGAGCACAGAGTTATTAGCCCTTAGTCACTGAAGAAATCTGTTGCAGTAACCAAGGGCTGGTATTTCACATAGTTTACACATATACTTTAACAATTCCATGCACATGCACACACCCACACCCACACACCACATGCATACATATGTATATATATACATGAGAGAGTAAGCTCCAGAGAGCAAGGGTAAGATCTTTCTTGATTGTGGGGGCTGGTGAATTGGGGTTGGCTGGCAGGCGCAGATTCTGTCAAGAGTGGATGTGGTCTGGAGTCTGAGGGCAGACTGGAAGCAGAATTCTTCCTCTTCAGAGGACTCAGTCTTCCTGCTTGAGGCCATCAACTGATTGGATGAGGCCATCCACATTATGGAAGGTGTTCGGTTTTACTCAAACTCTATTGATTTAAATATTAATCACTCTAAGAAATACCTTTACAGTACCATCTAGGCTGGGGTTTAACCAAACTGAGCGCCAGAATCTAGCCAAGGTGACTCAGAATTAACCACAGTCACCAAACATCATCAACATGATGGACTAATGTGTGTTTCCCAGGGCCAGCGTAACAAAGCATCTCTGACTGGGCGGCACAAACAACAGACATTTATCTTCTTGCAATTCTGGAGACCAGAAGTCTTTAGAAGCAGGGTTAGTTTATTTCAACGAGTGTCTGTGGTTGAGATAGCTGCCTTCCCTTTCTGTCCTTGCAGGGTACTCCTCTGTACATGCCCGTCTCCCGGTGCCCTCTTCTTACACGGACATTAGCCATGCTGGAGTGGGGCCCATACTAATGATCTTTTAACTTAATTTTTTTTCTAAGGACCCTTTCTCTGAGTTGAGGAGGGAGCTCAGTGATAGAGCACTTGCCTTGGCATGTGTGAGGCCCTGGATTCAATTCCCAATACCGCAAAAAAAAAAAAAAAAAAAGGGCTGGGGATGTAGCTCAGTGGTAAAGCACTAGCCTAGCATGGGTGAGGTGCTGGGTTTGATCCCCAGCACTACATAAAAATAAATAAACTAACTAAAGGTATTGTGCCCATCCACAACTAAACATTTTTTAAATGAAAATAAATACAATAAAAAGATCCTGTCTCCAGATATAGTCATATTCTGAGGCACTGGGATGAAAACTTCAACATTTTAATTTTTAGAGAAGGACAAGATTTAACCCATGGCAGTAGGAACAGGTATTCTGGGGTGGGGGTGGAGGGTAGATGGGTGCATCCCACGCTCATAAGTGCTGAGTTCAATGTGATCGGGTGCAAGTGATCACAGCTGGATGCCTATGAGAGCAGAGGATCAGTCTACTTTGATGTATGGGTAACCTCTGTGGTAACAGTTTTCGTGTTTTGAAAGAACAAGATCTATTTGCCCATCTATTAGGTTGAAAAAAAAAGTGCTATTGGTAGAGAAACAATTTGCTGCCACCAAATGCAGGGGTCAGCACAGCTTTACATGCCCAGCACCTGCGTTTGTCAGCATCTTCCTGCAGCCTTACAACACAGCGGCTGGGAAGGAAGCCTGAGGCAGGCTGGCTGGGCTCTCTCCCTTCATGGCTCAAGTGGCTGTTGGTTCCCCTCTTTGATGTGTTCCTCTTCTAGCTGGCTTTAAGCTTTCAGATTTGTTTCTAAGCTTACTTTTTCTAAGCAGAAAAAGTAGTACTTTCACTCACTGCAGAAATTTGGAAAAGTATACAAAAGTAGGCAGAAATAATTAAATGCCAAAGCAATTTCACCATATATTTAGAAAATCACTTAAGAAGTTATATTTCTTCCTAATCTTTTTTTTTGAGGCATATATAACTTTTTAAAATAAAACTGGGATTACATAAAGTATACTTGAATATTCTACTTACTCACATTATATTCTAATGAATATTTCATTCATTATAATATAATATAATGAATAATATATTCATTATATTATAATGAATAAAATAATATTTTATTATTCTTTTTTTAATATGTTTTAAGTTGTTGATGGATCTTTATTTTATTCATTTATTATTTATATGTGGTGCTGAGGATCGAACCCAGTGCCTCCCACATGCTAGGCAAGCGCTCTACCACTGAGCTACAGCCCCAGCCCCTGTTTATTATTCTTGAACACAGTTAAATGGTTGTATGATACATTATCCATCCTTGCAGGAATATTCATTTCCCACATTGTTTTTTAGTGCCTTTAATGTGCTCTACCTATGCAGGTCCTGTGCATATTCTGATAAAACAGAAAAGAAGTTGTTTTTATAGAGCTTTTCTCATTTACAGATTTGTGCTCACTTTCTAACCATACCTTTATTCTGATCCAAGAGAGTTAACTTACCTAGGAGGAAGGCATTTTTGTTCCTTTCCTCTTCCTGCTGCATCTCTGGAATGTGAAGTGATGGCTGGCATTCCAGTAGCCATCTTTGCACCATTAAGTAACTCTGAAGATGGAAACCAAACACTGAATATAGGATATACAGGATTCTGGGTTCTTGAACCCTGGAGATATCTCCTGGGCCCTGTTCATATCAGGACTTTCTTGAAACAAAAATAAAATTTCTAACCTGTTTATATCACTATTATCATGGATTTTTCTGCAATGTGGCAAACTACTTTTTTAAAATTGATACAAAGCTATTTGATACAGAAACTTCAAATTTCTATGTAGTTAAATGTTATCACATTCATCAACTCTAAGGATACATTTTTCCTACAATGTATCATCTTAGAATAGATGACATGTCATAGTTTAAATGACTTTTTAAATTGAGGTAAAACTTACATGACATGAAAATTCACCATATTAGCCATTTTAAAGTGTATAAGTCAGCAAGTTTAAGTCCATTCACAATGTTTTTCAACTATTATTACGAGTTAATTCTAGAACAGGGAACCCTATACCAATCAAGTGGTCACTCTCCATTTCCCCTCCTCCTAGCTCCTGGCAACCACTAATACACTTTTTGGCTATATGAATTGCCTATTCTGGAAATTCCATATAAATGGAGTCATAGAACATAGAACCATACAACATGTGGTATTTAGCTACTGGCTTCTTTAAGTTAGCAGAAATGTTTTCAAGGTCCATTCATGTTGTAGTATGTATCCGTCCCTCACTCTTTTTTATGGCTGAGTAATAGTCCATTGTATGGATATACTACATTTGTCTATAATTAATGCTGCTATGAATGTTCATGTAGAAGTTTAAACATCTCTTAAAGATGTATGCTTTCTCTTGGGTTATACTAAGCAGAGGAATTTCTGGATCAATGGCCACTTTATGTTTAGCTTTTTGATGAACTGCCCAATTACCTTCCAAACTGGCTGCATGCTATTCACTCCCACCAGCAATGTACTAGGATTCCAATTTCTTCCCACTCTCATCAACACTCACTTTTCCTTCCAGCCATCCTAGTGGGTGTGAACTGCAATTTATCCCGTTCCTAGCTGATGGACGTCTGGGTTGTTTCCATTCTCTCACTCTTAGGAGTTTTGCTATTATGAACATTCATATACAAGTTTTTGTTTGAACACTTTTTTTTTTCAATTTTCTTGGGTATATACCTATAGCTGATTTTTTTTAGTAATTATAAATTTGTGTTTATTTTTTAAAATTATTTCTTTTACAGTAGAACGCATTTTGACATATTATACACAGCTGCAGCACTTCTCGTCCCTCTGGCTGCACACGGGGCAGAGTCACTCCAGCAGTGTGATCACGCATGTATGCAGGGTAATAACGTCTGTCTCATTCTACTGACCTCCCCATCCCCACAACTTTCCCCTCCCCTCTCCCCCCTCTACATAAACCAAAGTTCCTTCATTCTTTCCTAACCCTCTGCCTAAAGCACAAGAAGTAAAATCAAGAATCAGCAAATGGGATGGATTCAAACTTAAAAGCTGCTTCTCAGCAAAGGCAACAGTCACTAACATGAAGAGAGCACCTACAGAATGGGAGAAAATCTTTACCACATGCTCCTTGGATAGAGCACTAATCTCCAGGATATATAAGGAACTAACTCAAAACACTTAACGCCAAAAAAACAAATAGCCCAATCAATAAATGGGCTAAGGAATTGAACAGACACTTCACAGAAAAAGAAATACAATTAATCAACACACATATGAAAAAAATGTTCACCTCTAGCAATTAGAGAAATGCAAATCAAAACCTACAGCTATCTGCTGGGCCATATGGTAATTCTATTTACTTTTTTGAGGAAGTGTCAAAACTATTTCATTTCTTAAAAAAATGTTTTTCCCATTTTTTATTGGTGCATTATGGTTGTACATAATGGTGGGATTTACTGTTACTCACTTGTACATGCACATGATACAACAATACAATTTAGCCAATATTATCTCCTAGTATTTCCCTGTTTCCCTCCCTGGCTTCCTTTCCTCTACTCCCTTCAATTTTCATGTGATTCCCCACCATCTTTCTTTTCCTTTTTCCTCTCTAGTTTCTACACATTAGAGAAAACACAGGACCCTGACCTTTTGAGTTGGCCAAACTCTCTTTCAGTGGCTTACCATGTGACAGCCCCACCAACAGAATTCATGAAAAATGATGAGCAAATTTCCTTTGACTCCCATTTCCTTTGACTCCCATTTCCTTTTTTTTTTTTTGCCTTTTTAATTTTGAAATTTAAATGAGATAAATAAAGAGGATAAATATTCTATACTTTACCACCCCCCAAATTAATCAGTGTTAACACTTTTTCTTGGCTCCACATATTTTAAAAGTGTTCAAGCCACTTTCTTCCTTTCACCACCCCAATTACCGTGCCTTCTGCAGAGATAATGATTATCACAATTTTGGCATCTATCCTTTTAGACCATGTTTTATTAGTATTCACTAATATTACCAATAGGTAACATTCCTTCATGTTTTTAAAACTTCAGGCATATGCCATCATACTGTTGTTATTCTGCAACTTACTTTTAAAATAGCTTTTTTGAGGTGCATATGCAATTTATACGATTTGATGAAACTGGGAATATGCCCACACCTGTGAAGCCATGACCACAATTCAGGTAAAACCACATCCACAGCCAGGTGTAGTGGCACACAACTGTAATTCCAGTGACTCAGGAGCCTGAGGCAAGGGGATCACAAATTTGAGACCAGCTTCAGTAACTCAGCAAGGCCCTAAGTAACTCTGAGAGACCCTGTCTCAAAATAAAAAATGAAAAGGACTGGGGATGTAGCTTAGTGGTTCAATGTCCTAGGGTTAAATCCTCAGTACCAAAAAAACAAAACAAAACCTCACTCTTATCATCTCCAAAATTTCTTTGTGTCCCTTTATTTTATTAGTGTAGAACACTACATGAGATCTACCCTCTTTACAAATTTTTGAGTGCATAACTGAGTATTGTTGACTGTGCTGTGCTGTATGGATCTCTAGAACTCATTCATCCTGTATAACTGAAAATACCAATTCAACAACTCTCCATTTTTTCCTCTTCTAAAACTTGCCTTTCAAAATACTGTTTTTTTGAAATCTATCCATGTGATGTGCTGGTAAATATTTAACTACCAGCTCTTGTGGAGAGAAAAGGAATGATCTAGCCTTTGCCAATTTTCACAATGTAAATACTTGTAACACGGCTTATCCCAGGCTACAGCTGTAATATCAGCCAGTTTGCAAAACTCCTGTAATTTTAGCATTTGGCTCTCATGCACTGGCTCGCGGATACCATTAAATCTCTCTGTATCAATGTGCAGATCAGGGTTTTGCTTGTGTTTTGTTCGAGGACCTTTGGACCTCAAGTGCAGTGTTTTCATCTGCTCCCCACTGGACACCTAGGCTGCCTCTGGGTTTCCACTGTTATAAAACATTGCTACAGCAAACATTCTTCCGCTTCCCACTGGTGCACATGTGCAGGTTTCTGGAGCACGGGGTACGTTCCTCAGCAACTTTTACTTGTCTGCAAAGTTGCCATGACCTTGACGACACTGAGGATTGTGAGACTCAATTTTTGCTAACTGAAAAGGTATAATTCCATTGACGTAGCACAACTCCATTGATGTAATAGTTGTCCTTTGTTCTGAGGTCCAGTGACTGTTCATGTATAACTACGTATGTGTTTATTGTTTCATTTGCTTATATTTAATTACATCAGTGTTTATCTACCTTTGGTTGACTGTAAGAAATACAATAAGCTGTGGAAGAGTCTCCAACTCCGGACCCCAAATTAGTGTCAGATGGTCATTTGGCTTTTCTCTAAACTTAAGGGAAATACATAACTTTAATTTGGGGATTTAGAAGCAAAGTGAAGGTCATATTGCCCTTGGCTTCAAGCAACAAAGAACCATTTTAACACTGACTAAAACAAATGTGATGTTTAGTCAACATGATAAAGAAGCCTGGGCTGGCAAAGGAGGCAGCGGGGCCATTCTGGATGCGGTTCCTACCATCTTTCTCCACCATCCTTAGTTGTAAGATGCTCTCTCTCACTGCCTCAGGGCTGCAAGATAAAACTGCAGCTCTAGGCCTGTGGTCAGGAGGGGGCACTGCCCAGACCAGGAGAACAAGAGCTTCCACATAAACACACAGAAGACTTCTGTTCTGGTCAGACCTGTGTCACGAGGCTGCCTGTGTGTGAGGCAGGCATTTTAGTAGAATATATTTTCTCATCCTTGGAACAGAAAAGGCATCCTGTTACAGTGGGAAATGTGACCAAGGGAGATATCTGCCTCAGAGTTATTTAGAATGTGGATTTTATAAGCATTATTTTTTCATGGTCACATCACACTGAATCAATGCTAGAAATTCATTCACGAGTATCTGCCAGTCAAAAGCGCAGACGCTCAGTTCCCACATCTTGTTGCTTTACAGGTCACCATTTGGTTCATTTGCCACTGCCTGTTAAGCACCTAAGTTTTGCTCCTTTTTGTCTCTTTTTTTAATGATTTAAAACCAATTTACAATGTTAGAGCTGACAAATAAACCTGGCACAGGCTATTGTATGCTGAATCCTCTAGGCATGCCTCCTACCACGTAAGTTCAGAAAATTGTTTAAGAATAGTTTGTGGGATGTGGGGGGTGAGCACATGGGGCTGAAAGAAAACCTAATTTGTCATTTATTGTTCTGTGTTTCTAGAGACAGGTCTCTTCTAATGTCTCATATGATTAGTATAATTCACGAATGCCTTCCTCCAGAGGTCAAGACACTGGGCGGTATGTGCCAGCAGGACCAGGAGAGGTGTGGTTCTTTACCACCCATAACCTGGAGATGAGTCACAGGAAGGCTGTCAGCAAACAGGAAGGAGGAGATTTGGATAAGGAAGTAGGACATACGTTAGATTCCACAGCAATTAGGCTTTTCCATAAAAGCAGCATCTGGCTTTGGAACTTGCCAAGTAGAATAAAAAGGGAGAAAGGGAGGATCTGAAGGCGGCCTTGAAGAAAACACCAAGGCATGTGGTAGTAGTTAATAATTGGGCAACTCAGACGTCCTATGCAAAGTGCCTGAGTTGCGCAGGTCACCGCTGATCTACCTCCCAGGAACACCCGGCCACTGAGGCTGTACCTGCCATGTGTCAACATCAGCACACGTGCAGAGGCTGAGCGTGCAGCTGTGCCTGTGGTATTTTGTAGCACTCACTGATGACTGCTGCCATCTTACACATGCCACTGATAAAGGCCAGAGAAGCCATTAGTTATCTACTTCGTTTAACATTTTTGATTCCTAGACAAAAGATTTCACTTCCAACTTTGTTAGATTCTAAAACTAAAGAAAGAATAAAAGACCAATATGTTCTCTGTATCTTCTGATCTATTCCATGTTTTTTTTCTTTTCTTTTTTAAAGGAGACAACGCAACCATACATCTGCCAGTGACGCAGCAGTGAGACCAAGGAGTGACATGCAGCACTGGCTGTCCTCCTTTTTCCCACTGCCTCTCTGGTGGCAGAAATGTTGATGTGATGGTGAACTTCAGTAATGTTGACTATTGCAGTACCGGAGACCGAAGCTAGGGCTAGCGCACGCGAGGCAAGTGCTTCCCCACTGAGCTAACCTCTTACCTCCTCCCTCTTTTTTTCTATTTTATTTGAGACAGGGTCTCATTAAGTTGCCCAGGTTAGTCTTGAACTTGCAATCCTCCTGTCTTAGCCTCCTGAGTAGCTAGGATTAGAGGTGTGTGCCACCATGCCTGGTTGCTTTTATTTTTATTACAAACTATTTTCCTTGCAATAAGTAAAAAATATTTATCCACTGAGACTTTCCTTATGCTCTAGGACACAGATCTGCCAAAGTCAGACAGATTTCAATTCAAATCCTGGCTCTGCTGCAGAGTTGTGCAACTCTGAGTGAATTACTTAATCCTGTCAAATCTCCATTTCTGAATCTGGAAAATGGGGATAATAATATATGTGCTTTGCAGAGACTGTTGCAAGAATTAAGTGAGATTACATAAAGTACTCAGCACCATGCCTGGTATCACTAAGTGCTTGAAAGACAGACAGCTATTATAATTGTCAGGTTTTAAAAAATTTTCCCATTAAGACTCCAAGTTCAAAATTAAAATGCAAATTAGGAGGGTTTATCTGTGGCCCAACTTCACATGCCTCTTTAGGAATGCACATGTCACATGAGGGAGACTGGTTACCAACAAGAAGGGCCTTCCTCATCTGCACTGTGCACTGCATCCACCTTTGTGCCCGGGTACTTGTGAAAGGGAGCTTCAGTGACTCTCTCCATTAGGCTGCTGTGAGGATGGGATGAGGGCACACGCGTGGCACACAGAATGCTCTGCCCCACCCTTCCATCCTCCAGTGCCGGCTGCTGTACTTCTGTGGGTGTAGCCTTTTCTCTTAGAGGAGCCATGGGGGTGGGACCAGAAGATCTTCCTCCAGAGCCCTGCAGGTCAGGCCCCTACCTGCTGCGTCCTGGAGGATTGCTCAGTTGTTTAGGTTACACAGCTAGGAGACACGATGGCTCTCTTCATTTCCTAAACTAGCAAAACCAGAAAGTCAGCATGAGGAAAGCACTTACCACCAAGTCAGAAAGACGCTTGATGGGAAAAGTTCAGGCTGAACCCTATGGCTGTGGGTCTGGGTCCCAGTCCAGGTAACATCTGGAGACAGAAGAGGACCCACTGAACTATGGATTGCATCTAGGATTTTTGCCTTCTGGCTGACCTGAGCATTGGCGTGGAGGCCAGCAGAGTGGGCAAAGATGGAAAACTAATCTCCTAAAAATTCCCCCTTTAGGGGCTGGCATTGTGGCTCAGTGGTAGAGCGCTTGCCTTGCACATGTGGGGCACTGGGTTCGATCCTCAGCACCACATACAAAATACATAAATAAATAAAATAAAGATTTAAAAAATTAAAAAAAAAAAATGCCCCCTTTCATTTCCACCTATAGAGACCATTTATTTGTATCTTTGGCTCTGACCGTGGTGCTGAATGCTCATCTTGAAAATTCAACTCCGGCTACAGTCTCGAGTTGTGGGTGGGTTGGAAGTGACCTCCCTTGGAATGTGTATGCCCCTTCTCTCTTCTCCAGTTCTACTAACCATACATTTAAGCTGCAGTGTTTACTCCCTTGAGCTCCTTTCGAAAAGCAAGATTTGGGGAGAATTTCTGGCTAAATGTAGAGATGGGGATGCTCCCAGTTCCTAAACACCATCTAAATAGGAATAGTGTTTTGAATAGTCAGAAAACAACCTGACTCCAAAGTACCAGGTAGCCCCAGCACAGTATCTTTCCATCTACAGAGAATAATAGCAAAGTCACAGTTCCTAAGACAGCGGCCACAAAAGACTCCACTTCTCAGCATGGGTGTTCCCAACTTCAGCGTGCTGCTGCCCTACTGCTGACATCCCATGGATGTTTATGTTCACATAAAGCCTGATCACAGGGTTTTTTGGAAGTAGCACTTTTGTGCTAAGTACAACCTAGGATCCTGACATCAGGAAGCTCACATCTGTTAGGTGGGAAAATCACAAGTAACAGTGACTATGAAGTAAGGCAGAATGACCCGCGTGCATTACCAGAGATGCCACACATCAAGAGCAACGGTGTCACAACAGTGGCCTATCCTGCTCTGAAACCTCACTGGCAAGAATTGAGTTCTGGGGCTGGGATTGTGGCTCAGTGGTGGAGCGCTTGCCTTGCATGCGTGAGGCACTGGGTTCGATCCTCAGCACCACATAAAAATAAATAAAATAAAGACATTGTGTCCATCTGCAACTAAAAAAAAAATATTAAAAAAAAAAAAGAATCGAGTTCTGAGCTCTGGGTTTGACCCTCCACTCCTCTTCCATTTTAGGCAAATATATCTGAGTAGATGGGGCTGGTCAGCCATAAATGTGGTTTTGGAGATTAACTCCACTTTTGCCGAGAGCCTGCTCACGCATCTTGGGACTCCAGCTTGCCGGCAGCCTGGGTGGACTGTGCTTGTTGCTGCAAGGGCTGCCGTCAACCACCAAGAAGGTAATCCCAGGCAGGCTGGGGCAGAGAGGTTGCCCCACAGACACAAAGTGCAGCTCCACTTCCACCAGCTGTGTGCAAACAGGCAGAGAGATTAGTATGCAGAGAGAAGCAAACAAAGGGACAGGCAGCAATCTGTTCAGGAGGAACTGGCCACGTGGTGAGCCTTTCCTCTGTCTGACCTGGGAGAAAGGACCTGAGGACCTTTCACCTAACTAAACATCAAGCTTCCCTCTGCCCTTCTTGGGGTCTTTTTATCAGAACTCAAAACATGTTCAAAGTTATGGCATGTTGGGTCAGGCATCAACTTTATGTAGAGAACGGCATGGCTTTGAATAGCAGGAAAGGGTGGCACTGCCATCAGTTATGCTTAACCCTCTATCTTGAGGTACGAATGGCCTGAGGAGCAGGGTCTGGGCTTATGACAGGGAAAATCCTTCCCAGTGCCTAGAGAGTGCCTGGCATGCTACCGATGCTCAATAAATCTTTCTCCAACCAAATTATTGCTGAGCAACCAAAGGAATAGGGGGTAGTTGCTTTCCCAGCAGATGTCGTACTCCAGAGAGCAAGGAGTTGCTGATCACAAGTCCTGGTCTTTGGGGAGACTTATGACTTGGCAGACCTCACATTCTAGAGCACTGAGGAACTCCTGCTATGGGAGCAGAGGCTACACTCAGGAAAAGCTCCCCCAGGAATCCAGAACCCAGTCCATCTTCACCAGCCACGCAGTCAACACCATGTCCATGAGCCCTTTCCTCTCCAGAGACACTGCCCTCCACTTTCCAGACCCCTTACTGAGGTCAATCAATCTACCTTCTAAAAGGAAAATCAGGCTAGTATTTTCTCCTTGCCATCAGTCAGTCCGGCCGCAGAGCCCTTTCCAAGGCCCATTCAAAGTTACTTAGAAGTAGGGTCCCTCCAAGTACTTCATGATTTGTTACCTATTCTGTTACTGAAGGAAGCTCTGTGCTTCACATTTTCCCGCCTCCACTGTTTCTGTGTCAATACATACAGAGACAGTGAGGGGGGATTAAAACAAGGCCTATGCACCACCCCCACTATGCCTTCGTCCTCGTTCTCCTGCCCTTGGCCTGTCCTCTGGCCTGTTCAGTCAAAGGAAAGAAGCCCGCAGGGAGAGGCAGCTGCTTGCATGAAGTCAAAACACCTCCTGTAAAAGCATACCCAAGGGCTGTCCCTTTGTCCAAGACCAGTTCTGACAGCGAAGAAGGCTGGTGCCCAACTGGCACACTCTGATGCCTTTGTCCTGTCGCCTCCTGCCACATCAAGCCTTTGGCACAGTACTGGTTACTCAACCTCTGCCAGGCCTGCGCCATCATTTGCCCAACCCATAGGCGGTGGTAGCCAACATGTTCAGGGCTGATACAGGTTGGTGTTGGGCCACAATTTCAAAGACTTCATTTCCATAGGGTAGACTGCGTAAGGGGTAGATGCACCATCTTTCACTCCTCCACCTCTATGACTTTTTCTTAAGCATTTAATCAACAAGCTCCTTGTCCATCTGCTACCCTTTTCACCTCCCAGGAGGAAGAGACCTGTGCCCGCTGCCCCTCACGTCTCCTCTGGCATTTGTAAGCGCTAACTCTGAGACAGCAAGTTGGCAGAGTTTGGCCCAAAGCTCCCAGGCCGCACCCACATACCAGGGTAGCGCCAGCGTACACCCTGCCCAGGCACTCATCTATTTTTCCCACACAGTTCAAAGGGCTGGCCATCGGGCACTAAGGCTACTTGGGTGGAAAAAGCCTTTTCAAAATAGGCTGGCTCTTAAATAGCTGGCTAACGTTTGTTCCTGGGCCTTTAAAGAGGAAGAGTAGATGAGGGGTGTGGAGGTCTTCTAGAAGATCATGGGAATTAGACACCATTGCAGAAAAACTCCCTTAGCCAACTCACTACCACACACAACCCTGAGGGCTCTAAGCTCCATTCTTAGGGGGAAAAAATCAAAGCCCACTGCAACGGCCAGCCACCAAGCCCAGATGGAGCAGACCAGGCATGACGCTCGAGTTTCTTCCCAACACACACCAACCCTAGGTCCTGAGAACCGCTCTCCCTTCTGCTGCTTCCACTCTACTAGCTCTAAGTGGAGGTAAGTGCTACTAAAAATCCACCTCAAGGTCTCTTTTTAAAGGAATGATTGATTAGTGGAGCTGCTACTTTAACTAAACGCTCTACAAAATAACCAAATGTAACTTCTCGGCTCTCACACAGCTCCTCGTTCACCTAGACTCTTACCTCCCAGGAGAAGGGCTTCTGCGCCTACTGCCCTCCTGTCTTTTCTGGCTTTAGTGAGTCTGCATGGCTTGGCCCAAAGCTCCCTGGCCGCACCCACATACCAGAGTAGTAACCACGGTACTCCCAATGCAGGCTGGGCATTCCTAATCCGAAAATCTAGAATCTAAAGTCCTCCAAAACTGAAACTTTTTGAGCATTAGCATGATGCTGTAAGTGAAAATTCCACACCTGACTTCACATTGATGGGTGCAGTCAAAACTTAGGTGATTTAAAAGTATTGGAAAACAACCTTCAGACTATGTGCTTAAGGTCTATATAAAATAATGGATTCTACGTTTAGACTTAGGTCCCTTCCCCAAGGTATCTCATTGCATATATGCACAAATTTTAAAAATCCAAAATCTGAAACACTTCTGCTCCCAAGTTTCTGAGTAAGAAATGCTCACCTGTAGCCTGGAAGAGAAAGAAGAGGGAGAACTCAATTACCAAGGCAAAGAGGACGGCACTGGAAACAGCGTCAGGGAGGCCACTGCTGAAGTAGCTTGGACTATGCTGAACTCCAAATAGTCAGCACCCACTGAGATTTGTGCCTTGATTCCATGGTGTTCTCTATGGTGAGCAAGTAAGAGAGGGTTTCTTTGATTTCTGGTCACTCTCCTTCCACTTAGCCATTGGTAACTCCACCAGCCCCTTGACTTTGCCAAACTGATTGCAGACTAACTCCCAGACTCTGCCTTTGTTATTTTCTCATAAATATTACTATGACTTCTACTTTATGATCTTACAAAAGGGCAGCTTGCAGTATTGTCTTTGACATATACTGTATTTAAAGTGTATTCCTTTGAGGATCAGAATGTCAGATCTAAAGTGATCTCAGAGATACTCCAGGACATGGGTTCTGAACTGGAGGATTAATAGTCTAGGAGGGTCCATGGGGGAGTTTGTGAGCCTCCTAAAATACTACCTTCAATTCTGGACTTATGTACATTTGCACTTTCTTTTTCTTTCTTTTTTTTTTTTTTTAAGGGAAAAGGGACATAACTTAATGAGTCTAACGGGATCAACTTGTTTTAGAAATGAGGAAAACTAGGTTCCATATAAGAAGGCTGGAACTAGACTTAGGGTATGTGACTCTGAACTCTTTGTATTGTATCATACTTAGATGATGACACATCTCAAAAACTTGTGGTCAGATACACTCAGCAAAAAGGCTCGACTTTTTTCTTTAAAATTCCCCCTAGATGATAATACAGGAGTATGAACCAATAAGGACAGAGAACAAGAGCACAGACACCAGTAAGAGCTGTGAGAAGAATCTTAGCAAGTGGGCCAGCATAGATAATTCAATTTAGCATGGCAGAAAATGCTGATACCTGGGACCCCAGAGAAGAAAGTCCACAAGAAGCAATCTGATACCTGTGTAGAAGGGCAGGAAGGCTCATCAGGGGTGGGACCTGAGACAGGAGTCCCTGGGATTTCAGCATGAGGGCTGAATTAAATTCCAATGTCCCCTGGGCCTCCCCAACACACGTTTCACTCTCTGGAGAGCTTGAACCAGAGAGTCCCTACATTTGGAGACATCAGGCACAGTTCTAGGAGAGTTGGGCGCTATGCTAAAATGAGGTGAACTTAAGTCTACGTTCTAAATAATGAGACTCATGGCCTCTTCCACAGCTCCACAATCTAGCAGCCAGGCTTATCCCTAGGTTGGGCTCTTTCCAGCTCACAACCATCGCCATGCACATCTAAGGCTAGAACTACATTTCCCAGCACCCTCTTACCTGCCTGGTTCCAGACTGCAGTTTGCCAATGAGAGGAACCTGCCATCAGACATAGAATATGTAAGGGACATAAATGCCATTATTCCAGCAGTCAGACATGGCAGTGTCACAGAATGCTGCCAGCTTCCACTCGGCAGCCCACCACTGGTCCAAGGGACACTGAGGAGTATTGTACTTTCTGGCGACCTGCAGCTTCTGCTTCAGCATTGCAAGCTTGAGACTCCAGTGACACTTTCTCTAACCTCTGGCTACAGCTTTCAGGACGTCTATCCCCTCAGCACCCCAGCAACGTCCAGTAAACCCTTCATTCTTGTAATATTTGTAGTGACTTTGGTTGACTGACCCTAACAGACCTAATACCTAACAGGAGACTGAAGAACTCATCTCAGCAAACGAGCTAGGTCACGAGGAAAACTGAATACTTCTAAGTGATGACACTGGGAATCCCCCAATGAAATAGCTCAACCTACATTCAATTGCCCTGTATTAATTTTCTATTGGTGCTATGACAAACTGCTATAAATGTAGTGACTTAAAACAACACATTTATTATCTTTAATTCTGGAGGCAAGAACTCACATAAAGGCCACACTAGGATAAAATGGAGGCGTCATCAGGGCTGAGACTCTCGAGGCTGTAGGGAGAGAATAACTCCATTTTCTTGCCTTTCCCAGCTTGGTCAAAAAGACTATGACCCTCCTTCTCCATCTCTGACACCAGTCATGTTGGATCTCTCTGACATTCTTCCGTAGTCTTGTCTCCCTCTGACCAAAGCCAGAAAAGGTTCTCTGCTTTTAAGGACTCATGTGATTAGAGTGGGCCCACTGGGATCATCTCCCCATCTCAAGGTGCTTAACCTTAATCACATCTGCAAAGTCCATATAAAGTCATGGTTTCTAGTGATTAGGATGCCGACATCTTCTCTGTGTGTGAGGGGGCCACTATTCTGTCAATCACACACCCATGACTGGGATCACCAGCTGTTAAGTCCTGGCAATTAACAGATACCTTCCAACATTTAAGCCCTACCTTTAATATGAATGGAGAGTCAAAGACCTCCAGACATTTTAGCAAACCTGCAACATGAACAGCAAGGTTAAAAATGGAAACTCAGAGCCTAGAAGAATCAGAGACATGCAGGGAGCAGGAAACTTTAAAAAGGGAAAAAAATACATAACATTCTAGGAAAAAAGGGTGAATTCTCAAAACAGGGAAAAAAACGCTAAAAAAACCCTCTTAGATATTAAAACACATCAGTGGAAATAAAAATTCAGTAGGAAGTTTTTAAGAAAAGGTAGAAAAAGGTAAAGAAAGAACAGGTCAAAAAATGAAAAACTGCAAGGCAGGGAGGGGTGGGTGGTGGAGGCTGGGTATGGATTACAGAATTAATACAGGAGGTCTAACTTATGAAAAATAATAGTTCTATAAAGAAAGAATAATGAAAATAAGGAAATAAAACGATCTAAGAAATAATAGAAGTATTGTCTGGAGTTGAAAGACACAAATCTCCAGAATGGAAGGGACCTTTTCTGGCCAAAGAAATGGAGAGACTTCTGCCATGGTATATAATAAATGAAATTTAAAGAACTCAAGGGATAAACAGAATCTCCTAAAATCATTCAAAGAAAAATGGCCAGAAATCAGCATTGTATTACATTTTCTCAACAACACTGGAAACTAGAAAACAAAGTCTCGGAGGAACTTTTTTTCCCAATCAAGAATTCCACAACAAGTGAAATTGTCTTAATGTGAGTAAAATGAAAACCTAAAGGCAAAAATCTCCCAGTCACCCTTTCTCTGGAAATCACCACAGGATGTGTGGAAGTGCCCATTGCAGGCATACACCTACAGTGGTGGTGGTGGGGATGAGAGTATTAAAGCAAGAAGGAGCCCAGGATGCAGGGGCGGATCTAACCCAGGAGAGGGAGAAAGGGGATTTCTGTGATGGTAATGAAGGTAAGCCCGAGGCAGATGGCTGGATGCAGGCAGAGAGAACTACCAATCCAGACTCCTGCAGGAAGCTGGGCTGAGAAAACAACCTGCAGCCAAGGGACCACATGCTGGGTTGGAACATGCTGGAAGGGATGTCACACAGTTCTTGTAGTCATGACAAGGAAAAAATTGTTAAATACATAGGAAATTAAACTTAAAAACTGTGTTCATTTCAGACTTTTAAATTGCATCTACAAAATTATCAACAGTAATTCTTGATTTAACCCAAAACTATAACTAAATTGTGAAGGTAAACGGAATAGTTATGTTTACAGGTGATGGTGAGAGCTAAATTCTCACCTCCAACAGTTAAGAAAAAAAAAAAAAAAGCAAAAAAACCCAGTAAAGATGAAGGAACACGGGGCTGGGATTGTAGCTCAGCAGTAGAGCGCTTGCCTCGCATGCGTGAGGCCCTGGGTTCGATCCTCAGCACCACATACAAAGCAATAAAAAAAAATAAAGACATTATGTCCATCTACAGCTAAAAAAATATTTCAAAAAAAAATTTAAAAAAAAAAAAAAAAAGATGAAGGAACAACAAAGTAAGCATTTTAAAGTTGAGGTATCAGAACAGACAGAAAAGTGAGCCTACTGGTAAAGCGAGGGGAGCACACGGGTAGGGCACAGGAGAGCTGTTGGGCATTGTAAGGCTCAGGACCATGTAACTATATTACATCCACAGAAACAAAAGTTTCAATTTAAAGAACAAGACAACTAAAGTGCCAATCAAACTGATAAGTGGATAGCCCAAAATGTGGTTGGGCCATATGATTGAGAGCATTATTTGGCTATAAAAAGAAATAAAGTGCTAATGCATGCCACAATGCAGAGGAATCTCAAAATCGTCACACTCAGTGAAGGAAGCCAGAGACAAGGGCCATGTTGTTTATATGAAATGTCCAGAATACGAAAATCGTTAGAAAGCAGATTTTGCCAGGAGCTAGAAGGAAGGAATGAGGGGTGTGTTTGTGTAAAAGATCCAGGGTTTCTTTCTGGGGTGATGAAAATGTTCTGGTTGCAACAACACTGTGAATGGCCTGAAAGCCAGTGAACTGTATACTTTAAAATGGTGAACTTTATATTATCTGAATTTTACCTCAATAATAATAACGTAAAGGCCATTGTGTAATGGAGTCTCTACATAAAGTCTATAGATTCTATTTTAGTTTCTCTTAAATGAGAGTTGTTACGAGGTCTTAGCAATAGACCTATACATTCTTCTGCTTTAGTTAAGTACAGGATGGTAAATAAAATGTAAGTCTTTAATAATCTATAATTTCCATATTAATTGAGGGTCTTTCACTGTTATGAACAGTCAAGATTTTATTTTAGACACAAAAGAAATTAATTACTAACTAATCTCAATTTAGCATAGCATTAGCAGTTATGTATATAGTTCCTCAATAAACTTACAGCTTGCTTTTTGGTCATTCCATAATTTCATTTCAAAACAGAAGAGCAGAAAACTTGAAGTCAGGGTTCTGGGTACTAATATCTTGTGAATTAACTTCATTGTGTTTTGCTTCCATTTTTACAATTAAATTTCATTTCTCTGTCCTTTGGCAATCCCTCCTTCTGCGAAATCTTCTATAGTCTTTTTCATTATTCAGTTATGAACAATCAGGAGAGCCCACTACAAAGAATAGCTTGACTCTTTACAGTCAACAAAAAAGCAAACCTCTGCCTCCAGACTTGGAGTCTCGTGTGTGTGTTCTTTTCATAGTTCAAATTTGATTCTATTGTTTTGGTGTTTTGTTAGGTCACCAAAAAGTTTTAAAATCCTGTCTTGTATGAGTTTTTTTTTTAGCATCTATCCAGGGATAGCTACTCATTTGATGCTCTCAGTTATACAGCTGATTCGAAGTTCTATCAGAAGAGTATATGTAAAAAGGAGGATGCCCTTTCTCTCTTAAGCAATACCAATCACGCGTTCCTAAGAATTTTACTTTTACATGGATTATTCTTTAGGTATCACTTGGAAATGCTACAAAATACTTCAGTTAAATGCTTAAGCAATTAGGGAGCAAGTATTTTATACAGAGTTTAGTACTGCAAAGTGTTTACAACTATTAAGTAGTATAGTACCTAAGTTTGTTACAAAATTCTGATACAGAGTATGTGCCTCCCTCTGAAAGGCCCAGAGCTTACAGCCTAGCAGAGAAGACTGGGAACTGACAAGTAATCAGATTCCAACACGCAGCTACCTACTGCTGTACAGGTGTGAAGCCTTCTCAGGTAAGCAAATACTTCAGCCAGGGGTTGAAGGGAGAGCTGGAGTTCCCAGGCCAAGAAGGACTGGGGAGGGCACATGTGGGCAAAGCAAGCAGCATACACAGAGGCTTGGTGGGACCTGGAATGCTCCAAACAAGGAGCCACTGGGTGAGCTCAGGAAACACAGGGGTGTGGGCAGACGTGGGTGCTGATGCAGGCAGGGTGGAAGTCTGAAGCATCCTGTACATGGTCAAGACAGAGTTCACTGAAAGGCCAGGGAGAAAAACAAGGTCACATGTGTACTTTACCAAGATAATTGGCAGAATTTCAAAGCTGGACCAAAGGTGAGGGATGAGGCCAGGAAGACATTGGGGGCTAAGAAGGATGTAGAGAAAAGGATGGATTTGCAAAAGCAGTCGGAGGGAACAGCAGTAAGACTTGCTGAGCGTAGGTGTAGATGAGGGAAAGGAGGAGAAAAAGGCAAGCCACCCCAAGGTGTCCTGCTTTAGCCACGGGCACAGCAAGACACTCAGCGTTGGGGAGAAGGTCATGGGTCTGGCTTTGGAAACACTGATATAGGTTTAGAAAAGCAGGATAAAATATCTAGAAGCCACTGAAAATACAGAAATCGAAAGTTCTGGAATGTGTCTGAGGCTAGAGCTCCAGCATCAGGGACATCAGCACATGGAAGGTGTATTTAAACCAGGGGAGTAACTAAGATAACGCAGGGGAAACAGGGTAGGTAAAAAGCAAACAGAGTTCTGGGGAAATAACCATAGGACAGAAAAAGAACTGGTGAAATGATACTGATTCGCATTTGATCTGTGAGGTGGCTAGAATATTTGTCTTGGCTCTATGGTGAAGAAAGCTTTCCCAGAGAATGTTCCAGCAGGAGGGTCAAAAGGCAGGAAGTGGGTGTGATAAGGGCAGGAAAGCTTTGGTGAGCAGGGTAGATGTTATCTCTGGATGGTTAGGCCACGTGGCTTTACCAGGCCAGAGAGAACTGGGCAAGGCCTGAATTCCCTCAGGTGCCCTTTATTTCTTCAGGACGCCATGTGGGGACAGTGGGTGGCAGCAGGTGGACCTGTCAGTACATGAGCACCTGTGGCAGGAGCCACCCTAGAGGCAGAGTGGCTGCATGGCTCATTCTTCTGCCATTTCTTCCTTGCAGACTCAGAAGTCAGCATTATTTCTAGTCCAGCAACTTCTTCACCTCTAGTAAGAAGGGGTGTTTAGAACAACAGTTCAAGTAGAAACTCTTGCTTCCTCAACTGAATTGAAACCTATTAATTTGGTTCTGTCCTAGACATTGAAACCCAGTTATCTGTACTGTTTAGTCCATTTGTGTCTGGTGGTTAACCTCAGAACAGGCCCTGCGGCCAGGCAGGAGAAGAGCCGGCTCCCAGGTGAGCTGATGTGAGCCTCTCAATTTAAACAGAATCTCCTCAGTGCTCTTTTCAAATTATCTCAGGCAATCACCGATTCTGCCCTTGTTTCTTTTTCTAGGTATCTATCACCAAAACAAAAGTATCCATTTCTCTAAAATATAACCAGCAATATGCAAATAGCCATTTGAATAATATCTTAACACATGTAATTCAGGGCAATGAAATTTAACTTAAAACAGAAAGAAAAATCACCTTGGCATTTTGCTTTGTATTTCCATTTTCTTAGTTCTTAATTTGTGGCCTGAAGGTCACCAGTATATTTCTTCTTCTCAAGAGGCTGCATGGTGCTCTTCCCCAATCATTATAACCGATTTCAGATGGTGCTAGAAAATTATATTGACTCTGAACACCAAAAGAAATCAGTCATCCTCTAAGGGGTCACAGGAGGTTGTGAGGGTCGGAAAGGACCAAACCTTAACAGCTCCATCATGTTTGGCCCTTGAGTCAAGGCAGAGTGGAGTCCACATTACAGAATAAGAGTACAGCAGACGTATGCAAGCAAGCAGAGTTCTAGTAACAAACACCTCACAGAATTAATGTGCTGTACCTGATGCCACTGCTGGCAGGGGCGAGGAATGGGGCATCCGCCACGTAAGGAGAGTTCCTGTGGCTGGCCCTTTTTTTTTGGCTTTCCAATACTTCAGTGCAGAAATGATATAGGAAGATATTAAAATACTATCTGTACAATAAACAGTGAAATAATAGTAAATGGTCAGCTGGGCACTCTAATTCAAGAGAAGATGATTTGAGCCTGGGAGGTGGCACAGCCTAGTCCACGTAGGCAGAGCCGTAGACTCAGCTTCAGAAAAGCACCAGCTGTTTAGTTCATTACATGTACAGGTGTGTGTGGTGAATGCCCCCAGGCATGAATCACCAAGTAAGAACCTGAACCATTTTCCAAGGGTGGTGAGACTCATAATAAGAATCATAGTATTCCTTGTAATAAAATGTGCAAGCATGTTATTTTTTGTTGCAGTTTACAATAAAGGGAAAATAATGGCAACATTTTATACAGTTACCTGAAATAAAAGAACCATGCACTCATGCCCTTCCTGTGCATATGGAAAAACTGTCCCAGCCAGGGAGCCTGGAATCTCTGCTTCCTTGCTCATGGAGATACTGAGCCATTACTGACTGCAGAGGCAGGTCTTGCTGGCTTTCAGTGAGCTCATTTCACATGAGCTTTCTTTCTGCTCAAAAGAATGGAACTCACATTTAAAGTGACAGCTAATTGTTTTGATTAGATTGATTAACCCTTTCTAAGTGCATGTAGCCTATAATGGTATCTCAATGTGTGTAATTTTGTAAAAACTGGTTATTTTGCATTTTCATTTAAAAACATACATTCAGACTTAAAGATAAAAAAACTTCAATGCTGTCCCATTCATCTCTTTTGCTGTTGGTGGTGCAGTTGGTCTCCCCCAAGAACACTGATTTCAAATGGTGCTAGACAATCACTATTTAAATCTAAACCACCATATGAAACCAGCTTCCTGAAGAAGCTTTATGGTCTTTTTTTTTTCTTTCTTTGTGAATGCTCTTACAATAAACTCAAGACAACCTACAAAGGAAAAAGTTGAAACCTGGTTGTGAGTTATTTACTTAGCAGTCTAAATAAAGTTTTTGCAAATTTAAAACATTTATATACTAACATCACCAAATATGGTATTGAGGGTAGAGGGCATGCCTGTGATTCTATTCTTGAGTTGCTCAAAAGCTGTTTTATTGTTTAGAGGCAATGGCATATGTCAACCACATTACTTTTAGGTAGGAACTCAAGGAAGATCCTTTACTTGAGTAAAGAAGGCATGGCAGGAGACCCAGAGCTCATCTTGGGTAACAAGGACCAAGGCAGGTGCAGGAAAACTGGAAGGTGGTGCTGAAGAACCTTATAAGTGACATACAAATGGCACAAAGTCAGCAAGTGCTCTGACAGAAGCTGAAGAAAACACTTTTCTACACTCAGTACTTTTTTTTTCAAGATAATTCTCTTTGATTCAAAGGATTAGTGTGACCTGAGGGTCCAAGTAGGACATGGACCAGATCAGAGGCAATGTCATGCACTGATGCTAGTGAGATCCCAGTGCTTTCTCGGAGAGGAAGTTTTATTAGCTTTAGAGTCCTCTCCTCCTGCACTCCAGAGGTAGGGCTTTGTGTCTTAGTTCTCCTTGACAAATTATTTTTTTTTTTGCCACAGTTCTTGATATTATCTTAATAAGCAGCTCACTGTCATTCCCTTTAGTGTGGTAGGGATCCAGGAAGATACTTAATGTTTTCAGATTGCTTAACTAAAGGGATGCATGTTCTTTTTAGAAAAATGTTAAGGAAAAATTTCAAATACATGGTAACTGTGACAAAAAAAATTCCTGAATTCATGCCATCAAAATTCAACAAGTGTTTATTTTTGCCATCTGCTAACTATATGTAATCTATACATAATATATGATTTTTTGCAGAATTGTTTGAAAGCAAATTGACGATCATTCGCTTACCATGTTCTCTTGGCTTACGTACACTTACTGAACTCTGGTCTCTGTTTTTAACTATCCTCCTACATCATCCTCATTTTACAATGTCACCAGCAGCATTGGGCAATCTTCCTATCACAACGTGTCTGTAGTTGATCATTTCAAGTGGGTTCAAATGCTAACCAGCCTGGTGGTGCAGGCTGTTTGACTCCTCATAGGCTTGGCCAGGTCTCTCTCCATAAGGCGATCCCAACACAAACTTAACCTTTATCACAGAAGAGCATCCACAGCACACACCGCCGACTGCGAGGCTGGTTTCTTTATCTCTGTAAATGAGGGAAGAGAACACCAGGGGCTACAAGAGATGGATAGTGCTCACTTTATCAAGGATCCAAGAGTTCACAAGCTGCAAACAATCGTAAATACTTTGTAAAGTAATGGGTTATGAAGTCTTCCAATTGGATTATAAATTTAAGCATTTAAACCTGAAAAAATGCCAGGACAGAAGAATCGCTAGAATTCTTCACAAACCATTTCACTAGTATTGTGATTCATTTAGGGGTCCACTGCATCCTTCTGAACATGAACTGTACTTCACAGCATTAGTGACTGAAGTACACAAGAAGTAGTCAGATTATTCTCATTAATTAAAAAAAAATCCAAATCCAGAACACAAAGGTCTGATTATTATTTTTTTTTTTTTTTTACAAATTACTAGTCACAGCTTTTGTCTACTGCCACTTAGAAGTTTTTGTCAATGACTGACACTTTAGTTATGGGGAATTTTTTTCCTAAAGAATGAATTTCTTATACATCACACACACATGTACAGACATGCACATAAATATGCCACCTATACACCTGTGCCCTTCACAGAGGCAACTATGTTTTCTAAGCTAACTTTAATTGTGCTTCTCTAAATTTAGCAGAACAAAGGCAGATACATTCTTTTGTATCTATGTCTCTTCTTTTTTTAAAAAAAATATTTCTTTAGTTGTAGATGGACACAATATCTCTATTTATTTTTATGTGGTGCTGAGTATCAAACGCAGTGCCTCATGCATGTGAGGCAAGCGCTCCACCGCTGAGCCACAATCCCAGTCCCTGTATCTATGTCTCTTCATATTAGCCCAGTTGACAACGTATTTTCAGCAAAGCAGAAGCACAAATACTGGTCATTCCATATGCTTTCCCACATTTTTCAAGTCTTTGGAAAGAACTTGAAGTACTGAGCTAAGTGACTGTAAAGTTACTTTAAAAAAAGTGCACTGCCAAGCATGGTGGCACACGCCTGTAATCCCAGCACTTAAGGAGGCTGAGACAGGAGAATCACGAGTTCAAAGCCAACCTCAGCAGTGGTGAGGCACTAAGCAACTCAATGAGAGCCTGTCTCTGCATAAAACACAAAATAGGGCTGGGGATGTGGCTCAGTGGTCAAGTGCCCCTGAGTTCAATCCCTGGTACCAAAAAAAAAAAAAAAAAGGCACTGGGACAGAGATCTTGAATTTTGACTCCTGTTTACAGTTCATCTTCTAAAGCAAGAGGCTAAGCTTTGTAAATAAAAGAGGTGTGCGTGGGGAGACTGGCTGTCAAATTAAAAAATAAAATTTCCATGTGGTTCACTCACAGACAGAAAAAACAGCAGATAAATTAAGAGGCACTTGTCCACTCTTTCCAAGACACACACAGGGGAACAGAGTCATGGCAAACCACCACATGGCCTTGCTGTGTCGAGGCGTTCAGCAGCATTCAACTGCAATGACGACCCCACCAGGAGGGAACGATGTGACTCAGTGAACATCAGCATGTTTCCCTTCCTTCCTATCTTCTACTTTCTAACAACCAACCAGATTCTTCTGTTTTCAGGCCAGCATACAGTAGGGCTGACTTTCTGTCATTCAGGATGTTTCCATTTTTAACCAGCCAACAATTTTAAGGTACTACAATATTTGAAAAGGAAAAAAATTAACTCTTTCTTACATGCAGAACACACACTTGAAACTGTCCATACTCTTCATGTCCAGCATTAAAATCATCTTCTGAGAAGAGAATCGTTCTGAGCCACGAGCCATGAGAATGTGTCTCCATTTCAAAATCCAGTTGGCACTGCCACACTTCATGCTGTTTTTCTGCAAGTTGTCCTTCTTGGTACTTTTTCTTCCAAATCTGATAGGGAAGCTAGAGCCTGGGACGTGAGTCAATAACCCCAGCAGACACTCCTGTGTGGCAAGGCAGAACACTAGACGTGCATCATTTCTCCTGACGTGAGTGGCCAGTCCGCTCTTGCGTGAGCAAACTGGATTAAGATAACTTCCCTTAGGGCTTGAGGATTTCACAAAAAGGACCGTATCTAGCTCTGACACCACTTTAAGAACATAGCTTCCAAATGTTATCGACATGGGGATACTAACTGGAGTATTCTGGCCAGACTACAGATGCAACTGTCATGTTATAGTGAGGGCTCACACATTTTTAAGTCATGCTCTGACAACCTGCACACCTTTAGTGAATATGTTTTGCAAGGAGATGAGCAGGTCCTGTAGGATGTGGCTGTGCTGCTTACTAGCTAAAGTGATCTCGGACAAATCATTTAATTTTTCTGAACCTCAGTGTCCTGACCCAGAGAACAGAGACAGAAAGTCTTGCACTACAGTAACTTTTAGGGTCAAATGCAATGTAGTGCATGGAAACAGTAACTTTTAAAGCACTACATGGACGCTTGGTGTTTTACTGGATGGGTTGAACTCTGGAGTATGGATGGGTTGAACTCTGGAGTATCTTCTCAGGGTGAGGGCCAGGTGAAGAAGTGGACAGGAAGGGTGCTCTACCACATCATCACAGACTAGATGCTATGCTAGGTGCTTTATATGCACTTTCTTGATACAGCATCTAATACAGCTGATGTGTCCAGATGAGGAACCAGGGAGTGAGGAAGTCATATGATTTGCTCTTGGTCCCAGAGCTTGTGAATTGCATGACTGGAGCTCAAACCTCAGCTGGCCTGATCCTGAGCCAAGGCTTCTTCTAGCTACCACTCTTTGCTGCCTGGTGCCTTATGTACTGTAATGGCTCATCTTCACCACGGCCACAGGGAACACTTGTTGGCTCTAAGATTCAGGTTTCACCTGTTAGCATATGAGCAAATCATTAAAACCAGAATTGGAGCTGATTAGCAGAAGCAATACCAAAAGAGCCACCAAGAGAATAAAAACATGGAAACTAGTGAGCTTGCCTCACATTGAATGGTAAAAGCCCTGGACCCTCAGTCACACTCTGACTTTCAGTAAGACCTATAAACCAAGTCCTGCTCCCCTAAAGCCTGTTTCCTTACTAATCTCAAAGATGCTCAAGTAAAAACAGAGGCCCAGGGCATCTTTTCATTTTTAGTGTTGGTCAAGCACCTCGACAGTCAGCTGCCTTGGAAGGTGTCCATGTATGGCAGAGATCTTTCCATTTACAAGCAGTGGTGGATATTTTAGCCATATCTTTCTTTATCTTGTGCTTTACTTTCGTTATGGCTGCTGTTCTCTGCTATCACTTTATCTCATTTACCAGACTTAATCCTCACAACAGCTTTATGTAGTGGGTACTGTCATTATCTTCATTTCACGGATGAGGAGACCAAGGCACAGAGAGTTAACGTAATTTACCCAAGGTGGTGTGGGCAACTGGTGGCAGAGTCTGGCATCCTGGTTCTAGAACTCTGTATTTCACCCTCTCACCACACTGCCTCATAGAAATGGGAAACCGAGGGGGTTAAACTGCCAGGCTGGATGCTAGAGAAAGGATCTTAGCACTGTCACTCACACATGTGATCTGTGGAACCAGTGATCATGCTGAGGGGCACCTCCCTCTGCATTTACTGAAATGAGAACTTTTAATATTTTTGGCCTTCATCTCTTCCCATTGTAAGACCTGCACATGCAACCTGTACCATTACTTTCAAGGAGAAGTTCATGTTACATTTTTTTTTCCTTGATAGTGAATTGGGAGTTGGGAATTAAAGAGAAATACAAATCAAACATTGATGATCATTTTTAAAAAATTCACTGGAGAATCATCCAGCAACAAAATACAACAAAACTTCTTTGAGGTGACCTGCAAGCACAAGGTTCTACTCACTCAGGGGTGTAAAGGCCATCTGCTGGCAGATGTTTTCTAGGCAGGGAAATCCTCAGGAGGCATCTGTTCAGAAGAGCAGCACCTAGAAATTTAAATGACAGCATGAATCCAAACCATCAGTGGAAGTCAAGTCAGGTTTTCTCTTTACCATGCTACCCCACCACCGTCACGACCAATGCATTTTTAAAAACAAGAAATATAAGGGATCTTCTCCTTCCTGCTTAAGACACAGAAGTTGTGAAAGTTCCTGCACAATGAGCAACTCACGCCTACATGCCGTGCACCAGTGTTCACTCTGTACCGGAGACAACACGAGGTGTGGCCGTTGCTAAGGAAATAGCCTGCCAACATGAGGTGTGTGTTTTGCAGATTAGCAAGTTGTCTTACGAAATAAAGCCTGTTATAAACCTACAGATCCAATTGTCGCAGAAACGCAGCGAGGCATCCTGCACAGAGAGCAAAACTTTAAAAACCGACTCTGCAGCCTCGAGCTGCAGCGGCACAGACTGCAGGGAGTCCACCTGCGGGCTCCATCTTCCTTGTTTGCTTCAGCATCAGGCTTCAGGCAATTTGGAATTGAAACCACATTACACTCTGTCCTACATGGTCTGACCTTGAAGCTGGAACACATCTTTCACCACGTCACATGACAGAAAGCCAGAGCCATAAAAGTCTTCATTTCTGAAACTGTTCAAGTTCATACTTCGGCCGTCCCGGTGATGTGAGCTGCCTCACTAACTTGGGATGCTTTCATGGTAGCTCCAAAGAGGGCACCTGACAAGGGGCTTAAGTCTGAAAAAACTCACATTTTATCCAACAAGAGGCTGAGTGACTCAGTAATCTGGTCAAGAAAACTCTGTCAAGTTACCACCTACTGCAGTTCCTAAGTTAATGATTACAACGTCACTGCAGAGCTGGCACACAGCCAAGGTCACAGAGCATGCCCTACCATCTGTACAGGGGGATGACAAGTTCCAGATGTGTGGGCTGGAGCAGCGTGGTGAGATCAACCGTCATTCACCGGTGCCACCTGTAAGCCACGTGCTCTGGTGACTGGGAGGCTCATGCCCTTCGAGATGTTCCCTAAACAGCAATGTGGTTGCAGGGAAGATTCTTGAGAGGTGGAATTAAAACCCATGAGGATTTGGGCCAGTATAAGAAATGGTCAGGAAAAGCCACAATTATACTCAATACTATCTTCTAACCGAAAAATAATTCTAGAAAAAAAAGAAATCTAAAGTACAGACAGGAAGGAAGATGCACCAGGTCAACATGAAAGGCAAAGCACACGCAGCAACTGAATCACATGGGACCTTGGGATATGCAACTCCATCGTAGAACAGCATGTTTCCAAAACCAGTGAGCAAAAGGAGGGGAGGGACCAGCAGCGGGAGAGCTAGGCTGTCACATGGAGGAATGCCTGTCTGCTGCCATCTGGAAGCTGAAGAGTCTTTGGGAAAGTGGTTTGTTCCATTCAAGCTGCTGGAAGGTTCTGGATGAACCTGTTCTTCAAGAAGCCTATAAGAAAACCTAACTGCGAGCATGCCTCCATCCCTTCTGCCACTGCCCCAGAGAATGTGGGAGTGCAGTGACCGATGGGCGTTTTGCATCATTTACAGTCTGGAAACGCAGAGCGCAGAGCGTAGTTTGGTGGAGAAAAAACACACGAGTGAGTGACAAGGTTAAACCAATCCGGACTTGACAAATGCATCACCAGCCCCCACTGGCATCCTGCCGCTCTGAGGGCTGCAGACTACACCTTGGACAAGACAACTGCCACCAGGGCGGGCAGCGACAGCAGCATGCCTCTCTAGGGCATTTCTGCTTCCTCTGGCAAGGAGCCAGGACCCAACATACACTCTCGGGTGACAGCCCTCTGTCACAGGGCCTCCTAAGAGATATCCTCTTGGGCATGTAAGAGTCAAACTTTGGAACATTCACTTGGATGCTTACCTCTGCCAATCTGCTCTCAGAATCAAATCTAGCAGTAAGTCTCTTTTCCTCACTTTCACTCTTCCGCACAAGCGCCAGCTTATCTAGTGAATGTACTTATATGCTGCCCTTTTAATGTCAAGTGCTATTAAATGATCTCCCAATTCATGGTACCTTTAAACAGGGATTAGAAAGACAAGCAGCGTAAGCTTTGGGATCACAAAGAACCAGATTTAAATTTCTCCTCTGTGACTTATTACACAGCCTTGGGGGAAGCCACACAACCCTTTTTGTGCTTTAGTTTTTCAGGTATAGAGCAGAAAGAACATGTTAACTCTCAACAGTTACTGTGAAAACATAACTAAAAAAGCACATGATAAGTAGGAGGTTTTCATGTGTGTTACCCCTGTTCCCCTGGTTCCCTGTGTGGGGTGGTGCATCGAGTATTTTGGATGAAATTTCCAGAAGGTCCATACAGTCAATAGGCTAAAACTGGTGTGAAAGACTAAAATAACACAGGGCATCAGTACAGTTAAGACTGTGGGGGGAGGGTTCTGTAGAGGGAAAGGGCACGCTAAGGGATGTCAAAGGAAGGTGTTAAGAGTTGGGAGAAGGAGGTAAGATCTGCAACTGGGATCAGGACACCCCAAACATGTCCATCTGCCCACTCGGTCACCACTCATTCACTGCATTCACCACATCTCGAGAGCCATACAAGGCGCAGAAGACATGACAGCAAGCTGGAGAGGTGAGTCCAATGTGAGTAAACACATAAGCAGGCAGAGGAACAGGTGTCAAATGAAAACACAGAGTACAACAGGCGCAAACACAGGAGGCCCCAAGTCCCTGGGAGCCACATACATGGGAGGAATGAAATGGGCCACATCTTTCATGGACAGATTGGTCAAAGCCACTTGAAGAGTCACAAGCTACTTTTCCACATGATCAAAGAGAGATTTCTTGCAATCCACCAGGAGGTAATTCACTGATTATCTTCTAAGAGCCCAGAGCTGCACTGGGCTGCTGAAAGATACCTTAAGTAATATATTTGTACATGATCTTGTGATGGAACTGGGGGGTGAAGTCTACCATATAAAGCCCAGTACTTCTTACCACACAGTAAGTGCCAGACTGTGTCCTGTTGGTGGACAGTACAACAGTCTCTGGGGGCTGGGGAGTTGGAGGTGGGCAGTGGATTAGTCGGGGGATGCTACATGGAAGACGAGGGATTGCCTGGACAGCTGGGGAAAAGTAAGAGCTTCAGGGAGGGGACAGCAAAACTGTCAAAGGTACAGGGGATGAAGACAATGGAGAATGGAGAAAAGTCACTGCCTCTGGGAAGTTAGACTGCAAGGGATTGGAGATGACACAGAAGAGCAGAAGGTATGTCAGTGACAGTCCACATTTGTGCACACTTGCCCTGGGGTGAGAGCGAGCTGGCACAGATGTGGCAGGAGGTGAGAAGAAACATAACTTCCATGAGGAGCAGGAAAAACAGATGTTTGTTAGGATCTAAGCTGTGGGAAGCCATGTGCTTCCAGGGTTTATAAACCAGTGGGGCACACAGACAAACAATTATTGGTACAGGGGTATAAACACTAGGATGGGGCACAAGGGGGCTAGACCTAGGGATCAGGGTAAGCTTTCCAAGTGCTTGCTATTTTCTGTCTCCACCGAGTTAAGGGCCACAGGGAATAGGGGTGGCTCAGCTCCTTCCGAGCAACCCAAAGTGGCTGGAACCTCCTTTCTCTGGACACCTTCATGAACAGGGCACACAAGCAGCCATTTGTCTGAAATATGGCTTTGGCTGCACATGGGGAAGAGGGTTCCTCAGCTCAGCACTAGTCCCTTTCCCCTTCCCTGACTCCTTTAGAAGGCAGACGGAGGATGATCATGTCACAGGACCCTGGATCACATTCACTGAAGTAGGCCACCGGAGAGATGCACAGTCAAATGCAAAGTTTCTTTAGGACTCAAGAGCACAGGAGACTGGGCACTACCAGCAGGGAACAGCAGGGGAGGGAGAGGCAGGGACCCAGAAGCACACAAAGGTCCTACTTGAATCTGTCTCACAGGGTCCCATCCTGAGACAGCCAGCAAGGGGGCGGTGGGGCATCCTGATCCAACAAGAACATCAAAGTGCTAAGAAGAAAACCATAGATACTGCTTTTATTCCATTTTCCCAGCTTACTGTGTGATTTTCTGTTAGGAAAATTTTACCCATGGCTTAAATTTAGACATTTCCTAGATTATAATTTTTTAACTACACATAAATAAAACAAATTAAGAGGAAAAGAAAATTCAAGGTTTCAGTTAACCTCCACCATGACTCTCCATTTCACTACGGCCTAGAACAGGAGCCCCAAAGAGATGCCATGCCTCTCAGGGAAAGACCTCACTCAGCAAAGGCCACGATGGATACAAGTGGCTCTTCACTTTAGCAGTGCTTTTTAAAATAAACTGCCCACCTCAGAAAGAAGACAGTACAGGTACAGGGTGGTGGAGTCCCGTTATTCATCTCCAAAAGGACTGCCAAAAGCTAAAGAATACAACTGTGATTCTGCAGTTTCTGTGGGCTTGGTGGAGGGGTGGAAGTGGTACCAGCTCTTACCAGGACCAGTTCCTCCTGTGAAAGGATCAGCTGAGAACGCTTCCCTTGTTTTACATTCTGGGGCAGGGGGAGGGGAGGGAGGTGGAGAGACTCTGTAACAATCATGTCATTAAACAAAGTGATGAATGATAGCTGCTTAAATGCTACCTGCAGGAGCAGGCACAGGACTGAATCCACAGGAGGGCTCCATGGTTGAGGGATCTGAGTGCAAATCCCATTTCTTTGACTTGTCTTTTCTCCTTAGACAAATTCCTCAATCTTGTCTCAGGTTGCTATTCTTATACAAAAGGCTGTATGTACCATCACCACACAGTGCCAGTGTGCAGTGGGTACTAGATATCTGCTCAAGTCCTTTTCAGGTGGTGCCATACATGGCCAGTCTCTGGCTCTGTGGCCATAGTCTATGGTCTGGGGAGAATTCTTCCTGGCTGGCAAATACTGTACAGAGGTGGTGCTGGCCTCTTCCTGGTTTATGAGGAAATTACCTCTTCCTTGTGGAGGTCATGACTCCCCAGAGTCCTCATATGAGCAGGAAGGGGCCAGTGGAGTATCCTCCCCAAGCCCTCCTCTTCTAGTTGCTCCAGCTTCTTTCTCTAGGTCTTTCCACAGTTTGCCCCTTTGCTCTGTTCCCAAGGGGCACTTTCAAGCATCCACAGCATCTTCTAAGTGTTACATTTACTCAGCATCCCAAAGAGTACAAGATGTTCTTAGAACATTGCTCAATTCTTTCTCCTGTGGTTAAAGATTCAAAGTTTGTTTTATTAAGAACTAGTGTGGCATAAGTCAATTCTCATCCAGTTAAAAAAGAAAAAAAGGTATGTCAAGTCTCTTATTTTGGCATCTAGATAGAAATGTCCCTTTTGTTTCTATCTAGAAGATAACAAGTTCATAACACGCTGATGAAGATTTTGAAAAAGCTGCCTATGGCACACAACTGATTTATTTTATTTTGTAGAATTGACATTCTCCTTTATAACCTCAGTAATTTTCTAAACATTCCTCAAAGGGCTAGCTGCCTCTTCCAGTTGGGAGGCCAAGGACATGCTGGAACTTCCTCCGCCTGAGGTTTGGACTGGGAGCTGTGAGATGGAGGAGGAGGAGCCTGGGCTCTCGACCCACAGGCCTGGCTTGGCCAGCCTCTCTTTCCAGCTCTGTGACCTCTGGCAGGCCCAGGCCACCCTGGTGCCATCCCATCAGGTTTGAAATGAGCAAACTGGACTTGATAGTTCTCCTTTTGCTCTAAAATAAGATGACTCTAAAATATGGTTTCTGGCTTTGGACCTCACCTAAGGAGTTTTAGTCACAAGCCCATGTGTGGAAGGCAGCTCTGCCAGAAAAAGGAACAGTCTGAATCATTCAAAACCATTAAGAATGTTGGCTCCAACTTCAGAAAGGCAGGATAAACAAACCCATGCCCAGCGGGAACTCGCTTACTGGACGTCTTTGCCGTTTTAACTCATCAGCGCCTGAGTGCATCCCCAGGACCTGCAAAGGCTTCAGCAGGCAACACTGTCCCATCAGGTCTGTTCCTACAGCTTTCTCAAAGGCCCAGGGTATTTCATTCAGTGTCAAATGCTCATTAATCTTTCTGTATGGTCACAAGACCAGCTTTTTTTGCAACCGCTGTCCAAAAGTAGCTAAATTCACCTGCTCCCACAGCTACAAAGAAAATAATAAAACTTCTCTCCTTTTAATGTCCTCTTCCCCAAAACCATACTCCCCAACCCAGTGAGTCTAGAGATCTTTCAACTGGAATGGATTCTAGAATCAACTGACTTCTAAATTTCAAATGTGTTTTGATTTAGTTTGTATAAATCTGAAATCATAATCGTGGTAGGAATCAGGATGTGGTTCTGGATTCCAGAATTATAGAAAAACTAGGAAACCTTTAGGCTGTCTTATGCATAGTAGTACTCATGCAAAGTAAACAAAAAAGTAAAGGAGTAAACCTCAACTTCTGGGTCACAGTCTACAGCAAACTTGGCAACCAAGTATTCAGTTCAATGGGTTTGCTGAGAGTGCCTGGTGGGGCTGGCCCGAGTATATGCACACCCTCAGGGCTCGAGAAAAGTTGCTCCTGAAAATGATAGACTTTTTCCCCTCTGGGGAACACATCCTCTGTGTAGAATGACCCTGGCTCATGATGTGTGCAGCCAAACACTTCAGCTTGCTTATTTAGGTTAGAAAGTCCCATACTCAGAAAGCAAGAAACAAGGCACAATCTTCTCCCATTTTTGAAAGCTCCCCGCAGTGACGATGTAGTTAATCACATTTAACATTTGCATTCAGGGAACTGACTAATCGTCATCAGACTTTTTTAATGGCTTTATTGAGTAAGAGTTACTGTTGAGCTGTGGAAGTGTAGAGAGCCTCCTATTTGGTTTTCTGGGAAACCCCAATCAGCTGAAAGTGACCTGGTGGTCAGCCTTGCACGTTTTCTTTTGCTGCTTGATAAAGGCTCATTTTCCCAGGCAAAAAGAGATGTTGAAGTCAGTTTGCTATTTTAGACTAAGGTCATCTCTCTATTCACTGGTGTGGTGAATAAGCTAGATGAATTTTAAAAAACAACATCACCTCCTTTTGTTACTCAAAAGTAACACTACATTTTTCTCTTCTCTGGGAATGAACAAAAACCATCACACACACACACACACACACACACACACACACACACACACACACCCATCAGAGTGCCTATGAATAAGATTTAAAGAATAACCCAAACCTAGAATATCCATGACTCAGACATTTCTCCATGTCATGTTACTCCTTAAACTCTTTTCATCCACAAACTCAACCATAAAACATCATTTTAAAGTCCCCTTTTCCATTTTTAAGAGATGGATAATTCTGGTGTATTGCCATGGAATGATAACTATGGGCCCTAACTCTAGCTGTGGGGAAAAATTCTTTGTGCTTCGCCAAAATCCATGCTTCTTTTGCTCTGTCACACAGAAAGTGCCCTCAGAGACCCAGAGGCCAAGTGGAGAGGTCCCTTCTCTTGTGCCCAGTCCCAGTTTGTTTGGGACAGCCTCACCAGGGCACCGTTCCTAGGGCAGTGACTCAGCTCAGGAGGACCACCTGCCGCATGGGTGTCACCGCCTGCCTTCCGGGTCATTAAAATCACGAGGACAGAGGGACCCAGGGGATCAGAGAACAGCTCAGAGCCAGGTTAAGGGCAGTGCCAGAAGGAAAACCTTTGTTTACAGAAGGGAAGACCTGGCCCTAAGGGTGAGGCATGAGAGCTGAGGGGGCTTTGCACCTGGGTCCCAAGCTTCTTGGTTTACCCCAGGAGCACAAGGCCACAGGGAGGAAAGAGCTGCGAGTGCCATGGGAGGAAGGGAAGGCAGGGCCCCAGGGTTTCTCCAGCTTCAAGGGAGAAAAAGGATCCTGGATAATATTTCTAAAACACCATGTTGGTAAATCACCATAGTTTTCTAAAGTGATAAATGCTACTCGCTCTCTAAGACACCTGAGTGCACACAAGGCCTGTTCCATGAAGTCCAGCCACCTTCAGGATGTTTCTCGCCTTCCTTTAAATAAACCCTCTGCTCCCATGGCAACAACCTTCCTCCATGGTCTGCACCCCAGGCTTCCCTTCCCCATTCTGGTCTGTGTGGATAGACTGGTCAAGCTGCTAGCAGTGATTAATGCTGGGCTATTCCACTTGAACTCTTTTTATTGTTTGATCTATTTTAAAAGTACAAACCTTTCCCATCCAGTTGTAATAATTCCTACTTGTTCTATGAAAAATCCCTGGACTGATTCTGACATGTCACCCTCTTCAGGACCCACAGAGTCCCAAATTGTTAAATGCCTTAACATTTTCAAGCAAGTGATGTTCTCTGGCCTTATCATATGTTAGGTGCTTTCAATCCATGACAAACATTTACAAGACAGGTGCTGGGGCTATAGAGGAAAAAGAGATGTTCTCCATGGCAGACATCAGTCACACAGAGGACAGACATCACCTTCCTGAGTAAGAAGTGTGCATCTGACAGGCAGAGTGAGGCTCCTAGGAAAGTAGCTAATTCTACCCACAGAATCAGAGAAGTGTTCACACTGTGCAGCTCTGGGCCAGCTCTGTAGGAAAAACAGGTCGGATAAGGAAGCAAGGAGGGGAGGAGCGGTGTCTGGGACCTGCATGTGCTAAGTCACACAGTGCCTTCTCGTTGCTATCTCTGCAGCTTAAGGTTCAGAGCCTGGGGGGTCCTCTGAGGAATCGGTGTCTGGCAAGTAGCAGCAGAGTGGCGTCCTGTAAGAGGGTGGGCTGCAGGAGTGCTCTGAACCAGGCAGGCACTTGCACTGAGCTGTCTGGTTTAATCGATGCTGCCTCTATGAGCCATTTACTTGGCAATTAAGCACACATCGCCTTGTGACATGTTCCTCTCTGCTGTCTTATGCTTTAACTGCTTCTGCATTTCTGTCCCCTCTGCAATGGGGCTATCAGCCTTTCACAAGCAGAGAAAGCTCCTTTTCAATGGCTTCCTTGGTGACATTATAAGTACAAGCACAGCACCTTATACTCAAAGCAGTTCAACATGACATTTTTTTAAAAATTTTTTTTAGTTGTTAATGGACCTTTATTTTATTTATCTATTTATATGTGGTGCTGACAATTGAACTCACTGCCTCACACATGCTAGGCAAGCGCTCTACCACTGAGCTACAACCCCAGCCCCAAACATGACATTTTTTAACTGAAATTTTAGAATATACTTTTGCCAAACTGGCTGTCAAATAAGAAATTAAATTTATCAGCAAATACTGAGTCCCAAGATATGAAGGGTATTAGGACACATATAAAAACAGGGACAAAACATCCATGGGTTTGGATCATTCTGTGGAGGCCCTGGACTAAATCTGGAACTCTTCTTCCAGAAGAGTTTTGATAAGGAAGTAAGTGAAGCCATGCTTAAAAAGGTGGAACCTGGAAGCACTGAAGGCCAGATGGAGACAGTTCCTGTGGCAAAACAGAGAGGAGACCTGTACGCACTGCTCACCCAGGTCAGAGTTTCTAGATGTCCATGGACACGCAGCGCCCTTCCTCCAGAGCCCTGTGAGCTTACCTCAGCTCTTGTCTGAGCTTCATCATGCTGAAGAGGACCTCTGCCTGCTTTTATCCCCCTCTTTATTTCTCCTAATATTAATAACAGTCACATGCCAGACACGGTGCTGTCACACAAGGAACAAAAGACAGTCTCTACTCTCGAGCAACTTGTGAAAGAGGAAGAAAAGTATGTGGTTATAATGTAGTGTTAAATGCTCTCATATTTCCTCTCCCTCCCTCTCTTCCTTCCAGTCATTCAATTTTCCATATTTTTCTTTTTCTTCCAAAAAAAGGGTCTGAAGCATACAGAAGGAAGCAAGCCAGGGCTGGTAAGAGGGAAGTGAGATACGCAGAGGGACTCCTGGAGGCAGTGCACCCGAGAGAACGCTCAGGTGAGCAGCTGCTAGCCAGATAAAACAGGGAAAGACAGAAGAGCAGGTGCACGTGCAGTCTGGGGCAGAGGAGCCTGCTCAGGAGCTCCTCACTGCTGAGCTGGAGCGTGGAGCATGAAAAATGATAAAAACATTTTAAAGGAGGGGAAAGATAATCAGATTCACATTTCAAAAAAATCACTCCAGAGAAAGAATGGAGGGGCTTAAGGGAATGAAGTGACAAGAGAGATGCTAACACAGAAATGCCAAACCCCGGAGCTGGGACGACTTGTGCAGTGACACAGTCATGGAGATCTCTGTTCAAAGCCCTTTAAAATTAATGTATTTCACAGAGGATGGAGCAAGCTACATACGCACTTCCTGAAGCTGGCCACAGGGTGGCAGCCTCACACGGCCCTTGCAGTAGAAACTTGGAGCCATCCAAACTTGAGAATGGAGCCGGCCACCACACAGGGCAATGCCACTACATAAATTCCAAGGGATTCCAAAGGAGACATAGGCTTTCTAAGCCTGCCTCATAAACACACTTTTATCCCACTCTAAGCCCCTGCAGAATCAACGAAAAGTCAGTGGATCTGGGCACAGAGGATAAACACTAGTAGTGTTCCTGACTCTCCCTGGTCCTGTGAAGGGCAGCCAGCTGAGCCTCCTCGAAGTGCCCAGACTCTGAAACAATGCAGGCTGAGCATGAGAAGCCCCAGTGAAAAACTGCCACTGAGGAAAACCAGCCAGGAAAACCAGTGAATGCAGGGCCTGGCTGAGGAATAAGCTCCTATGCCCTGGGAGCGCCACACAGCCAGTGATCTCCAGGTCACAGAGGGCTGTCTTCCAGAGGCCCCTGTGCCCATGCTGCCACACAGGCCATCCAAGGGAGATACTGAGATGTGTGCCACTGAGGTGGAGAGGGGCACTACTTCTGGTGGGGCAAGAGTTGTGGTCTACACATGGAGGGGAAGGATGCAGGGTGTGCCATCACAGGAAATGGCCGGAGCCTGGTTCCATAGCCCACCTGCCCCCTCTGGCTTCCCTGGCCCATCCTCTCGCCTGGCTCTCTACTGAACATGCCAGGCATTTACCCTTCACCACTCAGAGGCAAAGCTGCTTTAAGAGGGAAGGGAGGTTAAGAGATTCCATCACCTGGCATGGAACATCTGGTACTCACCCTAAGAGAGGCAAACCACCGGGCAGGCACTGCACACATACAGCCCTCACGCCACAACAGCTCTGTCAACAGGGCACCATTACTATCCCTGCTTCACAGGTGACACAAAGACATTGTTTAATTTTAATGTGCCCAGAATCCCACAGCTCCTGGGTAGCACAGCTGAGATCCAGGCCCAGGCTACTGGGTTTGAGGACATGGAGAAAGAGGTCCAGTAACCTGCCCAAATCACATCCACTTTGATGTGATACCCAGTGGGGTAGCTGGAGGGAAGACATGCCACTGGGCTTTCTGACGGCCCTGCAGCTGGCTCCTCGTACCCCACGCAGGTCCTCCTGTGCTCACATTAGCACTGCTTCCTAGAGGGCCAGGAGGGACAGTCTGACCAGCCACCACACACTAAGTGAAAGAGGAGAGGGAAAACACTTGTGTGGAAATTAGTTCACACTCTTCCCAGCACATGCAAAAGCCTTTCACCCTCGAAAGTGATTCTAGAATCTGCCTAAAGCTCCCAGGCAGGATTCCTTAAATTTATCACTTTAAATTGTACTAGATATAAAACATCACTGAGGGTTTTAAACAACATTACTAGTGGCTTAAGCTGATACACCAAAGTACGGTAGAGGTCATGTGGTTTGGATCTCAGAGCCTCACGGCACGCTTGAATTACCTCAGCACAAGAACAGAACTGGGGACCAACTGAAACGGAGCACAGGTGTCTTCCAGCTCCAGTCTCCTGGGGGCAACAACAGCTCTGAGGAAAGGACTGGTCCCTGGTCCTGGAAAGACACTGCATCCCTCCTTGGGGATTTCCAATCACATCACACATTCAGACCGAATGAAGGGACACCAGACACCATGCCCAGAGATGAGGGTTTCAAAGCTGCTGCTTCTTCATTTTACAATTCACTGTTCCTCATGAATATTTTAAAGTGTAACACAGAAGCAAGATGTTTTACACACTAAATTAGAGTAAAAGCACTTGCTGCTGAAGTTCCCATTGGAATTATGGGGTAGGGGAGAAATCAATGTTTCAAAACAGTCCTGATATGCTAAAAATATCTTTCGCTTCTTTCATCTGTCTGGTCATTGTCCCAGACGCAAGCTCAGCACAGCCTCATCCATATTACCTGTTGAATTGCTGTTTACCTTCATGTCTTAATTGGATAATGAGGGAACATTCTTATTTTTCTCTCCCTGAGACATTAGTACAAAGTTACAGACCAGAAGATTATTCTAAAAGGCCACTGAACGTAACTACTTTAGACTGGACCTCAGGAAAACTTTGAAAGAAGAGTCCTTTCCTAAAAAATTGCTTATTTTTACTACAGACCGGCAATAACAACTCACTCCTGAGACCCATCGAAACGCTGGCACAGAAACCCCTAAACTAAAGCAAATAAGGTCTTGTAAAGGGCAACTTCTGCATGATACGCCTGTGAACAAGGTACTCTAACCTCCTCCTGCAGCTTCAAACATATTTTACTATTGCACAACGCATTACCTTGAAAAAACTTGGCTTTCCCTTCCAGCAGCTTCTCTGCATCCACCTGTCCCTACAGGTAGTAAAAGATCAGACACTCAGAACCACAGTGTTGACACAACACTTCTGGGCCTCTCTTCCCTGCCCCCAGCCCCACAAGGCTGAAGTTCACAGCTGCTCAAGTGGAGGGAGAGAATATCCAAGGGCACACAGAGAAGGAAGGCCCTGAAGTGCTCACTATGGGGTTTTCTCAAAGAGGCCAGTGGCAGAGGTCCCCCTGGGGGTTCCCCATGAGGAGGCTGTGATAGCAGGCCACTGCATGAAGCCACCTTGGGATCCTCAGAGGGGCTCCAAACTCAGGGAGGATGAATGAAAAGTGACACCTGATGACAGCCTAGAGAAGCTCCGCTGGACTCGATGGACTACATTCCCCGAGGCTGGGGTTCAGGCGCACAGGCTCTCCCTTTCAGGATTAACCAGTATCTGTGCCATCAGCCCACCTCCTCTGATTCAACGCGCTTCTTCAGCCTCTGCGCACTTGCCTGTGCACACCCCAGTGGAGCAAGCCAGGCCATCTCTGCTGAAGCAGGCTCAGGGTCCCCTGGGCATACTGTCACGCTTTGGAGCAACTGAAACGTGACTGGTCTCAAACTCCCTATATTTGCTTCCCACTGTCTTGTCTTTTGTTTATTCCCTTCAGTAAGTGACACTCATAGGAAGAGGAAGTAGCAGGCAGCTGCTTGGGGCAGGGCTCTCCTAAGAGCCCAGAAAATTCCCAGGGATTCCGCAGCAGATTCTGAAATGGAGGCCATGCCCGCCCAGCCACTTCTGCCTTTGACTTGGCCAAACTCCTCACCTCCTGCAGGACTTTCTCAATGTGAGGTTCTCGTTCACACTTGGAGCGCACCCACCCACTCCACCACCACTGCATCCCTTCCCATCCTTCAGCTCTGTCAGCAGAAATCATCTCCTCAGAGAGGCCCTTTCTTTAGTGCCTTTTCTCTCCCAAGCATGATTCTTACTGGGCCGTTTTTCTATGTGTTCACTTAGGTTCTACCATGACAGAGACCATGTTTCCTGGTGACGATCATCACCTTAGTGCTAAACAGTGCCGGGTACGCAGAAGGTGCTCAATAAACGGAAGAACATTAGCCCACCTTGACCTTCCAGAGTTGCTCTGATCTTTCAGCCTCCTGGAGAAGGGACCTCTGACTGCATCTCTCTGTCTTCATGACTGCAGCTTCCCTTTCAACAGAACCAAAGTAAGTTCAGGAGGGCCTCTTACTGCAAGGTTCCCAGTGTAAAAGGGTAAGTTTAGATTGACATTGCAAATAATCCCTGAAGGCGCTGATGACTTTGGTCTTGTGTTGCACTGTGGGGGCAAAACTCATTTTTCTATGGAAATAAAAATTCCTTCTTTTACCAACACTGCTATGGGGCCCTAAATTACAACAAAGCTAGTTATTAGGTTCTGATTTTCTTTTTTAACATTTAGGAAATGTTGCCTGGAACCTCTGATTATACTGTATATTCTTCAGATCATCAGCTTGTGAAAATTTATACCCAGCAGTTCCATGTGTCCAAAGACATTTCCAGCCCACTTGCTCCCATCCTGCTTCCTACAGGCCTGCGGCAAACACACCCTGCTCTGTTAATAAGATCTGTTCAGCTGCTGAGTTACCAAGCCCAGCCCAGGCAGCGCCTCTCCCTGGCCTCCCCGCGCCAACCACACTGGCCGCCCACGCACATTCTCCTGCTCACTTTCTCACTGCCCAGGCCCACAGACCTCCTGCCCTATTCACTGCTCACCGACAACTGGATCTTGCTTATTGAACTGGTCAAGTCCTTTACCTGAAACCCTCTCTGCAGCCTGGCTCCCCACTTTCCCCAAAGCTCTCCCCACAAGAAAACAATGGAAGCAACCAACCTGGCTCAGTACAAAAGGTTTACTATTGACACTTTGAAACTTGGAAAGGATCCACTGGGCGTCAGTTAACTCATCAAGTCCCCAGTGCTTAACTCTGCTGGTATTTCAGGGACACAGGTGCATTAAAATAGATTTGTATTTGTTGCTCAGTTTAAGTTTTTGTAGGTGTTTCACATCTGGGACCATGAGAAGAAGTGAGTTAAGACTTTGCTGGAAATGAACGGGGGCAGGAGGTTGTCAACAAGGACGGAGGGAAGGGAGAAGAAGGGAAACCAATCCATTTTCCCTGAGTCCAGCTGATGAGGACAAGGATGACTGGGGTTTTGTAGAAGCTGTGTACAGATCTGCCCTGGAATAGCCACAGCACACGGGAGCGTGGAAGCTGGCTCAGAAGTCTAGAGCACCGCTCTGGACTTCATCATTGGCCACCCATTGTCCTCATGGAGCAAGCTGACGCTCCCTTCAGCATGACAGGGAGAAGAGAAATCTACTTCCCAGAGTCGCTGTGTGAGCTGAAAGAAGTCACATATGTGAAAGCATCTCAAACTCTAAGGTCTACATGATATAAAATAAATTCCTATTGTCACCGAGCATGTCATTGCTCTCAAACATTTATTGAGTGTGTAATGGGTATTGGGTATTTATCCAAAAGCAAACAAGTCCCAATTACTGGTTCTTAAGAGTCCAGTGCAAGTCAGGGAAGAAAGACAAAAAACAGGAGTCAAATGTAGTATGCTGGGTACACAGAGGGTGCTGTGTTGCATTAGCCCCCTGACCCAGTCCTGAGAGTCGGGCGACTGCTTGGAGGATGTTTCATTGAAGCAATGCTCTGTGGGGGCAGCAGTGGCTGGCCAGGAAGAGGGGAGGGTAGAGTTTCTGGACAAAGGGTGAGCAAGACCAGCTTCATCAAGCTGGACCAGAGATCACCAAAGAGGGGTAAGGTCGGGGGCGGGGGAGTCACCAACCATGAGACCAGAGCACCAACGGCCTCTTATGTCCTATCAGTGTGAAACCAGCTCTCCCCAGCTGAGGCATTATGTAGTTATCCAAGCCAACAATAATATCACAAGACAACAGATTTCTGGGTCTTGACAGTAGATTTAAATTATGGAACCTGAACTTACTGCAAGGCACATTCATTTCTAACAATGAAAAAAGGGGATTCCATCTTGGCCCACACTGAGTTTCTTCCCCTTGATGGTTGGGATAGTTGCTTTGTTAACTGCCTGTTTGAAAATATTATCTTATGATCACAGGATATTTGCTGGAGTCATGGGGGCAGGTGGTAGTGAAATGCACCATTAATAATAAGCTGTCATCAGGTGGTCTAGGGCAAGGTACAGCCTGATAATGGTGGTCAGTGATGGGGGTTGCCTCCATTCTCCCCTAAAACATTAAAGCCACTGCAAGATACACATAACTAAACCAAAATGAATGGCCCCAAAGTATAAAAATATGAGGCCTAAAGCTGAGACAGGATACAAATTCACGCTTGGGCATAGTAGGCAGAACTTTGTGATTCAAATTCTAGCTCCTCCACTTATTAGCTCTGTGATCTTCAGGGAAATGGCTTAACTTCTTGAAGCCTTAATTTTCTATTTGTAATAAGGGTATCTTAATGGTACCTATGCTACGGTCTTACTTATGAAGAGGATAATCAACATGAAGTACTTGGGCACAGTGCCTGGCACACTATGGCTGCTGCTACTAATCTCTTGCACCTGTGTTGACTCATGTCCACTCTCACTTATAGTGTTACATGAATGAAGGAAGAGAGACCTGAACAGAGTGAATTATCCATGCTAACCCCAATGCCAGAACAAAGAGGCCACAGGAAACACAACCACAGGGACCTGAGCTCTGGGTGAGTCATGATTAGCACATGGTGGGTCACAGTGAATTGACGCTTTATCACGTGGTGACACTTGGGTTTCACATGGGAGCACTGGCAGTCAAACTAGCACACTGAAAATGCCACGCTGCGAAACGTCCTCCACCTGCCCACAACTCCCTTCAGGGCCCTCTACTCTTTAATTGCAGGGAGTGACACCATGGAACACTTCACTAGAGCTTTCTCTTCAATGTTCATCCTAATGTTAAGGCTGTACCTGAAAATCTCTCTTACTCGCCTTATTAATCTGTTACATAACCCCACCATCTGTGAATAAATCCAAACCTGTTTTAATCTAAACTCATTTTGAGGCATTTTATATTTTGGCATATTAACACTGGGGAGATAGACATTTCACATAGATCTGACTCAGCCAAAAAAGCTGTGTACCTAACACCTTCCTCAGGGTTTCCCATGCTAATGTTGCGGGATCATCTTTACTCCATGGCATTTATGATCTCATAATCTTTCTTCCTGCAGATCTAGCCTGGAAGCTGAAAACTAGCCGTGGACTGAGAAGATGATTCATATACCCTCCGCATGCCATGGTGATGACTGGCGGAAGGAGGGGATTCTTAGGCAGTCTTCTTCACATTTTAACAGTAAGGAAAATGATAGGTTAGATGAGTGTGCTGGATCTACCCTCTCTTGCTCCTGGCAAACTTAATAAAAGCCAAATAAATGCAATACTTTAATATCTGCATCTCTGTAAAGTTGCAGGCAGGCAGCCCTGGGCAGGGAGAGGTGAACATGATGGGGACCTATGGGCCATTACTCAATCGAGAAGTAGATTACAGGGTGAGGTGCGGGGAGCTGCCTTCTCAAGGACAGGCAACAGCACAGTGGGTGTGCTAAGCATCACACCAGCTCTTCTTAGAGCACAGAAGCAGAAGGAGACATTGACAGGAGAAAGACTAGATTTGTTTATTTATTTATGGGAACCATTCACTTAAATAGGATGCCTCTTCTGAATACTGATGCTACCAGAACATCAATTTAGGTTATGTCAAACTTTTCTTCAGTATAGTCATTCTTAAATTTCAAAGTACTTATTGGCTAGACTTTTAAAATGTGATAGCATCATTGGCTAAGCAGCAGGGAATTTAGAATCTAGGCGACACTGGACCACAGTGTGTCCCAGAGGTCGAGACGGGAATGTGCTCAGGAAGAAGCCAGTCAGCCACCCAGCTTCCTGCCAGGAAGGCTCCTCCTTGAGTGACCTCACAGATACCCCCTTTCCCCAATTCCTTTTACTAGAGCTGTATCTAATGAATTTAGAACTCAGACCCAAGATCTCTAGTCTGGTGAGCCTCATCAGTGTTGTAATAGCCTGGTAAAGTATTATTCAGAAAAGTTAAACAAAAAATCACTTTCCCATATTTCTGAGAAAGGGTGGCTACTGACCTACATTCAGTGTTCTAGATTAAAATCACAGATTTTGGATAAAGACAAGAATCTTCTATGTAATCTAATAAAACCAACATATTTTACAAATAGAAAATAGAGACTTCGATGTGTGTGTGTGTGTGGGGGGGGCAAATATAAAAATTAAACTAGACTTAATTTCTTAAGGTGACAAAAGGCAAGTCTTCCAATGCAGTTTGTCAATTTCCCCACTTGGCTAGGTATATGCTGCACTAAGGCTGATGCAGGGGTCAGTTAACTGTTAAGGTACAGCTGCAAACTTCTCTCTATGTTGGGATGCTATTAGGCCTCAAAAACCCATGGGAGCCAAGCATGGTGGCACACATTGGCAATCCCAGCTACCTGAGACTGAATTAGGAAGATCATGAGTTGAAGGCCTACCTGGGCAACTTAGCAGAGCCTGTCTCAAAATAAAATTTAGAAGGACCAGGGAGGTAGCTCAATGATAAGAGTATTTGCCTAGCATGCACTGGGGTCCTGGGTTCTATCCCTAGTCCCTACTCCCACCCAAATTAGGTTGCTTATCATTTAGGCTGGAAAGAGGTAGTAAAGCTCCTTGATCTAATGTCTGTCTGGTTTGTCTCTCACCGTGCAGGTTGTTTGTGCCTCTAAGAGAGGCATCAGTATGGAGTAACTGACTGACCTGGCAAAGCAGCCTTCCTGCTAAGGGGTTCCTGGCAAAGCATGACAGCAGCCACTTGGGAAAGTGGCTCAAGTGCCAAAAATCTTTGAAAGCCCACTCCTGGGGCTTCCTTGCGCCAGCACTGTGGCCCAGGCAGCCAACCCCCTTGCTACCTCTCAGCTGCAGCATCTCAGTGCCACCTATCGCCTTTCTAGTCCTTTCTTAAAAGCACTCTTCAGTTTCTGCCACAAGAACAAAAAAACCATAATGTTAGAGGATGGAGTTCTTAATTATGTTGAAAAAAACTGATCTTGTGTGAGTAATAATCATAACTCTTTAAAAAAATCAAACCAGAAATTAAATGACGAAAACATATTTTGGAAACAGTTTTTCTTGGTATGTATTGCATAGGCCACTATCTTATTCTATTAATAATATAAATACCTAAAACTTCCTGGAAAGCAACCTATAATTAAAAAAAAAAGGATCAGGGAAAATGGTTTTGCTATTCTACTATGAAATACAAATGATTCAAGAGGTTTAGAAATTATTACATAAATAAATAGTGAAGAAAAGTGGTACAATATTAACTGTGGAGTCCAGCTGGCATATATATGGGGTTCACTGTAAAATTCTTCCACTGCTGCTGTGTGCTTGATACTCTTTATAATAACATGTTAGTAAAAACTATTGCTAATCCCTTACTCAGGAATGATATCCAAAATGATTCACAGCCTACAGCTGGATAATAGGTCAAGGAGGTAGAATAGAAAATACAGGAAACATCAAAAATTACCTGGGGAAAGACCAATGACTCAATGTGCAAGGCTGGGGGATTTACTATGTGAAAAAACCCTTTGAATTTTTGTTTCACACCTTCTATTTAATCATAATCCTTAAGATCAAATCAGAAAAGTTAAATGACCAAAAATATTGATAAGTTTAACATAATTATTTAAAAAATTACATTAATGTTGTCAAACTTCCGAGTAGGAAGGAATTCCCAAGTCCAGAATAATAGGATTGGGTTATTGGGGGGATGGTGTGTGTTATTTACTCAACAAAGAAAATCCAAAGGTTCTACATCATAAAAACCTATAAGCAAAATTAAAAGTTAAAGAATATAGAAAGAATATTTCCCAAGTATCTTATATACAACCTTATAAACAGAGCAACCCTCATATTCCTATAGGAAAGCTGAAATAAACATGGACAAAAGAAAACATTCACAAAATGTTCACAAAGGTAAAAATGGACTCAACCACTCAAAAGTTAACTTTACTGGTTAGAAACTTAAAAATGTGGGTATGGTGGTGCATACCTGTGATCCCAGAGAACTGGGAGGATAAGGCAGGAGGATCACAAGTCCAAGGCTAGCCTCAGCAACTTAGTGAGACCCTCTCCTAAAATGAAATGAAATTAAATGAAATGAAATGGACTGGGGATATAGCTCAGTGGTAAAGTATCCTTGGGTTCAATCCTTGGCACAGAAAAAGAAAAAAAAGAAAGATTGATTTTTTTATATGCTCTAAAACTTACATGGAGTGGGCATTAATTACACAGCTATTGAATAAATCAATCAAAAATAACATGTTTGTGTAAAGATTACAAATGTTAATACTCAATGCTAATAAAGATAATGAAGAGATGGTAAGAAAGATATTTCATAACTTGCTACAATGTATATAGTTTGGTACAAGCTTTCTAGAAAACAATTTAGTAAAAATATATTAAGAATCTTAAAAGTTTAAGCTCCTTCAACTCAAGAAATTCACTATAAAAATTTTACCCTAGGACAATCATAAAACAAATGCTTAAGATTCATGTATTTAAAATAATAATTATTGGAATAAAAAATAATTTTTTAAAAATAGTTTTTATAAAAATACTAGGCTTTTTTTAAAAAAGCCTAGTATTTAGTTGTCGTGCTTGGTGGCTGGCAAATGAGCCAAGATGCTGGAATCCTCTAGATCTTTATCGGACTGCCCAGAGGACCTTCAGCCCTGCTTCACATGGGCATTTTGAAACAAAAGCTATTTTAGGAGGATATTGGGATTCCACCGCATCTCAAGGGTGGGTAGCTGGCACCCTCCTGAACAGAGAGCCCTGTGTTTCTTATGCTTGGGATAAGAGCATATGCCCTACATCAGCTGGCTGTGTCTTCATTTCCCAGGAAGTCCTGACTGCCTTTAGTCTTCCCAGCACTCTTTGGACACTCTGGACACTTTGGTTCAGTGTCCTTCAGTCTCTCTGGATCAGTAATGTAAGCTGAGCTCTTCTATAGTGATTAATATGTACTGACTTAGGTACTAACTGCCACCAAGAAAGTTTTTGCCATGAAAAAAAAAATGGAAACAAAATAAACTGTCCCAAATTAGAGAATGTAATACATGATGTTAAAGATGTTTTTAGGGTATTTTTAAGCATATAAAGAAAATGCTTACTTAAAAAGTGGAATACAGAATGCTGCTATACAGAATGATGCTTCTTCCATGAACTGAATGTTTATGGAGGAAACTACTGGGAAGAAATACACGAAACATTAACATATGACATCAGCAGTAACAGCTTTGGGAGTCAGAGATAATTTTACTTCTTTATGTGTGAAATCTAACAAAAAAGTAAAATACTTAAAAACAGTCTGGTGGTTGAGGTGATGGGGAGATGTAGGTCAAAGGGTACTAAGTTTCAGTTATGTGGGATGAATAAATCAAAAGTCTAGCATGAGGACAACAATTAATACTGTGTACTAAGAATTCTCTGAGAGAGTAGATTCTAGGTGCTCTAACACACAAAAGGTTAGCTATATGATATGGATGTATTAATTGACTTGACTGTAGTAAATATGTATGTGTATATATAGAGATACATATAAATACATTGTCTACCTTAAATGTGTGCAATAAAAAATAAATGCTTTATGAAATAGTTTAGAGTAAAATTTAAAATACCATACAAACAAAATTGAAAGGGTAATCCATCAATCTGGAAAGAGTTCTTCACTCAAGCCAAGACTACCCTCTGAATCACTGCTGCTAATCAAATTTTGAGGTCAACATCCACGTAAACTGACTTCCTGCTCGCTCTGCCTCTCACACCTCCACTTTCTCTGCTTCTGTGCACCCCACTCTCTCTGCACCCCCAAATGGTCTTCGCCATGGACCTGAACTTGCTCTGACATTCATTCTGTGGTGACTGGTACTGGTGAGAACCCAGGCTCCCATCCTGACTTTGCCTTTTCATCTCACGACTCTCTTGAATCTTCTACCACCTGTGTGTCCTCCTCAGAGTCCCCTGGATTATGGCTGAAGTTTTCCCTCTGGTCTCCTCCTCTGGCCTGACCTGTCCCCTCCCTGGCCCCCAAAGAGTCCTTCTCTTCACTGCAGCCCAAGTGATCTTTCTAAAGCCCACATGTGCCTGCCATTCTCCTTCTAGAAATCCTAAAGCAACCACAGCCTGGCACATTAGAGCTGAGCAACACTCCTCCAGCTTCCATTCATCATCCCTCCCCAGGGCCCACCACACCTTACAGGCCGCCCCTCTGCCTGCAGGACCTTCTGCCTGGACCCTGTTGCCCCCTCTCCTGTGCAGCTAACCTCAAAGGCTGTCCTTCAGGCAAGCCCACACAGCATGCTGCTTTTATGCCCCCATAGCACTAATCACACCTTATGATCCTGGGTTTACATCTTTGCTTCTCTACCAGGGCCTAGCAGAATAGGCCCTCAGTGTTTGTTGAAAGATTAGCAGTTGTTTCAACCACCCAAAACAGAGTTCCCTACTCTCATCCTGAAAGAGCTATCAAACAAAGGTTTTGAAACTTCCCTCAGCTAGCTGCTCAACTATTTTATCATCCTGGTAATCGAGAAAATTTATCTTATCCATCAGTGAGTCAGCAAATTTATTAATTGTATTCCTTCTGTCGTGACAGTATCTCTTTGGTGTTATCTGAATCTATTCCTGGTAAGTCTATTACAAAAGTGTTGCCGACATCCCTAAACACAGCAGCCATCCAAAGTACAGCAGGTTGCTTCAGGCAGTGTGGCAGGCCACAGGGCTGTCAGGATAAAGACACCGTTACTGCTCTTGGACCATCAGCAAGAAATCCCCCAGCCTTTTTTGGACTAAAACTCTCAGTTACATTATCTCTTCCTAGAAGGGTGTGGAACTTCTGTTGCTTGCGTATCAGCCCCTTGCAATTACCCAGTATCTTTTTTCAAATGTGACTCAAATTGGACACAATGAGCCTGACTAACGTAAAGTCTTATTTTTTTTACCCTTTTATAACATGCTTTTAATACACAAGACTCATGTCTTTTTTTTCCCCCTACAATGGTCTCCAGTATTGATTTCAATTTAGTTGATGAGCAGTAAAGGCTTTTATTTATTAAAAAACTGTTTTTTTTGTACTCAATAACCTTCTCTTATGCCTATCCCCACCACATTTCTTCTGCTAATGGAGAATCATTTTTCATTTGTTATTGTTAGAAATTGCATTTCTGAAGTTCAGATAATTTCCAGTCCTACCTAATGAAGGTAATATTCACAACAGAAAAACAACAAAAAAGGAGATTTCAGTTTCATATTGTGCAGATAGTATAGGCAAAAGTCTGAGGAAGATTCTCCCTAGTGGCTACTGTTGGGTGTGTAACTCTACCTGAATCACAACTGCTTTAAAAAACATGCGTGATTAAATGCTTAGGGATTCTGGGCTCTCCATTTGGAGCTTCTGATAATATTAACCGTTCTCTTCATTTAGTCAGCATTAGTCATGTATTTCTCCACCCTTTGTCCTGCTCTCTGGCTGTGCACTTCCACCTTGCAACCACAGAGAATGATTTCTTTTGACCTGGTTGCTTCCCCTTTTTATTAAGAGTGCTTCAATCATGTGAAGTTCTCTGTCCAGGTCAGTCGCCTTCACCTGGGGCATGTGGATGAGCTTCACTGGGTTTGTGAATGCCTTGAAAATGGAGGGAAATGTTTGTGTACAGGTGTGGTAAAAGAATTCATATTTCCATCACAACCTCAAAGGGGCCTAGCACCCTGTACAGGTTAAGAACTCCAACTCTAAGGCATTCAAAAAGGGGGGGGGGAGTAGTAAGCTGAATAAATAGCACCAGTGTAACAGACTCAACCTTTTACTTAACCACCTCCCAAGAGAATGAGAAAGTCTGATAATTGCACATCAAGCACTTTTTGCATTAATTAATAACATAAGTTGAGGGTGTAATGGCACATATGACATTATACAGAGGCAGTAATCTAACACTTCAAATATCAAGTGGTATTGATAACAGTTTTCAGTTTCTGCTTTTATCTAATTCAATATACTGTCTTGTCCTCTTCTGAAGTATATTTAGTAACAATGGTAGAAAACATCATGAATCACAAGTTTCTCTTCACATATTATTAGTCCAAAACATATACTTTTCACTGTTAATAATCATATTATTTTTGCTATAATATACTGGTATCTTCCATATTTGTTTTAAATAACATTACAAAAATCATTTAATATATCAAAACCCAAGCTGTCTTCATATCAATATGCTGCCAAAAAAAAAAAAAAATCAAAACTTTCAGGATTGTCTATGGTTATGTTACTTTATAAATTTATTATCTACAGTTAAATTTTTTTAAAAAATGCTCCTTAAAGCGTTTCCTTATTTGAAATGCCATTTAGGAATTTAGAAGCAAGCACTAGTGAACACTGGAAATTGCTGTCATCTGTACTCACAGTTGAGCAGTCACCCGAGGATCCCCAAGCACAGGCTGGACTTGTCCTGGAAGTAGAGGGTTGAATTCCATTAGAAGAGCAGGTCAGTGGGAACGTCAAGGGCCAGCACTGCCCTTCTCAGCCCATCTTAATTGCAGGCACACCGATTCTGGAATCCTACAGCACTAACAATAAAAACCACACTAGGTTGTTTTCCTAATTCCTATGAAATGAGTCAGTAGGTCAAACAGCTTACCCACTCTGGAGGGAGAACAATCCCTCCAACTACACTCCCTGTTTTCAGTAGCCCGCTCCCTTTCTCTGCCTCTGGATAAAAGCACTCCCCAAAATCTTCTGGACTACCAGGTCCAAAAGGAGGCCCATCGTGGAGATTGTCAGGAAATTGGGATAGTTTTTCTCCTCCTTAGGCGGCAAAAGATCCAGTTAGGAGTGATGTGTGGATGAAGTGTCTTCACTCAGAACGAGTCAGCAATAACTTCTCCATTGAGACCATGCAGTCATCTATTTCTTTCACATAAGATGGTACTATGTTTAAAAATAATATAGAAAAGCAGTAACCATACTCTTAAAGCCCCCACAAACCACTTCCTTCTATAAAAGACCCTTTCCTCCTCAAAAGATCCAATTGCCAAAAATTTCAGTAATTATTCAATTAATCCACGTTCTTAAAAACCCCTCAGGGTCCTCTGTGGTCCTGCGGTTCCATGAACCATGTTATATGGAGCTGAAGTGTGTAAAAGCTTACTAGCAGTCTTTAAATCCATGACTCAAGATGATGAACCCTGTTTTAGCAATCACCTTCGGAAACTACCACCTACTCACAGAGGATAACATTTCTTGTAGTGAGCGACCTTCTGCATAGGAAACCTCCAGCTACTGGCAATAGATCCATAATTCCAAGAACTCACCCATGCAGGCAAATACAAGGACATACAGCTCTAAATAGAGTCGGGAGATCTGCTGTGATAGTTCTTTAGTAGCAGACCGGAGACACTTTTGCTTTCTGTATCCACAGTACTTTCTTTTTAAAGACAAGGTTTCGTTTTGATCTTGAGAAATTCTGTCTGATCAAACCACCAACTGAAAACCTGCCATTATAAGCGAGGGATTTCACAACGCTCATTCCAAAAAACTGTGGCTATTCATTTCTGGAAGCGATTCACTTCAGAAGAATCGTTGGGGGTGGAGGGAGAGTTAACTTTTAGGAGCCAGCCCACTCTCTGAGAAGTGAGCAGAAACCTCAGAGCCGGCAGGGCAGCCACGTGCCGTGCTGACCCCATATGGCTCCCTGAATCACCCTCCCTCGACTTGACTCGCAATGACCAGCTTCCTTTTGTAACTCCCTTGGCAGAAAAACTCCCTTTGGTCTCTGTGTTCCCCTTTGAGCTCTCTGCTCTGGGGATCATTTTCACACAAATCTAGAAGGCAGTAGCAGCATTCTCCACCTGTCAGTGCTCAGTGGCTGGTGAGTAATCAGCATATGGGGACCCACTTCCTGTGAGTATTTCCAAAAGACTTTATGATATTTCCTTTAAAAGAAAAAGAAGTGGGGAAGACAACTACTCAGAGAGGAAAGCAATTTTGACGAGCAAAGCTGAAAGCATGCAAGGAGATCTCTGTTTACCAGACACGCCTAGTTTTAATTTGGTTTCTCAACCCCTGTGTAATTAAGACAGCCAAAGAGAACAGCATTGGGGGGGGGGGGGTGGATCTCACAAATGCTTAGACTTTCTGTGAGCGTGACCAGAAAAGTAATTTTAAGATTCAAGTGAACCAATCTGAAGCTGGTTAGAGCATTAACCCTTCTAGGAAAGAGAGGTGTTTTGTTTTTTGGTGTTTTTTTTTGGTACCCCAACTTCAAATAAGGAAATCATCTTCTCTATCAAACACCATAAAACACAGTCTCTACTGCCATCCCTGGGTTTGTGAAAAGAAAGCATTTTTCAGATTTGGATACAGGGATAGAAAAATACTTACTTGTAAGATACAGTCACATTTACAGACAGCAGCCTATGTGGTGTCCACACCAAGGCTCCCTTCAAACCTGTCCAGTAAGGGCCAAGATATGACATTTTATATCTCTTGGCTTTAGCCAAACCTGCTGATTTATGTCATAGAAAACAGAACTTTTTGACTAATGGGCAAAATGAGTATGAAAAACTGCTTTTATTTCACCCTACAGAGTATCACTGGTGACAGTGAGGGAGCTTCCCTCCTGGGTGGAATGGTGGGGAGGGGGAGCTCAGGAAGGGAGGGCAGGGAAAACACACCCTTGTCCTTAAGGGGAGCTGCAGAGTAAGAAGAAACCAAACCCACCCCTGCATTTGTTCCACAGTATTGTTAGGCCCTGAATTTACAACATGGTAACAACACATGGCCTCCTACACCCAGACTCCCTCAACTTCTCATATTTGAATATTAAAGATGTATACATGAAAATATCTTTAAAACATAAAAACTATGTGTGTTTCATACTCCAGAAGAAAATTTTCATTAATGTGATTTTTTTTAGTCTTTACCAAACTACTATTTTTATATCATAGGAAAGAATAGAAAGAAGTATTATAGAAATCATTTGTGAGATATAAATATAATTTTCAAATTGAGGATGAGTAAAAATAGCATCTACAACTAGAGGTAAGAATTTAATTTCAACCAACTGCACATCTTTCACAGTCATCCCCTCTGTCTTCACCCTCAAGACCTTACGAATCTCAACAGAAAGGAATATCCATTCTGTCATAGTCCTCAATAAACAAGAACGGCACAGAGAGAGTAGTTTTAAATATCTACAACTTAAAAAAATCCTATTGATACTGAATTTGGTGGAAGAAAAAGCACTGATTAGAGGCCTGACAACTACTCGACTGCTGAAATATCTCATTTCCTCTCTTACTAAAAGGAAGCGTCCTTCCCCAATGAGTCATGTGCACCATGCTCACAGGTCTCAATGCCTCTGCGTACTCTGTGCCCATTTCAGACTGATTCACAGGATAAAGTTCCTCTTTAGTCCTGGGTACCAATGAAGAGGTGTCACAAAGACAAAGAAAAAGAAGACAGAAACCAACAAAAGATCATAAAATAAATGCTTGTGGGAAGCACAGGGTTCAGACCTAACACTCGTGGCAGCTGCAAAGATGCTGCTGTCCTTTAGGAATGCCTGTTCCTTGGGAGGCCACTTCTGAGAACCCAGGCCTTGCTATGCTGTGTACACTGTTCAAAGTGTGCAGAATCCCCCCTCTCCAATAAAATCAACCCTCAGACAAACGTTCTTCGTGTTTAATATTTACTCGAAGTTTTCTTTTAAACAACAGAAAGGAATGCACTCTTGTGTGGCACTTTAATAGACAGGAGGAGGAAGAGTGGCCTCACATGGGAAGGGCGCCAGACCTTAGGGAAGTCCAAGGGCCCTACGTTCAAGTTCTGGTTCTTCCTTTTGCTGATTTGCCCTTGGGAAGATCATTTAACCTGTGTAAGTTTGCTTAATCATGGGTGATAACAGGGAGCTGAGACAGGGCTGGCTTGGGCACTGCCCATCTAAGCTTCACAGCAACCCTACAGGTAAGTTCTATTATTATCCCCATCCTACAGATAAGGAAAGGAGGCCTAGGAGCTTAAGGACTTGCCTAGTGTTACACAATCAGTAGGTGGTTCAAAGCCAGGAAGCTTGACCTTGACCAGTGTGCTCCAGAGCCTCCATCTGCAGGACTGCTGGTCATACCCAACAAGGGTGCCAGGTTAAGTACAACAGCACTTAGGGAATGGGTTTTAAAGCGGCAAAGCGGCTACAAGTGAGGCAGATTTTTAAACAGGTCACATGCAAATATACTCACTTTCTGCAGAATTTCAAGACAATTTGTAACAACTAAGTACTAATAACTCTAAAATTAACACATTAGTTCGTCCTTTGAAAACAGTTTCAATTAATTTGCAAACTACTTCTTTGCATAATCTGTGATACTGAGTTTTAGATACAAAATAGATTCAGAGATTCTGTTTTCAATTAAGGAGGGTGAGTGAGGCTGCTGGTGGTCGCAGAGGTGAAGTCTGAACTCCAACTCCCTGCCTGATGAGTCCTGCAGCATCACAGCCCCCAGTGGTTATGAATGCATGGGCCATCTCGGAGGATTCCTGGGGAGGTTAGTTGCTCAGGGATCCATCACTCATGTGATGTGTGTGTAATACTAATCCTCAGAAATTTGTTAGTTATCAGTTTTTCTCCACTACAGTTCTTTAGGCTTTAAGATGAAAAGGATGAGGAAAAAGTATTTTCTTCCCATGTGTTTATTTTTTATTGCAGGAAAAACAAAGCTTTAGTTAAGTTCTGCCTATGGTGAATATAACTGAAGTTCTACATAATTCTCTTTGTTTTAACTTGCTCATACACATCCCTTAAATGTTAAAGCAAACTGTCTTTCCCAAGTGCTTATAGAGTCATAGGAAGAAATCTACTTAAGACGCCACCTTGGGGACCTCCTGGACCTCACTGGCCATTCAATGTTCGAGAAAAAAGAGTCATTTCTCATAGGATCTTCTAGCCTTTTCAATGGTATTTACTTTACACTTGGGGTTTGGCCTTATTATTTTCACTTACAAGTTTTGGTAGAACACTTGTCTAGCATGAGCAAGACCTAATGTTCAATCCCTAGCACCACAAATAAAATAATAACAATGATAATAAAAAATAGAAAAGAGAAAATTCTTTTTAATGTTCTGTATCATGTTGGGTCTTACAAAAACACCTGGGAATGTATTCATAAACCCAAAGGTATTTATTAACAAAAAAACTCAGGAAAAGAAAGTAAGTATAGTATCATTTAAGAGAGTAAAGCAACTGTATCCAAGATTCTGGATTTATGTACGTTAAATTTACAAGCTGACACTTCTCCCTCAAAGATTTATTTGGTATGAATAGTTACTTCCTGTACTATAATCATAAAATCAAATGTTATTTACTCCTATCATAACCATTCACACACTTCCTGTCATAAAAACTTGAACCTGGCTGGAGTACTAAATAAAATACTCAAAAACTACAGGTAGGAGGTGACTTATATAGATATATTATGTTCATAATCTAATTTAAGAAAGAGGTGAATCACCCACCCTTGGGAAAACCAGCATTAATGCTTTATCACCTTAGCTGACTAATTCCACATATGGTCCACAGAATGCACTTGACTCTAAGCTCAGTCTACAGTTTTGTAGAGGCTTTCAAGGATGCCTCCGAGGGTGGTGTGTGGACTGAGCTGCAATATACTTGCAGAGTTCATGGCCCAGGGTTAATATTATGAAGATCTAAAGATTTCCATAGTGTCCATGTGCATATTTAAAATGCACATGCATATTTTTTCTCTGATGCCTGCCTACTTTTTAAAGAAAACAGGATTCTCAATTTCCAGGCTTCTCTGTGTGTCAGTGAGAAAAGCTGAGCCAGTGTACACAATCAATGAAAGAAGAAAACGTGCACGAACAGATTTGTTTACAAAACAGGGCCCAGCAAAGTCTGTCTCTTAGTGCCACAGCAGGATCCATCCAGCAAAACAAACACACAAACACACAGCAGCCCAGGGAGCAGCTCTTCTTTCTGGTGAAGGTGTAAGAGTGTGGTTCACCTGGGTGGTGTGCTATAACACAATCACCTGGTTCAGGCTTGCACTGGGAATATGCCACAAATTCCAATTTAAAATACACACACACAGGGGTAGGGTTGTGGCTCAGCAGTAGAGCACGTGCCTAGCATGTGTGAGGCACTAGATTTGATCTTCAGCACCACATAAAAATAAATACATAAAATAAAGGTATTGTGTCCACCTACAACTAAAAAATAAATATTTTAAAAAAATAAACACACACACACACACACACAGCCATACACCTGTTTACGGTACAATGGTTTCAACTCTCCTTCTCTTTAGTATTAGTCTCAAAGTTGTCTCTGCAGCACTGGCCTCTTCTCCATCTTTAACACATTTCTATCTGAATAGGATAGTCCCTTTAGGCTCATCAAGAAATAAGAAAACATATACATTTCTGTTTAGTTTATCTTAACTGCATAGCCATCTAATCAGGCTTGAGAGTCTGAACCCTTGAGACTGACTTCACTGAGCCAAGCCAATCTGCTACCAAGCCTAGCTGGCACTTGTCAATGTCTGCAGCCTCTGTTCTCTCTCTCCCATTCCCACCTCCTATAATCACTTCAGACCTTTGTCACTTTGTTCCTGGACAGCTGTGACAATGACTTCTACCTTGTGGTAGAAGATGGAGTAGATAGCAGAAGACTGGTTCTAGGCTCAAGTCTACCAGAAACCATGTGGCCTCAAGATGATTACCTAATTTCCATGGGCCTCAGTGTTCTCACCTACAGCATGAAGACAACAGCTGCTGAATCCTGTCAGCTAATCTATGAGGTACACAGTCAATAACTATAATCTCCTGAAACTTAAATTTCCGCATATCATCACACTCCCCAAAAATCTTAAGTGATTCTGCTATACCTACAAGAGGAGATTTAAATTGTTCAGCTTCTGGGGTTTTATAAGGAATTTTAAAACCAAAGGTAAAAGTCTCACATAAAATATAAGATACCACCTGAGAGCAGTAACAACCCAAATAGGGATCATCATCCTGAACCACATGCACTGTGTACAGCTGAGGGCTTTGTATCCATGGGCTCTTATTCTTATGGCCACTATGCAAGTTCAGTGTTATTAATCTACAATTACAGGTCAAGAATACGGGCTTCTGTGAATAACATACCCCAGGCTACATTACCTGTAAAGTGTCAGAGATGACACAAAAATTTGCATGTGGTGAATCATGTGGCTCACTAAACCATGCTGACTCCTTTAAAACAACATAACATTTGGGGATGGGGGCCCTCATCACTTGAGTAATCTCCATCTGAATCCTTGTTGATACTAAGTTGTATTAGGAAGCAAAGGTCATCATAATAGAAAACATTGACAAATATGCTCACTGAATGTTCAGTCCTCACTGACATCAGCATCTATTCTTGCTCACTTTCTCAGTTGGGTAATATCACAGAATATAAAGCAAATACAATGTAATCTACTTTTTTTAAAAAATATTTTGTTTAGTTGTAGATGAACACAATATCTTTATTTATTTTATGTGGTGCTGAGGATCGAACCCAGTGCCCCACGTATGTGAGGCAAGCGCTCAACTGCTGAGCCATAGCCCCAGCCCCATGTAATCCACTTTTAATGTGAATCTGTAGATCTTCATAAAGTTGATAAAAGTGATAGTATGTTATACTGTATGAGTCACAAAGTCATTGACAAATAAGGATCAGAGTTTGAACAGATAATACTGAGGAAGAGAAAGTCAACAGAGGTGATTACAAGACAGGCAGACTTTTCAAGAGAATGGTTTTTATATTAAAAAATTGAGCCAGGCATGGTGATACATGTCTATAATCCCAGTCAGTTGGGAGGCTGAGATAGGAGGATCACAAGTTCAAAGCTAGCCTCAGCAACTTAGCAAGATCTTGTCTCAAAATTTAATAAATAAAAATAAAAAAGCTGAGGATGTGGCTCAGTGTTTAAGCACCCCTGAATTCAATTCCCAGTTCAAAAAAGAAAGAAAGAGAAGAAAAAACTTGAGAGGGCCTTCTGAAAATTCAAGTGCTTCTACAAAAGTCACCCTCTAGGATTCTGCCTTAGAAGTCAACATTCAGTATTTGTTGAACACAGCATTGTTCATCATGCCTCAAATTTCTGTTATAGAATGGAAAACAAACAAAGGTTCAATTTTTTCCTTTTCAAGACTTGGTCCCCCCAAAATATGAATACACGACCAGTGTTAACTCCACATCATGTGCAATCACAAGAATGGGAAGTTATACTCCATGTATATGTGATATGTCAAAATACATTCTACTGTCACATATATCTAAAAAGAACAACAACAACAAAAAACTCCAACTTACTATTTTAAATATCTGGTTTAATTTTAAGTTAATTCTCTTAAAGCAGTAGTAGTTCTAACAGATACCTTCAGATAACAAGGACTCCTGAAATGGTAGTAACAGCAAGGAAGGAGAAAAACAGTGATATGCGAACAGCAGTCAGCAAAACAAGGATTTATCTTCCAGCACACAAATGGAAAGTAATGTTCTAGTTTCTCTCTCATTTCAATATCCGCAGGCTCCCCAGTCCAAGCCCATGAAGAAGCCAGGCTCATCAGCTCCACACCCATCCCACATGACATCTGTATGGCTTCAGGCCACATCTTGGGGAAGTCTGATTCTAGAGGGAAAACTAAAGTGCAGTTAGCAAACCCTCAGCATAATCCTCATTTTACGCGATTCTCTGTATCCATTGTCTCTACACTGTTATCTGAAGATCTCCACTTCTTTTCAGAGAAGGCAAGAATAAGGAATCAGGAAGAATTTTGTTTTGTAATAATCCACTTTAAAAAGGCTCCACTGTATCAAGATCCTTGCTGACATAACATGCATATATACACTTGTGTATACATTAAATGGTTTTGTTTTCTACAAATATCCTTCAATCAAAGGTTCAAGAAGGGCTATTTTGAGAAAGATTTAATGGGATTTGTAATGTAAAACCTCAAATGAATATTGACTTAACTAAAGACAACTCTGGAATATAAAGCATGATTGTTGAAAGCTTGCTTTCTCTAGTGACTACCAGCTAATCTAATAAAATAAATTTGTCTCCCATGCCAGGAAGAAACCCAAGGAGGCATGCCTTGAGGAGACAGTCTTAAGTCAGTAAATTCTGAGGCACTCATTGCAAGTGATCAGAACACTGTCAGTGAGCCTTTTGGCCTTGAAAGACTCATTCCTCAAGAGAACGTCTGTGATAACTGCAAGATGGCTCCTCCTGTGAAAAGCAAAGTAATGTGTTACCCTTCACTGAGAAAAATCCAGAGCTGTGATCCACACATTATAGTTCTGAGTCCTTTTCATGTCCTGTGTACTGATCGATCAGTGCAAAATTTGTAAGTAAACATATATGAAAGCCTTTCTAGAATTCAGAAATCTGAAACTGGGGCCTGGGGGAGCAGAAGCGAGATGCCCAGGAAGAGGTGGCTGTCTGGCAGTGTGGAACTTTTAACTATGATTCCAAAAGATTTTAACACAGCACTGCTTTTCCAAAACAGGACTTTGTAGCCCTGATCCAAAGGCAGCATAGTGATGTTGAAGTGTCTATTAATCGAGGCCACCGATAATGGTATTCTCCCTTCGTAGACTGAGCAGCCGCTGAATGTGCAGGCAGCCGGGGCAGAGCGCGGCTGTGGTTCCATTTAGTCCCTAGAAGCAGTGAAGCCTGTGCTTGAGACGCTCTGGGTGGAATGCTTGTTTTGGAGACCATTCAGCGGATAGCATTGGGTTTCCTCCATTTAACCAGGTCACCCAGGCATGGAATGCACAGCTCTGCCAGACAGGGAGCGTTGTGGATGCCTGAGAAACAACAGCTTGTCCAGGCTACTGATGCGAAGAGAGGCCACGGTTTCCTTTTTCTTTGCTTTGAATGGCAGCCTTGACGTCACAACAGCTAGGAACTACTGGAGGGACAAATAACAAGGCACAAGCCAAAAGGGCCTCGCTCTTGTTGCAGTGGCAGGGCCATTTTAATCTAGTTCTGATACCTTCTGTAGCTGCAGTGTCGGCATGAGTGGAGATGAAGGACTGGAGCTACAACATAAAGGCGGTCTCTGGGCTGATGAAATAGACCTCTGGCCAGTGCTAATTGCCTTCGAAACCTGAATCAATGACAGTTCCTGAATTAAACTTGTTTCAGACAGCACAGACTTCCCAGGGAATGCTTGTGGGATTTTGCTGATGGGTTCAGTCACTGGCACTTTCCCTGAAGGGCTAAACTTCCTGTATTTAAAAGCAGATCTCTTTTAAGAGCGTTGGCACATAAGCATCCTGGAATACAAGGAGCTCATGAAAGCGGGCAGTCTTTGCAGGGCTAGGATAGAAACATCCTTTTAGAGATTTTACAATTTAAGTTTGAGCAAGTGAACATGTGCATTAGCATCCAACTGCAGGTGTGTGAAAAATGGATGAGAAATGCTGGGTGCTGGCAGGCTCACCTCACCATTATCTACAGTGAGTTGCCTGGATAAGTCACCAGAGCAGTTTGAAAAGTACAATCCTTCATGTTCAGGTTTACATCAAAATTACAAATTACTTTTGGCTACATGAGTGCCAGATCATCACAAATGCAATGCTAACTCTAGGCATCCTGGCAATCTGCAGACTAGACCTGAAAGTTTCTTATGAAAAGACTTTCTGTTGCCACATATTTACTCTAAGTTCAAGCCCCTGTCTTTGGAGCATTAGAAACTTTCACAAAACCCAAACCCACAGTGCTCAGGGTTCTTTGGGACAACTCCTACTGGAAAAGCAGAGGTTGGAAGGGATGTCTTTGAAGGCACATGTGCGTGTCTGGAGGAGCAGGGACAGAGCACAACATACCGAGAGGAGTAGAAGCACCTGCTCTCACTTCTGTGCTCTTTCAAGGAGTTCAGTGAAAGGAGCAAGGCTTCTGAGATCCTTGGCCCCTTTTATCAGCTCTTTCCTATCTTAGTTAAATGAGCACTCCTGAAGCACTCTTTCTTAAGGTCATCATGTCAATGGTGCTACATGAGAATAATCTGGTATTAAAACTTACACAGTTTTGAAACAAAGGAGGATAAAGTTCTGATCCAAAACTCTTGCTTACAAGGCCTACAACAGAGCATACCTTTCTGCTGCTTCCAGGTGCTCCTGCCAACCCATGTCCTCTACAGGTATCTGAGGCCTGTTTTGGAACCTGGCCTTTGGACTCAAAGGATCTTACCTAGGTAGATAACAAACTCACTGTCTTGTTCTTGCTATCTAAAAATATCTCAGTATGCTCAGTGATTACACGACACAGAAGGTAACGCAAAAATGACTTTTTTTGTTATACTCAGGCAGCTAAACTTATTCTAGCCCTATCTGGCCATTATATTCAAGAGGCAAGTAACTGTAGTCCTACTCCTATTTTTATTTCGTAAGAGCTTTTTATAGTTTAAGAACTATAATTAAGTTTCCTCTGAACTGATTTATTAAACTTAAGTTTTCAAGAAGAGAATGATGGGATTTCTCAAACTATTATGGTTCCAGAGGGGAACGACTTGTTTTTTTGTTCTAGTGTAAGGAATAAGAGAATAAGTGGGAATTTTTTTTCAATTTGTATTCTGATTAGAATTTTTGAATGTTCAAATTCGTAGTTATAAACAGCAATAAACAAGCAGACATTCATTAAGAAGCAACTGCTGAAAAGGTGATATTTCAAAGAGGGAGAAAAAATAAAATATGATGTGATTAAAACCCTACACACATCTTTACTCCACGGCAAACACTGTGGCCATCTGGGTGTTCAGAAGATGCCAACCATGTTTGGGATCTAGATTTGATTCATGTCATAAAGCAAGCACCATCTTTAATGTGTTCACAAAAGATCTAGAACCCAATGGAGATGATGGTGGTGAAGTATGCTGGTAATATTAAAAAGAAAGGTTTATTTTAAAATTATTTAAATATGCTGATTGAGGGCTGGGGTTGTGGCTCAGTGGCAGAGTGCTTGCCTCGCATGTGTGAGGCACTGGGTATGATTTTCAGCACTGCATATAAATAAAAGAAAAATAAAAGTCCATCAACAACTAAAAAATTTAGATAAATAAATAAATATGCTGACTGATCACAAACCTCAACACATAATGTTCTAGTGTTCTACCCTTCATGAGAAATGCTGCAAAAATCATTTTCAGCTTTAACAAGTTTTTGCTCTAATTTTCTCTTCATTTGCAACTCTCTTTGGATTTTAGTGCTGGTTGCATTTAGTCAGAAGAACCAAAAAAGATGAGATTTGTTCCTAGGGGACCCAATGTCAGACCCTGAGAATTTATACCCTGGACATGCAATGTGAACTGAAAGCTCTGTTTTTGTTTTTTTTTTTCTTGCTCTTCTGGGGACTGAGAAGAACCTGAGTTCCATAATCCTCCTTTCAAGTGTCAGGACATAGGAAATGTGCTGTGTCAAGCCACTTCCAGCACATATGCAAAGTCTCCATCTTGGTGTGGGCTTGAGTGAGCTGACCTACCATCCAGGACCCCTTAGCAGGGCAGCCTGGTGGCTTTCCTTACATCACGTGGTCCTACATGAACAGAGGCTCAAACCCATCTTCAGGCTGAGGACATCGATGGGATTTTCCCATGAATTTTCTTTCAGAACCAACAGCCATTGTAAATACCACATAAATGAGCTCTCCCTTTACCAATTCATCTTCTGTACATGGCAGAGAGTAATTATATCCTATATCCGCTTACTTGTAAAAAAAATTAATTTTTAGAAAGTTTTTTCCTTCACTTTCTCATGCCCCACTCAAGGTATCATCTAATCCTATAATTCACACATGAGAAACGAGTTTTCAGAGTCTGTCACTTGAGTGTGTTAGAAAAACTACCCAACTACTTATCTATCCTTTATGTTTCTGGCAAAAACAAAACCAAACCCCCTATGGTGCTAACTTCCAAGAGTGACTCCATACTAGACAACCTTATAAAACCATGGCTTTCTGCTTGTAATGTCACCCCTAGTAGGTGACAAAGGGAGACATTACTGCCCCAGGCTTTTGAACCTGCACGTGGCTGACAGGTGCTGGGCTCACTGGGCTCACTGAGACACCTGCCTGTGGTGGGCGCGCCTTCCGCTCATGACCCATCACCACTGCTGCTGCTGTTTGCGACCTGTCTCTTCCACTTGCCTGTGCACTCCATGAAGGCAGGATTCACAAGAGCACTGTGGGTGACGGAAGAAGAGAGAGGAAGGGGAGAGGCAGAGCAGGAGGCAGGGGACAGAAAGAATAGAGAAGAAGGGAAGGAAGGAGAGACAGAAAAGTAGAGCAGCCACCACACTGGTTTTAGTAGACAGCAGTACTTCTGCAGTTTCATCCATTTTTCATTTATACAGTTCAAATTTCTTTGGAACTACTAACTCATCAAAACTCATCATAACCCATGACCCTGTAACACAAAAATAAAATCCTTATTTATGGCACAGAGGCATAGAAACGAGGAATGACCCACTCCTAGGCCTTTCTTGCTTACCTGCCCAGTGCCCACCATGGCAGCCAGGGTCTGCACTGCCCCGTCAAGTTATCTGCGTGTGAATACACGGCCATGTGTAGGAGTCAAAATACGTGTTCAGCAGTTTTTCCATTTTTATACATCTGATGTGTCTTGTGAACACAAAGCCCAAACTTTAACTTTGGGTATATTTTTGCAAAGAAAGAATTTATTCTTAAGCAATTATTCTCAATCTGACACCTCTCAATTGGAAGTCATTGATTAGCGGTGAGCAGGATCACTAAGACAGGTCACGTCACTGAGGGAGTATGCTCATGAACCCCCAGGTTCCAGGTTCTGGGGCAAACACAACATTCCAAGTGTTCTTCACCAAACGACATATGCTGTAACATCAGAAACTAGGCCAACTGTGCCAAAAAGACCTCAGAAGCCAATGAGTCCCATATCCTTCTGTCCAGATTTTTAGAGCCAGATCAGAGAGGTCAAGGCACCTGCCCAGGCCTCTTGCCTTCTTGCCTTGTGTTGTTTCCCCAGCAAAATCAACAACACTTTACAATCACAGAGATTATTACTCCTTGCAACAGATAACCCATCGCTATATTTCAGATAAGGAAATGGAGGTGGACAGCAGTGACCTAGCTGCCCAAGCTCACACTTAGCCAGTGCTGGTGCACACCTGTGATTCCAGCAACTCAGGAGGCTGAGGCAGAAGGAACCCAAAAGTATGTGTTGGGGCAGGGGTGCAGCTTGGACTTGAAGGCTGCTCACGACACACTCCTGGACCAAGCAACTGACCAAGTCTCAGCAACTGACATGGGCTCCATCAGTGAAATGGCATCAATGTCACCTGTCTTCTCACAGTGCATTTTTTGGGGCACAACTGCCTAATGCCCCTCTGTCAAGGCAGTGGAACATAAACTTCTACCATCTGTGGCTGCCCTGGGAATCACGAGAATCAACAGCAAGAACACAGGCTTTCTGGAATCCTGATACTGCGTGTCTCCTGTGACAACCCTCCCTCGGACATTCAAACCCCATCAGGCCACTCAGCTTCCATTTTGCTAAAACCCTTCTCTCAGTTATGCTTCTCCACCAACCCATCAGAATGTATCATTAGCTGAGGGACAAGTCTGTCTAGCTATCTTCTGGTGATAAAGATAATAAACCACTGCCCACTCTCTCTGTCCACAAGTGATTTGTAACTCAGGCATTCTTCTTTCTTCTCCTGGCTATTTACATCTTTTCCTTGACCGATGTGGCTTTTTCATAAATGCAGGAAGTTAATTCCATGGCACCCATCATACAGCAAGGAGGGGGAGGTGCCAATTCAGGTGGCTGGGCTAGTTTGCCTGGGTCCTGACCTGATTCACCACAGTGTCACCGAAATGTCACCTCCCCATCACACTCTCCTAGTGGCAATTAGCTGAGAGCTGCAGACTCTGAGGGTTAGGACAGCTTGCATTCCAGTTTCATCCACAGCAGCCTTGCAACCACAGCACAGGCTTTACCCTTTGGCATGCTCCAGCGGGAGACAGGATCGAGGGCCGGCAATCCATGACCTAATCCTAGTGCCCACATGAATTTGTTAAAGGCCCTCAGGGAAAAATCATGTTTTCCCTGGCTGGGGCTTGACTTCTTTGCTTTAAAAAAGATTCTTTAGTATTTACTGCAGTAAAATTAAGTACTTTCAAATTTCTGCCAGATCCCCTGAAGATATATGGTTTAACAAAAAACAAATGTGACACTTGAAAGGCAGGAGACTCAGATTCTAGTCCTTGGCCACTGCTCACTCACTGGGTGGCTGCAGGCAAAGAACATAAGCTGGCAGACATCCTTTCCAGTGAACGCAGAGTGGGCACCAGGCAGGTAGGCCAGGCCCCATGAGGACTGGGGCTGGGCTCAGAGGCAAGAGTAGGTGCCACTATCCGTGGAGACAAAGCCTTCTGCTGGGACCAAGGTCTGGCGGGACTTCTGGTAGCTGGTTCAAGGCAGACACACTTGAAATGTGATCTCAAATGTCTGAACTTTTAAAGCTGAAGGAACTGGGAGAACCTAAGCACTTAAACAAGGGCAATGCTACACAGGAGCAAAGACACAGCTTTTAGAAGCTGACCTCATGGATTCAAATCCCAGGTCCACCTTTATGAGCTATGGTTTCCTCATCTGTAAAACGTGAATAAACAGAACATACTTCTCACAGATAGGTTGAAGATTAGAATGTTAACACAGGTAAAGTAGGTACTCAGTAAACATAAGCTAATAACTAAAAGCTAATGAAGTGCTTTAATAAAATATAATAATTACATGTCATGTGTGTTTCATTTGACAAAGTAAATTTATCTACATGGTTTCATGTGGATCTCACAGAACTCCCTAAGAAAGATACTAATCTGAATACTTAACCTCCACACCACTGTTTAGGGCTTGTGAAACACTTTTCTGCATTTTCCTACAAGCTCCTATTCTCATTTCTTCCCTTGTATGTCACATTTCAGCAAAGTGACTATGCAGATATGCACACACACATTTAAGAAATAAAATGTAATCCCTGTTAACATAAAAACCCAACTGGTGGGTTAAACAGCAGTCAAGAAACGGCTAGAGAGAGAATGCCTCCGATGCTGTCCACGTGCTCATACTGCCACCCCAGACCTCTTCCGGAATCAGACTGAGCACCCACCTACTATTCAACAATGCCCCTAGGTTTCTCACAGACATCCCAAGCTTAGCATGTCTAAAGCAGAGCCCTTTGCTTTTCTCCCCCTCTTCTCATAAACAAGATAGGGAATAGATTGGGACACGGTCACATACTAGAAAATTAGAGCTATGCAGGTGAAGGAACTGCACCTATACCCAACAACACAGAGGAATTTCACAAACATAATGTGGAGAAAAAAATCTCAAGCTGCAAAAAGCCCACATACAGAATGAAACAATTTTCACATATCTCAAAGTATCTTTAGCGATGCATGTTTATGTGATAATAATATTTGCCTTACAAATCAATAAAATTATAAATAAAATTTCTACATAGTAAGGAAGCAGGAGAATGACACAATGATACATTACAAAGAATCTACAATGTGCAAATTCTTAGATGGGTAGTGGTTTTTGAATTGTGCTTTGTAGTCTATGTTACCTTTAGAGTCTATTTGTATGTTACCTATGATCTTTTGTATATACCAAATACAAATTACAAAGACTTGCCACCCACAAAAATTGTGCTGAAAGTAACTTGTATTTTAAAACAATAAACCAAGAAAAAAAAGTAACTCTTGCTCAAAAATGAGGAAATTAATTTATACTAATAAAACTGATGATATAATATTATTTTAGCAAGGATGAATTAAACATACATATAATAAGTGGATCAAATGCCAACAAGAAAATGACCAAATTCACAGATCAAAACAAATGTATTTAATTTAGAACCTTTTCCCTAACTTTGCAAAGCATTCTTTCTTAAAAGCAAATGAACTGGTGCTACTTGCTCAGTTTTGTTTAGCAGGTGGACGATCTGAGGCCACTTGTAATAGGACCACTTCCCTGCTGGTCCTGGGCCTCCGGAGGTCAAGGCCGTCCAGAAGCCCCGGTGCCCTGTTACAAGGCATAACTAAGCCACTCTTCTTTCTGCCTTCAGCACTGGTTGCAGATTGTTTGCTGCAGCTAGTCTCAATGCTTCCTTTCTTCTAGAACATCTCAGCTGCAATTCTTAAAATGAATACAGTATCAGAGGTGATTTTAAAAGGAAGTGGCCAAGCTCAAAACACCACTAGGCATGATGTGCCTCGTTTATTGATCTGTTTGAACAGGCATTAACAACAACAACAACAAAAACGCCTGTATATTTCTTGTCCTTTTTATGTAAGAGTTGGATCTATCTGAATGGCCAGGGAGGAGGAGATAGTTTGGTTTAGATTTGGCATGCAGTTTAGGAGAAGAAATGTCTTTGTAGCTGGTCCTAAATATTATGGCAACTTGGACTGAGTTAGTCTTCAAGGAGAAGTTGCCACATGTTAAAACAGAAGTGACTGGGCTTGGCAAGGCAGGGAATGAAAGAATTACAATTAAAGCAACACCATCTCCATCATGGCAGAGACCTGCTTCCTGGGACAACCACAAAGCGACTGGCTTCCTCCTCCATGTTTGACCAGATCAAGCACTGTCTTTTCAAATCTGTCTTTACCATATTCGGATGAACATAAAATCGTGAAGTTAATTAATTGATCTTTAAAATATTTTTTAGTTGTCAATGACCTTTTTTTAAATTTATTTATCTGCGGTGCGGAGAATCGAACCCAGTGCTTCAGACATGCTAAACAAGCGCTCTACCACTGAGCCATAACCTCATCCCTGTGAAGTTAATTTATAATGAATTCTTAAAGAGAAATTTGTCTCCCTCCTTACTAATAAATAAATTAAAAGACTCAGATAAATTTCAGAAAGAGGAGCACCAGCAAATATTCTCAGTGTGGGAAAGTTAAGAGGGAATGTTTTCAAATATATTAATTTTACAACTCCAAGAAATAAGACTGCCTTCCGTTTGGCTGTGTATGCTACCTCCTCTCATTTAAATGTTTACAAATTACATTCCAACTGTGTCGGTTTCACTATTTTGACCGGTCATTACCAATCGTAAGTGGCCCTGCTCTGAGGCTTCTCAAAACCACACAAAGGGGCTGGGATTGTGGCTCAGCGGTAGAGCGCTTGCCTGGCATGCGTGAGGCCCTGGGTTCAATCCTCAGCACCACATACAAAGCAATAAAATAAAGACATGGTGTCCATCTACAACCAAGAAAAAATTAAAAAAAAAAAAAAAAAAAACCACACAAAGTTGTCCATCAGGCACAAATCAGGCTGGTAATAAGTTCTTACTAAAGTTTGTGCAAGGCCATGGTTTAGATATCTGTTCCAAGGCATTTTACACTGATAATAATGGAGTTTATAGCTATTTCGGGTTTCTTTAGATAAAAACAAGTATAAAAGGAAGCATAAATGACATTCATGTATTTAATGAAACATATAAGCCTAGCAACTATTCTTCTGGACCATGCTATCTTTTTTGCAGGGAAAGGAAACTCACATTATTTACTGTAGTTCTACTAGAAATCATCATCATATACTTGCAAAATTAAAGATAAGAACGTGAGGCAAGTAGAGACTAAATACTGAATGCTGCCTAATTCTGATTTACATTAACTTTTTGGAATAATTTACCATTTTCCAGAGGAAAAATAAGCTTATACAATAGTACTAAATAGAGTTATCACTGATCTCCAGTTATGAGAATCAAAGGAAATGAACAGGGTAAAAAATGGTACAAAATATAAATAATTCAATTTCAGTTTACGTGGATATCTGTGTATTGCCATGTACTTCATTTTAAAAGGAGCTATGTTTATGAAATTGGTGACCAACTAAAGTAGGAGGGTGGGTGTGTGAAAAGAGGTAGTGAGAGGATTCTGGAATAAAAAAAGACAGAACTTTAGGAAAGCTTTAAAAATATATAATTTGAGGATTTCCTCCAATCATTGGTATTACTTAGGTGTTATTCTAGACTGCTGTGCAATGAAAGATGGATCCTGGCTGTGGGACAGAGCTACAGACGACCTCACCTGGACTTCTCCTGGGAAAGAGAGCTACCGACAGGGCACAGACCTCCTTGACTTCAGCCTAGGCAGGTACGCTCAACTTGAAGAATGGACTAAAAGATATCCTCAAACTGTAGCTTGAGGGCTAAATCCCCATTAGTCCATAGTGTCCACACAGGTCTGTGCACTTTCCCTGGCCCAGCAGTGATTTACAGAAGGGATGTGGTGTTCCAACACACAGCCATTTGGACATGACCACAGAGTATACAATGAACCCATTAGTCACTCTACACATGCACTGAACACCTACCAGGTACTCCATCTGATAGAAGTGAACCCAGTGAGTGAAGTTCCTGCCCTCATAGAGTGTGGCCTTATCAGGGAAGAGCAGTGGGCTCCAGGCGGTGCACTATGGGCAGAGCACAGTGTCCAAAAGCACTGGCTTAGCGTCAATCCCAGGAGGTTTAAACTCCTTGTTCTATTACTTACCCTGGTAATGTTATGTAACTCCCCAACCACTGGTTGCTTTATATATAAAACAGGGAGGATCAGATTACCCTCTTTGGGCTATTGAGAAGACTCAAGGAGATGTTTACCAAGTACTTATAATGGTACCTGGCACGCAACAGACCCAATAAATGGCAGGGAACCAAGGAACACGCATGAACTTTGCTATCTTCTTTCCCCAAAAATGTGGGACAAGAAGACAGTCCACATCACCACTTTGTCCTATTACCACCTGGCTCTGGGCATCAGATGGCCACTAGTATCAGTCACAGGGAAGTCCAGTGAATACACCTCAGCAGGGAGCCTACAATGTTGCTGTATGAGAATGTTTTGTTTTTTAAGGAGGGAAGAAGCAGTACACAGCCTCTTCTAAAATAACTTATAAGCATTTTATCTAACACATTATGGTACCATATAAATGTTCTGGACAATAGCTCTGAAGGCAGAGATGGACATCCTCAGCTGGGCAATAGCAGAGTGGCATGGCTAAGAGCACAACCTCTGGAGCCAAGTTGCCTGGGTCCCCTCCCCACCCGACCCCAGCTCTGTTAATTCTCCTTAGCTGTGCAGTGAAGACCGTACTACCTGTCGGGTATCAGTGTTTAAAGTCTATAAGATGGAAATTATGTTATTATGTTAGTCCCTATCTCACTGGGTAGTTTTAAGGATTAAAATTATTAACACCTGTAAAGTTAATTACAACAGTCTGACAGCAAAAATTCTGTATTATTAATATTTATGCATGGCAAACCCAGTAACTTTATTACCTTGCTAATAAAACATGGGAACCAAATAGCAAGAGAGCAACTGAACTGTGCCAGAGGATCCCCCGTTTTCTCTTGGCTCTCTTACCAACTTTCTGCATCACTGTGGGCACACCATGTCCCTTCTATAATTTCACTCTTCTCGTCTACACAACAAGAAATATACAGGTCCACTGAGAACACCCAAAGAAGCTGACACAAACTTTTGTTAATTAATAAAAGTTAGGCATCACTAATCTGAAAATCTAAAAATCTCAATTTTTTGAGCACCATGTTGGGAGTTTCAGATTAGGGATATTCAACGGGTAAAGGCTATACATGTATTCCAAAACTGGAGAAACCCTGAAACCTCAAACACTTCCTGTCATAGGCATTTCAGATAGGGATAATCAACTGCACTAAGAACTGCTACATAACTCAAATTTCTACATCTTCCTATCTTTATCAGTCAAAGTTCTCCAGAATGGAACCAATGGCAGGGGGTGGGGGGTGTCTATGTAGGAAGGTGAGGAGATAAGATTTATCTTATAAGGAATCCACTTGGCTCAAGTGATTCTGGGGACCAGAAAGTCGGAAATCCGCAGGGCATGCCAGCAACCCAGGAGAGCTGACACTGCACTCATGAGTCTGGAGGTAGAATTCCTGCTTCCCCACAGGACTTCTGTGGTCTCCTAAGACCTTCAGTGGATCAGCCAACATACATTAGGCAAGGTAATCTGCTTTACTCAAAGTCTACTAAATGTTAATTTCATTTTTAAAACGCCTGCCTAGGGCCATCTAGCCAAATATCTGGGTAGCATGACCAAGCTGGGCTGGCGCAAAATCAGCCATCGCACTGTGTTTTCAAAAGATGAGGTGCTAAGGGCAAAGACTCTGGACCACAAAGAAACTTCACTTCCTGTTTCAGATAATATCTGGGGCCAGAGAGCCTGGTGAAGTGCACTTTCCTTAGAGGTGAATCCAACGTTTGCAGGAAAGCTTCAAACCAGCATCCAGAGGAACCAGGTGGATGCACGCAGTCCCCAGGAAGGACAAGCTGCAGAACCAGGGTCCATGCACAGTACCATGAGTGCCAGGCAGATACTAGAAAGGGCAAGTTGTAAAGCCAGGTGAGCACCCTCAGCTGAAAGTGCTGCCAAGCCCATTTTCCTGCCATAGCTACCGAATGCAGCACAGTTATGTGGGAGAAGCCCTGATGTAAAGGCCAGGCCAGAGGCAACCTGTCTTCTAGCTGTACCTGTTCTTAGCAGTATGATCTGGAACCAGTTACTTAAAACTTTCCAGGTCTCTCTTATTTATAGAATGAGGTTAGTACTACTTATGGTACAGAATTGGTGTGAGTACTAAGGGCAAAGTACCTAAAGTGTGATTGTCGTGTGTGTGTGTGTGTGTGTGTGTGTGTGTGTGTGTGTGTATGTACCTATCTCTACATGCCTACATATACGCATATACATAGATACACATAGAAGTGTATATATACATATAATACATGGTATATGTATCTAATACACAGTATACACACTATGTATTATGCTATATAGTATATATACTATATGGTAATATTATAATTTATATAAATAGAACACTATTCTTTGATTTTATTAACAATAATAGCACTTATTCTGTTCTGTGCACTGTTTTAAAAGTCATTTTATCATCTGAACAACCCTGTAAGTAGGTATTCATTTTACAAATGAAACACAGATGGTAAATAATTAGTTCAAGGACACACAGCAGATAATTCTAGAAGACTGTCAAGGAAATACAAAACCTCAAGATGCGTTATGAGGTGCCACAACACAGTCACTCTGCAAGCTGCCACAGCCTGGCTCCTTTCTTTCAACCTACAATTTCTTGCAGTGTAGGAAGTACTCACTGCCTGTGCTCACCAACTTCCACTCGCCCTGTAATTTCCCGAATGCCCATCCGCCTCCGCCGCGCCAAGGAACCGCTCCCTGTGAAGCAGGAAGCCTCTGCTCCACATTCAGGCCCGCTTGCCCGCTCCCATTCCTAAGCCTTCCTTCAGTAGGACCCTGCTGAACTCCTCTCCTGCACCCAGCCCTGAGGCCTTCCAGGACTCCCAATTTCTTGTCCTTTTCTGTCTTCCTCTGTGAACTCCTCCTGCTCTCCTCCTCCCGCCTCATCACCTTTCTCAAAGGCTTGGTCCTACGTCCCATAAGCCCTGTCCCTGATTCCCTGCTCCTCCTCTCTCCCCTCTAGTGCTATGCACCAGTCCTTGGACAGCACACTTGAGCGCACACGCTGCAACTCAGTCTCCACAACACTTTGCTGGCTGCCAAGAAGCCCACACCACCCCTTCCTGCCCCAAGTTCCACCAGCACATGTGTGGCTTCAACCTCCACATGAAGACCCATCAGATGCCAGTCTCTAAGCTTCCTAATTCCTCATCTCCAAGAACCAGCCTCTCCCCTCCTGCCACCCACCCACTCTATGACTTTGTGCTCGTCATTAGAACCACATCGCTTCTGCACTACTCACTAGTCACTAGAGGTGACATCCTCTCCATGACCACACCTGGTTCTTCACCTTCCTTCACCAATCATTTAGAATTCCAGCTCTCTGATCCTGGCATGTGTCTAACCAACTCTAATACCCGAGGCCCTAAATCCCACTGTCCTACCAGTAACAACCCAGCTGTCTCAGTCAGAACCCTGTATGTTAACTTACATTCCTCTCCCTCCCTCATCTTCCATACCCAGTAAATCCCCAAATTCCCACACATCTACCATGCCTCACGTCATATAAATCAGAGTCCCCTCTGCCATCTGAATCACCACCTCTCACCAGACTCCACTCACCAATGCTCTCCTACCCAGTACTTGCTTTCCTAAAACTTATTCTCTGGCTGGATGATTCTTCTACAACACAGATCTGACATGTCACCCCAGTGCCTAAAACTCACACTTTCTTATATCCTTAAAAATAAAACAAAATGAAAAATGAAAACCCTCAATTTCCTCATACAGCTTCTGGGTCTTAGTAGATGCTCTCTCCCCTGCCTGGAATAAATGCCTTTTTCTCACTTTTTAACTTGGCTCTCAGCATGACTCTAGTGCTTATTATGACAACTGCCTCCAGAGGTTTCCTGAACCCAGGCCAGGTTAGGTTACCCCTGGTAGGTGTCCTTATGGTCCACCTGCATCACTCTTAACCCACAGTACCAGTCTGTAAGCTCTATTGAGAAAAGACTATGCCTCTCCCTAAGGACACTCAACAAATATGTGCTGAACAAATGAACATCCATGTAACCGCTGGATTCCTATCTTCAGTCCTAACCTTGTCCTTAGATTCAGCTCCATGTCTCCCGTGGTTTGATGCCTACCAATACCTAATGAGTTATGTGCAGAATGGACCTCTGCTTATCTGCTCTCTTCACAACCAAGTGCAGTACAAAGAGCACGGGCTGGGGAGGCACGGATGCCTCACATGAAGTCTGTTCTAACCCCTATCAGCTGTAGATTTTTGGACCAACTTCTGAAGTTTTCCTAGCCTTAGTTTTCTTTTTTTCTATCTCAGAAATAAGGATGAAAATACCCACTACACTGGACAGGGAAGGTTAAATGAAATAACTGCTATGAAATGGCTGGCAGATGGCACATAAGTAATGGCACCTGGGTCCAAAAATCTGGAGCAGTTTTTGTCTCCATCTTTCTCCCCACCAGCCAACCCCTACTACCCAGGCAGTTCCCTTGCATCTGTCTAGCTTCTCCACCCCAATGGTATCCCCCTCATCCAGGTGCAGCTTCCCTCCTACCTGGACTATCATGACACCCTGCAGGCTCCTCAGCTGTGGCCATTCACTGCCTATACTATCCACATGGGGACATCAGACTAGGCTTCTTCAGGGAAAGCCCACCGCCACTCTCTTGAACCAAACTCTTCAACTGCTCCCCAGGGATTCAGCATTATGCTGAGATCATTTAGTTGTATGACACTTAAGGCCCTCCCAGAGCTTGCCCCTGCATACTTCTGCCATCTGATCATCTCCTTAGTCACTTCCACGTCAGTGACTGTCCATTCTGTATGCAGTGCTTACCATCCCTATAGACGCCTCCACTCATGTTTCCTTGGACAGGGACACTCTCTCCTAGGTTCTCAGGTCCAACTACCTTTCTTCCAATGTTGGTCTCAAAAGTTCCTTATCCATGTGGCATTTCTAGATTTCTTTTCTACAAACTTGTGGCAGGGATGAACTTCTTCCTCTACCTTTTATACATTTCTCCTTCCTTGTCCCCTCCCTCCCTCTGCCCTTATTCTAATTATTTCATCTGTGCACCGAACCTTAGTTTCCAGCTCTTCAAGGGCAGTGTCAGATTCTGGTCCACAGGTCATGCTGTGCAAGAGCAGCAGGCTCGCCTACATACCCCAGAGTCCTGCTGAGCACTAGCCTTCCCTGTCTGCAGCCGAGCAGCGGCCAGAACAGTGAACAGCACTGAGCGACACTCAAGTGAGATCATCCACAAGGAACGCCAACTATAGCCACAGGACAGAAATTGTCTCTTTGAAATGTAACAAAAAGAGATGAGAAGATGCTTTCTCCCATACACCCAGAGATGCAAGACATCTTCAAGTTCACTGTCTCCCCAAGCTATATATCTTGGCATGTAAAGCTTTGATGTATTCAGTGTGACACAAGTTATGCTTTGTGTGTGTGCATGTGTGGTGGTGGTACTAGTGTTTGAACCCAGGGGCACTCTACTGCTGAGCTACATCCTTAGCCCTTTTTCTTTACTCTAAGACAGGACCACATTAAATTGCTATGGCTGGCCTTGAACTTGTGATCCTCCTGTGTCAGCCTCCTGAGTTGCTGAGATTAATAGGTAGGTACCACCAGGCCCAATTTTAACATATAAAAAACAATCATTCTTTCCAGGTGCAGTGGCACAAGCCTTTAATCTCAGCAACTCGGCAGGCTGAGGCAGGAGGATCTCAAGTTGAAGATTGACAATTTAGCAAAATCTTGTCTTAAAGTAAAAAATAAAAAGGGCTGAGGATCTAGCTCAGTGTAAGAATGCCCATAAGTTTAATTCCCAGAACTGCAAAAAAAATTTTTAAAAAATATATGTACATATGTGTACATATACATATATATATGTATTTTTCCCCCCAAAAGAAATAGCCTCCCAGGGCTGGGATTGTGGCTCAGTGGTACAGTGCTCGCCTCACATGCGTGAGTCACTGGGTTCAATCCTCAGCACTACATAAAAATAAATAAATAAAATAAAGATGTGTCCATCTACAACTAAAAAAAAATATTAAAAAAAAAGCCTCCCTTGGAGAATACAAAATTATTCTAATAATGTCTAAAACCTTTTTGGACCTCACATTTTATGTAGCCATGATAACTTTTTATGGAATGAAAATCTTTCAATGGACTGAGAATTAGAATTTCAGAAATCAGTCCTAGTCTTCTCAACCTTAAAGAAATTTTCAAGGGCATTCATTTCCAAAATTCTATTATATAAACTACTTTAGAAATTGTGAATACAATTCTTATTTTCCTACCAAAGTTCTATCTTAAAATTTTATTTTAACCCCAACTGGACTCTAGAAATACCCTGTGTCCCTACCTCTGCTGTAGCACCCATCAGCCTGCAGTGTTCCTTATGTCACTTACCCACCTACGCAGCATGCTCCTGGAATGCCATGTCTGTGACCTGCACACATCTAAGCTTGCAGTACTCACTCCTGGGATGGAGCAATGACCCACTGAAAGCTGACAAGAATCAGTAACTTATCAGGCACAGTGGCACATGTAATCCCAGCAACTCAGGAGGCTAATGCAGGAGGACTGCAAGTTCGAGACCAACCTTAACAACTTAGTAAGGCCCTTAATGACTTAGGGAGACCCTGTTTCAAAATTTAAAAAATGACTAGGGTTATAATTCAGTGGTTAAAGCAACCCTGGGTTCAATCCCCAGTACCAAAAAAAAAAAAAGAAAAGAAAAGAAAAAATCAATGACTTAAGTTTGTGGTTAGATTATCTATCTTATCCACTGGAGCTTACTATTGGCTCCTTCCTCCTTCCTGCCTAGAGGACTGAGTTTCCCACTACTGTGGACTGTGAGAGAAAATGGAAGACTCTTCAAGCAATGGCAGATATAAAGTTCTCACGGAGTTCCTGGCAGAGGGGGCATCGTGGTGGTGAAGTTCAGGTTCTTCCCAGCCAACACTCACTGGCATGTCTGTCTCTTGCCATGTGAGTTAAAAGTACTAATCATATTACTTCAGAACCACACTTTAGTTTATTTAGTTCTCTTGAAATAAATACAAAAAGAAAAAACTGAACTACTTTAAACCATATCTTTAAAATAAATAGTTAAAAATCTACTTAAATATCTAACATTATTGCATGAAAGGAAATAAAAATGCCAAGAAGACCTGCCTGTTCAGCACTGTGCCCTCCACCAAGGAGAAACCCACACTTCCAGTGTCATAAGTCACACAAATGAAACACCAGCAGCTTCAGAAACCTGCACACGCCTGTCCCAAACTCAAGACAAGTGCATCTACATTTCTAAGAAAGTTCATTACAAGTTGGTGAAAAACTGGGAGAAAGAGCTCTAAATGAAATCAGACAGAGCTCTACCATTTGTGTTTTCACATATATTGTAATGGGTTTAGTAATACTGTATTTCCATTTCATGAATGGGAGTTCTACGATCTGGCATATTTTGGGAAGTTCATACTAATGCCTGAAAGCTAATCAGAGTATGGAGAGACTCAATCATTTTAGATGACTTAATATTTTACGTAAGTATATAAAAGCTAAAAATACAAATAACCAAAGATTTAAAAATTTGTCAGTTCCAATAAGGTTTCTTATGGACGACAAAGCATTATTTCATATTCTCTTAACTAGTTCTAAAAATAGCACATATTTTTTCCATTGACAGAGGGGGAAACTGAGGAAAGAAAACTCATTTCGTTAAGAGTACTCTACTTCTCAAAAGCAATTAAGCCATGGCCCTGAGCTAGCTAAATTCTCCTGTAACATATTCTCATGAGACGGGCTAAAAGGCTTATTGCTTAACTGAAGGATAAACAATGTGAATTATTCCAGTGATTGGTCCGAGAAGCTGCAGCATAGCACAGACCAACTTGGACATCTGTTAACATCCTTGCCCACGTCTTCCCTGAGATGGCAGTTATGTATTGTAAATTAATAGCTACCCTTGATTTTGGAAGAATAATATTCCTTTATACCCTCACATAGCCCATACACAGCCACGTGCTGCCATCTTCCAATTGTGCCTAGTGGAATGTAAAAATCTTTCTATGAAAAAGTAAAATAAAGAAAAGTAGAAACTCCCCATTTTTCCTGCCAATAGTGTCCTCAGTAACAAAAGGGACAGAGACAGCAACACAGAGATTACAATACTCTCAGACCTAATTCGAGTGGAATTCTAAATGGATAAATGCACGTTATAAACTTTTTTGTCACAAGTGCCATGCATGCTTATGTTACTATTCATTCTGAGACAGACAGATCTTCAATGACCTTCTGGGTCACTGACTAGGGAGAAAGCTGGCTATAAAAAAAGAGTGGGAGAAAAATAAGGGGAGGGTGTGCTTCCTTCCACCCCAGACCCCCTACTGCCTTGAATGAAAGAAGACAGATGGCGGCCACCTTCCCCTTTAATTAGGAGGGGCAGCTCACAAGGGAACAGCACTGTGCGCTTGGCACCATCTTTAACAAGACCGTTTCGATAGTAATGCCCTGCTCACTCACCCTTGCCTCAAACTGCTCTTGATCTTTAATTTATAAACTGAATCTCTATAAATTTAATTGTGAAAAAATCATAGCTCTGGCCACATCAGTGTATTATAATAAAGAAAATACTTAAAGATGTTTGCTGAATTAATAATTCAGGGACATTCATACAAGGATCCTGGAATGTTTAAAATGAAACACAGCTACTACAGGTCCTAGCACCACTTTTAGATGAAAGGTGAATCCCTATGACACTGATGCTCTAACTTAAATCCACGCAACATTCCACACTAGATTTAGAAGACCCCTGCTTTGGCTTCCCAATTCTGCACCACATCACGCTGCTGCTCCTCCACCTTCAAAGCATTATTATTCAAACAGGAAAAAATTCAAGAACAGTCTGTACAAAATCAGTCTGCTTTATAAGGAAAGATAATTTAATTATAAATCACAAAGACTCTGCGTTTCTATTTGTTTTGCATTTTCAAAACCACGGAACTTTGTATTAAAAATTAAAGAATCCAGGCACCATCTCCAGAGACAGGATCAGTACAAAAAACAAAGAGGACGGAAGCCAGCCGAGTGCCATATTTAGGCTGTGGCTAACAAACATCTGTGTAGGTGATGGAGCTTCTTATTTATGTTCTAAAGGTGAATGAACACTTTCCATCAATCTACAATTTGCAAAACTTTTTAACATGAAGTAAAAGCTCAGTTCCTGCTGACTTAGATCTCTATACATTTTGTCCCATCTCTACAGTAAGTGTTTTTTCCCCAATGTCATTAAATAACGTATATTCCCTCAGCTCCTTTCCATTTCCCAATAGGTTATTTAATTACAGGCTCTTGCCCATGACCCCTTTGCACCTGGCTTCAGCGCAGTTTCCACTTGGGGACCCTCTGCCTTCACACCTGCCCTAGGGACAGGTACTCTTGCTGCTTTCAAACGGAAATCAGAGTGGCGAGCTGTGTCTGTCTTGCTAAGGAGTTCCTGGCCACACCATGTAAACAGCCCTGTCAGTGTCACTGTCATCTACCTAATGACACAGTTCTTAGGTTATTTGGGAAAAAGAAAAAAGAAAAAAAAAGAACTTTGTTTTCTCATTGGTAATACATTTCAGTCTCTTGCTATCTCTAAAAAGCCAGCCAGCATGCTTGATATGGGAAAAGAGATAGAAAAGATAAAAGAACTAATTAGCTATTTAACAAATTCCATTTTCCACTTCCCAATGAAGGGGGAAAAAACTTGCCATTTGCCAGATATTGACTGTCTAACAATGTTAGCAAGAAAAAACATGCAGAAGATTGACTAACAAAGAAACAAACAAAACTTACTTTGCGTTCCAGCACCGTGAGCAGGTTGGGCATGAGAAGACGGCAATTCCTTCCTTCAAGGCCCCTGCTTTCGTTTTAAAAGCTGAGTGTGTGCTCACACCCAGGTTTGCCCTGGAACTCACAGCGCCTGCGTTTCTGAAGATGCCTCAAGTTCACAGTTCATCTCGGAGACACTGCAGACACTTCTGGGGACCAGGAATCCCAGGGGCAGACTAAGGCGACCTCTGGGCGCCACGTGGCACCACTGTTGTTGTTACTACACAGACACACACAACCAGGACACCCACTTGTTACCTCGGGAACCCTGCGGCCAGCAGATGACTGCTACCACGAATGCCCAGAGACTCAAGCCTCTGGCATTCTCAGGTTCAAGGTTGGAAAATGCATTAAGACAAGAGCCACGTAGTCAGCAATATTCTGCGCCATTAACTTCCTTGTTTATGCCTGTCCAAATAAGAACCAAAGGTACAAAACTGGAAGGAATATCTCACTACTGGTTGTGATTGCTATGTGCTGTGCTGGGTCCTATCTTGCCCTCTCAAAGTACTTTTAAGAATTTTAGATCAGAAGTATTCTAATTTCCTATGTGGGGGGAAGGACAGAAAAATCAACTGAAGATAAAAAATAAAAAACAAAAACAAGATAGTTCGACTTAAAAGTGTTAAGCACTACTAAATCTCATCTGGTTTTTAAAATCTGAAACACACACACACACACACACACACACATATACATAAATGTGAAGTTTGTTTTGAAAAATTACTTCATTCATGTACTGTCCAGTTCATAAAAACAAACCTTCTTCCAGCAAAACGGGACACTTTGACCTTGTTTACTGCAGTATTTTGAAACCGCTGTCTCGTAACTCCTGACATCACTGGCCATGCATTAGCACCTTTTGGGCTGCTGGCTGCACATGCTGCTACCCCGCTCTTCATGCCCACGGTGAACACCCACACAACAGTAAGGATGGTGGCATTAAGCCACGAGCCCACAAGGCTCATCTCCCTGGCCACTTTTACAGGAAAACAAAAGCATTGTACAGCTGATACTTTTTAAGCCCCAGCATCCAGACCTAGTCCAGGCCATTCTTTCTCCAGACCCTCCCCCTGCCCAAGAGACAGGCTTCCTTGTTCACTACTCACCATGACTGGCAAGAGTTCCTGCCACACAGCTTTCCTCACAGAGGATCTCGACCTACTTTTCAACAATACAGAATTCCCTCAAACTTTTCTAAAGGCAAACTTGTTTTATTAAATTTTAGAGCTTCAAAAAGGATTGCATTTCTCAGTTTGATAAAGCCAAATTTATTGATATTTCTCCTTTTATGGAACATATTTTAGGAGTTATATCTTTGTTGTATTTTAAAAGAAATAATTTTCTTCGGTAAGTGTGACACCTCTCTTCTGCTGCCTCCAATTCTTAATCTAAATATGTCCATATCAAAGCAAAAGATAGTCATAGTCAATGGAATTAAGTCACAATTACATCTTGGGAACATTTTCTGCAACTCACCCCTTTGTGTAAAATTAAATCTTGGTCCTACAGTGATAGTCTTATTTTATAGAGTAATTAAAAACCTCTGTTAGCTGGTATCAACTGATAACAATCTTGTTCCTTTACTGAAACCACTTACAAAATTTAAGTCCTTGAACTACAGTCATCAAGACATTAAAAAACATGAAATCCACCTTTGAGCAAGTATAGCCCTTGTCAGAGAAGAGGAAAAATACCGGGGTTAATAAAATTAATTAATTCGGGCTAAAGAACTACCAACAAGACCCTCCAAATGTCATGCTGTTACTATGACAACTTCAAACCGCTTTGAGTACACGTGATACGATTGTAAGATCTGTGATAAAACGAGTCATCCTGCCTGCTACAAGTTTCTGTCACCAGCACCAGACAGAAGAAGTCTCAATGGCCACTTGCGCGTCTAAAATATGAGATCGTTACCTTCTGGGAGCTGCTGTACTCTTCACTCGGCTTGTGAAAAGAGTAGCAAGTAAATGAATCTCTCAGTCCTGTGGCTGTAGCGCCCCGCGGTCTAACTAGCCGGCACATTATTTTTTATAATGAAAGCAAAGTCCAATTCAATCTGAAAGGGAAGGAACCAAAAAAAAAAAAAAAAAAAATCCCCTAATAGCCTCTCGTCTCCAAGTACAAATGGGCAAGCGCACACTCATTCTGATGCTTAAGGGTTAACAGTGAGGAAAAAAAGAAAACAGCATTTTCCCCTTAAAATTCCTGCTCTGAGGTATTTAGGCTGATTTACAGTTTACGTAATCTTGATGGCTCAATCAGGAAGTGAAAATTTTAAGTGCGTGTGTTATGGACGGGAGGAATCATGTGACCTGCAGCAATGAAAATTATGCCCTAGATAAGCACACCAAGAAAAATAAACTTAACAGGAGTTTAAAAATAGCATTTTTAGAAATACCAACCCATTAATATTACAGCTTTTCAGAAACAATAATTTGTTTGGAAGCCTTGAAAACAAATCTCCAGGACGGTTTTTAAAATATTATGAGATCAAAGATGTCCACAGTGAGAAATTAAAGCTTAATTATCAAAGGAATTGTTTCTCTGAAGATCATATCCACTCAAGGCTTATGTTAAATACTACTTTTCAATGCTATCTGCAGATCATGTGATACATAACGTAATTAAACAAAACACAGATTGCAGCTATGTATAAATACTTCTGCTTTATTTTGCTTTTTCTAAAACAGAATATATTAATACAAATTACTAAAATTAAAAAGTTTTGGCCTATGGTTGTTTTCTCAATGAAATTTCTGTTACTGTTAATAAGTAATAATTTATTAATACTACTAATAAAAATTCAACAAGCATTTGTATCTTCTAGCCATTACTATTATCACTTTAATGTTTTCATACTTTTCAAAGTAGCATTCCTAGTTTTCTTCAGCCTTTAAAAAAATAGTAACAGTTCTGAGAAAGTGGCAGGGTGAAGTCAGAGACATGAATCCATTCTGGATTTTCTTGATTATTAGCACATCTTTCTTTAATTCTTAAACACAAGGAGTGACTGCAGGAAAAGAAGTTATTGTCGAAGACACGAATCTTTTGGAACACAAAAGATTTTCTTAATACAGTAGATTAAGAACAGTCAGGGAAGGTAAGGAGCACAGATTCTTCCAAGGTGGGGTATTAAATAACATCTGTCATCATCTTACTAAACTTGGTATCATACTTGCTGACCTCATTAAAGAAAGCTGAACTGGTCACCAAAAATGTCTCAACAATCATGACAAACCTAGCTCTGCCACTTGCCTAGACTTTAATTCAGAATGGGTCTGAAGGAGTATTCTTCTCAACTCCCTCATTCCTTGAGTTAAGAAACTGCAAAGTTAGGAGACTTTGCTGTGTTACACAGATAGCTGACTGATGGCTGAAATCAGACCCAGGATTTCTCAGTTTCTGGGCTGGGGCTCTTTTCACCATGTGCTGCCTTACACCTTGGATCTGAGATTCAAGTAACTTCCAATGAGCAAAGCCCTGGATACTTATCTCTCATGAATAATTAAAGCGCAGCCAAGACAGAAAGCCTCACCCTGGGCTACCTCCTACCTAATCCCCAGTTCTTACAGGACCACTGACCCTCCTTCCTGCCTTTACCTTCTGGCCAGGAGGACCAGGGCAAGTTCTGGGCAAGGGGGAGTTGCCGGGAGGGTTCCAGTTCCTCTGCCTAGTTCTGCCCTCCCATAGCCACCTCATTTTCCCCATTGGAACAACCAAGGCACTGAAGTAAGGAAAAGCACATATTTTAGTTTGTTCCACAGCTGTATAGGGAATATGGATAAACACAAGAACCAAATAATATTAAGGAAATTCCCACTTCATAATATTCACCAAAACTAATTCTGAGTTTAAGGAGTTAAATGTAAACTGGGTGCACTGGTGCATGCCTGTAATCCAAGTGGCTGGAAAGGCTGAGGTAGAAGGATCTCAAGTTCAAAGCCAGCCTCAGCAACTTAGTGAGACCCTGTCTCAGAATAAAACAACAAAAAGGAGCCGGGCGGTGGCGCAAGACTGTAATCCCAACACTTAGGGAGGGTGAGACAGGAGAATCGCAAGTTCAAAGCCAACCTCAGCAATGGCGAGGCGCTAAGCAACTCGGTGAGACCCTGTCTCTACATAAAACACAAAATAGGGCTGGGGATGTGGCTCAGTGGTTGAGTGCCCCTGAGTTCAATCTCCAGTACCAAAAAAAAAAAAAAAAAAAGGGTTGGGGACGTGGCTCAGTGGTTAAGCGGCCCTGGGTTCAATGCCCAATATTTAAAAAAAAAAAAAAAAAAAAGTTAAATGCAAAAGGACAGAAAGGAAACTATTTAAATATAAGGAAACATTTCTGAATTTTGAATGGGAAAGTAAGACTCAGCTTTATAAACTGCAAAGGTAGCACAGGGCAAGGTGAGCTGAGTCACCTACTACAAATGTCTTGATGTTAAAATCCAGCAAACACAATCAAAAGGAGAGCAAATAACATACTGATAACAGATAATATACAGTATTTGTGAAGGTCAAATATACTAAGAAAAATTCACACAAAAAGTCAATTAATGGGGGGAAAAACAATGAAATACACTAGCAAACACCAAGATTTTTTTCATCAATCAAATTCACAAAGATGAACACCAGAAAGAGCAAACCACTGAAGGAAAGAAAGAGCAAACCACTGAAGGAAAGAAAGAGCAAACCACTGAAGGAAAGAAAGACCACCAAGGCCCAAAGAAGCTTTGACTTGCGACACATTAATAAATATCACCTAAGGAGATACCCACAGCCACACAGGGAGATAACAAGAATGTACTTCAACATGAAACTGAGAACAACCTGAACATCCACAAGTGGAGGAAAGCACAGGACAAAATACATCGGAGTAAACCCATGTGCTTACGTAATGGTTTTCCAGGAACACTTAATGATACTGGAAATCACAAAATAGGTGAAATGCTGGATATAAAATTGCATATATATGTGATGTCAATATTATTAGGGAAGAGGGAGGGAGAAAAGAGAGGGAAGGGGAGAAGGCTGGAAAGGAAGGAGTACATACAAGAGGAGAGGCTAATTTTGAAATGAGAATGAAAAGTAATACATGAAAAAGTTTCTGAAGGCCATGTCTGTACAATATGTCAAAATACATTCTATTGTCATGTATAACTAAAAAGAATAAAATAAAAGTTTATGAAGAGGCAGAAAAGATAATTTATATTTTTCATTAACCATTATAATCTTGAGATGTTTGTTATTTTCTATAACCAATATTCTTTTTATAATTGGAAAAAGGATATGTAAGCTAATGAATACCCGTAAATTTTTCTCAGCTCTATAAAGTTTTTAAAAATTTTTTACACAGGTTTTGTGTGTATATGTGTGTGTATGAGACAATGTATGCTTACATGATCTTTAATATGTAAAATTTACATTAAAAACAGAAGAATATGATCAAAATGTTAACAGTGGTTGCCTTTATGTAGAGCTATTGTGTACATTATTTTTCTATACCTTAAAAGTTATCTATAATTGTCATATATTGTTTTCATAATAAGAAAAAAGAACAAAATCACAATTATAGGACTGCTGAATGAAGAAGTTATTACTATTCACAGTTAAATTTCAAAATACAGAATATCAGTAGACACAAAAATCTGCCCTACTGCCAAGAGATTTTTTCCTTCAACTTAGAGGAACCATGGCACACCTTCAGAAAACAGCAGGGATTCGTGATTGTGTAGGAGGAGGGAATAAAACATACTTCTTAGCCATCAAACCGTTTTCTCCATGTAGCAGTTCAATAAGTCTTACTGAAACGTGAGAATCTTAGGAACATTCAGATGGTCCCCAACTTACAATGATTCAACTTAAATCATTTTTTGACTTCATGATGGTGTGAAAATAAAATGAATTCAGTAGAAAGCATACTTTTTGCATTCTGATCTTTTTTTTCCAGGCTCTGGTGATGCTGGGCACTGCAGCTCCCTGTCAATCATGTGATCATGGGAGTACCTATCTCTCCAGTGTACTCTGTTGCTAAGCTACAACATTCTGCAGTTTAGGGGTATTAAATGCGTTTTTCACTTACACTACTTTCAGCTTTTGATGGGTTTATCTGGACATAGCACCATCATAAATGGAGGAGCACCTGTACTGGGAAAATGGCCCAAAGGTCATAGGGAAAAAGTGGAAATGACCAAAAGAAGAAGGCAGGAGTCCATGAAAGCAACAGAAGCATCAAAAGATTAAGATGAAGCTGGGCGTAGTGGCGCATGCCTGTAATCTCAGCACTTTAGGAGGCTGAGACAGGAGGATCATGAGTTCAAAGCCAGCCTCAGCAATGGTGAGGTGCTATGCAACTCAGTGAGACCCTGTCTCTACATAAAACACAAAATAGGGCTGGGGATGTGGCTCAGTGGTCAAGTAGCCCTGAGTTCAATCTCTGGTACCAAAGAGAGAGAGAGAGAGAAAGATTAAGATGAACAAGTCATTAGACCCAAAAGAATTTGAAGACAGGGACTCAATTTGTATACCCCCACTCAGAGTGACACTGTTCATTGTAGCCAAAAGGCAGAGCAACCCAAGTGTTCATCATGGATGTGGACAAGCAAGCACACAAGGAAATATCACCCAGCCTGTCAATGCTACAAGGATGAACGTTGAAGACCTTATGCTAAGGGAAAGAACGCAGTCACAAAAAGACAAATACTATGTGATTCTGCTCACATGAGGTACCCAAACTAGTCAAATTCATAGAGAAGGAAAGAAGAATGGGGTTTTTTTCTTTCTTCTAGGAGGAAATAGAGATTTGTATTTTAATGGATATAGACTTTCAGTTTGCAAGACAAAAGGAATTCTGAAGACAGATAGTGGTGATGGCTGCACAATGTGAATGCATTTAGTACCACCGAACTGTACGCTGAAAGATGGTTAAAACTGTAGACTTTATGTCATGAATTTTACCACTGGAGTGAGAATATAAAAAGCATAGATACACACACACACACACACACACACACACAAATACACTCTAAAAAGTGTGTGCATATGTATGTATATATCTGAAAGAAAGAAACCAGAAGTCAATGTCTTGCAGGAGGTTCCTGATTTGGCACAAATGAGAGATTGAAGAATGTCAATGGCACAGGCATCAAAATAGATATTATTTCTGATGCTTAATTTTAAAAATGTAATTACAGAAGTCAGCCCAGAAACACAGATCAAAAGTGAAAACAAGGAACACTGTGTTTAACTTGAGGAGACTATACCAGCATTCTCTGTGGTTTTATGAGACCCTCTCATTACAGCCAGCCAGCTTGAAAAACTCCCCGCAACTAGGAAAGAACCTACAAATCCAAGCAACATCATCAGCTAACAGGAAAAAACAGAAGCACGAGGGAAACTCTGAGTATCCTGAAAACATAATCCGCACCCATCCACACAATTCTCACAGAATTAAAGGACTCTGGAGCTGGACAAAGGTCCTAGGTAGAGAGATTTCAGGATTTAATATCCAGAGAGGCTGCCCAAGGTTGCTTGGTAATGCAAGATTCAGACACACCCTGGAGGCTTAGTCATGTTTTGCTGTTTTACCTTAGGGGTAACTTTTTAAAGGTAAGAGACATAGCATAATTGGAATGTTCTTTCAACAAGTTACTTGCTTAATTTTGTTCAAAAAATGTCTACTGAGTTCACAGTACATAACTACACCCCAGACACCACGCTAGGCACTGGATGGTGCCTAAGATGCCACCATCCTTCCCTCGGCAAACTGGCAGCTGCAGTTTAAAGTAGGTACAGGGTGCTGCTGGCACGTGTAGAGAGAGGTTCTAATCTGGTTAGACAGATTAAGGATGGAAACCTGTAAGTGGTGATGTTTTTAAGAATAAGAGCAACCATTATCACCATCACAGAAAACTTCACTAACCCCTACCATCAGCCACACAGGCCCATACATTAGTTAATTTAACCTTCATTACAATCCTGGAAAGTTAGATTTTAAAGATAAGGAAACAAGAACAGAGAGGGTCCGTGGCTCTTAAGTAGTGAAGTCCAACCAGAAGGCATCCTTGTCCAGCATTTGCTTCTTGGGGAATCTGAACTAAGACAAGACAGGGATAAAACGTTCAGGAAAGAGCTGAGCTGCTCTAGATTTTAAAAAATGGGGGAGAAATAAGGTAGGATTACCCCAGGTGGAAGAGGCTGGGGCTGGAAGCGTGAAAATGAGTGGAGAAAGGATGAAGGAAGGAATGCAGAGACAACAGCCAGGAGCTCGAGGAAGCAGGAGTGGCTGATGTTCAGTACAGATGTTCATGGAGTCTGCCATGTGCAGTGGGCAAAAACCCTCTTCTCTATTTCCCACGAACTCCTCAGCACTCATGCAACTTAGATGCAGGACATTAAACAAGTGGGTCTGAGTCTGAGCAGAGTAACGGCTTGAGAAGCATCACTGAGTGCAGTCAGAACACTGAGGAGAATATGGAGAGCAGGGAGAAGGCTGTTACTGCATTTATCCAAGGAAAAGGTGATGGTAACCAAGGACCACACACTAGACACAGAAAAGGCAAATGGAGCCAAATTTCGTCCAGATTTGGCTAATTAGTAGAGAGAAGGATCAAATCAGTAAGGTACAGATTCCAAGCTTAGCAACTTGGATCAGTTTGGAACCTGTTGAATATGAGGTTGCCATGCAAGGTACCAGAGTGGAGATGCCTGCATGGCATCTACAAAGAAGCATGGAGCTTAGAAATGGACAGAGAGAACCTGCAAAGAGCAACAAGGAGAAAAAGTCAGAGGAGTGGGACAGGGTCATGGAAGGCCAGAGAAGAGGGTGTATCAAACACCGAGTATCATAAAGAGGTCATGGAAGATAAGGATCCTCATATATTTAACAATCTGACAACAGGAAGCACTTTAGGGAGCTTACCAGGTTGGCTAGAGCAGAATCCATTTGGTCACAAGTCTAAGAAGCCAGAGAGAAACAGCCTGAGTGTTGAGCAAAAGCACAGAAATGGAGAAAGCAAAAGAGATGGTTCCTTCCAAAGTGGGGGCTTGGCAGAAGTAAACAGAGAGGTAAATAAAAAGCAAGGTGATACTGACAGGTTAATTTTTAAAAATAGAGAAGACTGGAGGTTGTTTCAGTGCTCAAAGGATAAAGGGGGTGAGTGGTGTACAGTCAGAGAGAAAAATTTCTGAGCAGGTGAGAGGGGATGCAGATAGGGACAGGGCCCAGAGGCTTGAGATGAGGAAGAACCCCCCCCCCCCCCAACCACTACAACAGCAGGCAAGGCAAACCAGGCAGCTGCAGGCAAACCATGCTGAATTACGAGAACCTGAGGGGTCTGCCCTCTGGATCCTCTTTTCTCTGAGGCACAGAGAGATGGCCAGCTGAAAACCAGTGTCAGATATTGGGTCACACATGCGGAACTGCTGCTAGATCAGAGAGGGCCAGCTGGCACTGAAAAGCCTCCACAGACAACAAGTTACCTTGCTGAATAGGTTTCTCCCACATGTCATATCACAAGTGCCATATCTTATCCTCTATGTGTCTCTGTGGCATTTACCAAACACTGAGAACATAAGGGAAAACTCACCTGCGCTGAGCAGGCCTCGTGAGAAGTCTCCTCTTCAGTAGAGTAAGATCCAGCAAATCAGCTGTCATCAGGAAATCCACTTTCCTCAGGTTCTCACCTCATAACTATGCATAACTAAGAAAATGACTGCAAAAGAGCACAAGGGCATCCAGTGCCAGCGTGCAGGAAAAGCACCACTCTAGTTAAATCTGGTTTGAATGGCAACCAAGGCATCATGATATCATCAGCCATGTGCGAGCTGACCTTCTGGTTTGATCTGAGTTGGGTTTTGTTTCTGGGGTCATCAACCCTGATAAATGTGAAAGAGTTAACTACTGTGAAGGCCAGACTCATCCCACCTGCCGGGGCGGTGCAGAGAAGCCAAATGGGGAAAGGCCTGTCTGTCCTGGCCACGGCCACTTCTCCCAGGCGCGGCTCTTATTCCTGCTCCTGCCAGGAAATGCTAGAGAGAGCAGAATTGAGGCCAGGAGCTGAGCACAACCATGCAAGTCCAAACACAGGCTAGGGAAGGCAGTATTTCAAGTGAGTGGATGCTGTGTTTTTCCTGAGTGTGAGAAGATGTGAAATGCATCTTTCTTTATAAAACCCTTCTGTAGACAGAATTCCAGTAATTAACATAAAGCACTTCTGGTATTTCCAAGACATACATCTCCCAAAGAACTCAAAAGAAAACCCTTTAATTCTACATCCTTTGGGGTGAGAATGGTAATAACAGTAAAACCAGACCAGTTCAGCCAACTGTGGAGTGCTGCCATGAATAGTGAGATCTCTGAATTGTTAAGATAGTGTGACTCTTCTGCTTTTTGTAATCCTTGTTTTTTTTTAAATTATGTTCTTGTGTTCTTTTATTATAAAAGTGATATAGTGGTACCAGCCAACAGTTACATAGTGCTGTGGAGCAGGCCTAGCTCTGAGCTCTGCCCGCTCTAACTCCGCCCTGCAGGAAGGTACTGTCATTCTCCCCACTTAGAGTGAAGCACATGGAGGTCATTCCTTCATCTCTGGCCAGCAGCAGAGCACATGTGCCAGCCCAGGCAGTCCAGCTCTAGAGTCTTGTGCTAACCACTTCACCACACCAACATACCACAAAATCACCACTCAAGTTCTGAATTTTGGTTGTCAGAAGAGATAATCATCACTTATCCTACCTCTGTGCTATCATTTAGATCTTCAATGTCCCCTAAAGGCCCATGTGTTAAAAGGCTTGGCTTTCAGAGGACTGCTATTGGGAGGCAGCTGAACCTGCAGGAGGTGGAGCCTTGTGGGAAGTCCTTAAGGGGATGCCCTGAGAGGAGATTATGGGACTCCAGCCTTTTCCTCATTCCCTTTGCTCCCTGGCTTGTGACATAAGCAGTTCTGCTGTGCCACAGGTTCCCAAGGTTCCCAGCATAACATGGTGCTTCATCACGGGCCCAAAAGCAATAAAGCCAACTGATCATTAGTGGGGCCTTCAAAACTGTGAGTCAAAGTAAACCTTTTTTCTTTGTAATTAACACAGACATTTATTACAGTGGCAGAAAGTTAACCAGCACACTCTTAGAATAATTTTGGAGTACTTCTTATTCTCTTAGTCCTTTGGTTTTCAAAGCAAGGCATCTTTTAGAAGAAATAAAAGTTTTCCCATATTCAAATTAAAAAACGGTATTATATTCAAGTAAGTAAAACTGTACACAAAAAACTTTCCAAGTAGAGATTCTGCTCTTAGACAAGGCTTGTTTAAAGCCGGATCTGCTTTTGTATACAATATCCTTGTTATCAAAACATTTTTTTCCTTACAAGCTTCTTTACATTATGAAAAACGTATTTTCTAAGAGTCTTTGTTTTTTATTCTGGCCCACATTTAATTAGAATGAGTTCCAAATCATTCATTTTTCAAACCTGCACATACACAATTTTTCCAATATGAAAAGTGAAATTAAAATATTTAGTTTTCCTTGAAGTTGCCTGTAGGCTCAGGCTGAATCTTGGTTTTTATGATATGTTTCTGTGCAGATAAGAACAACAACATATTCAACATGTGAAGGCTGGAACTTCTAAGGGCCTCAGCATGGTTAGCTTCAGAAAACAAGCAAAATAATGTCTCCCACCACACCCAGCTTCTCTCAGTAACCTTAGACACAAATATTCCATGATACACAAGTTGAAGACTATGCCAGTCACTTGAGGCTTATTAAGGCTGGCCAACGTGAACTGTTATTTCCTAGACTTTCCGCATGTACAGACATGTGGTCTATACATATTTTAGGTTCCTTTGAAATAGACCAATGTACATGGACAACCGATTTTCAACAAAGGTGCCAAAGCAATTCAATGAGGAAAGTGAAATTCCTTCAACAAATCAACTGAGCAAAGTGTATAGGGGGAAAAAAACAACTGACCTCTACCTAACCCCTATACAAAAATTAACTAAATTAAAAAGCATGAAGCTGAATTGTAAGCATTTCAAGAGAAAGCACAGAATAGCTTGACAACCTTGGGGAGGTGAATGGTATTTGGTTAACCAAGAATACTCAAAGAAAATTAAAAATTTTAATTAAGTTACTATAAAACTCAAACCTGCTCACCAAAAAAGACACTTAAGGAAATAAAAGAAATGCTTCAGACTGGGAAAATATATTTGCATGAAAATTTCTGACAAAATAATTTTATCTACAATATGTATACAACTCCTACCAATCAATACTTTTTTCCCCCCTTTGGTGGTGGTAGTTAAGGCTTGAACCCAAGGCCTCATGCATGCTAGGCGAACACTCTACCAGTGAGCTAGATCCTCAGCCCTAATTAGTATTAAGAAGAAAACAATCCAATTTGAATGTAGACAAAACAAAAAACAAGCAAAAGATTTAAATAAAAACATTGCAAAATATATATATTAATGGCCAATGAGTACATGTTATTAAGAAAATGCAAATTAAAAAAAAAAAAAACAGAATGAGATGCTACCACATTTCTAGTGGAATGACTTAAATTAGAAAAACCAACATTATACAAATGCTTAGAAAAACTGGAGCACCTGGAACCCACATGCATACCTTCTTACGTATTGCTTCTTGGGTGTAAAATAGTACGGTTATTTTGGGAAATGACTTGAAGATTTCTTATAAAGGTAAACATACAACTACTGTTTACCCAGAAGTTAAACCTAACCTAAATCTAAAAAGGAATGTGGGTAATAGAGAACTTCTTGATAGCAGCTTAATATTTATAATAGCCAAGAAAGTGGAAAAAAAAATCTAAATGCTGGTCAACATGAGAAAGGATTAACAAATTAGATCCATTCACTTAGGGGAATACTTGGAAATAAAGGAAGAATGAACTGATAGGCACAATATAAAATTACTGGGTGAAACAAGCTAGACATAAAGGAGTACATGCTTCATGATTCCATTCCAGGAAACTCGGGAACAGGACTGCAGTGAGAGAGTTTCTGCCCGTGAGGATAGGGATGACTGTGGGGGGCATGAAGAAACCTAGGTGAGGGAAATGTTCCACATCTTGGCTTGGTTTGGTTACATGAGTCTTCCTCTCTGCAGGCACATCATACATCAACTAAAAAGGAGGGCTGATAGGGCTCCCCAATTATCTTGATGGTCCCAGGTCCTCCTGTCATATGATCGGATTTGCAGTCTTGGATCCCACCAAATGGGGGCTTATCTGAATTATTTCAGTTGGATGACTATTATGGCTATCTGTTCTCTTTGGGACCACCCAAGGTATTTCCTCTAGGGGGAGAAAGGAGCCAGCTTCTTGTTCTCTCATCTAGCAGTTATGGTTCCATCAATAAGCCTGGTCCCAGTCACAGTGTCTCTTATAGGCCAATTTTCAAGAGGCAACTGACAACCTGCACTCAAACACATTCCTCATCTCCAGGAGGAAATGAGGAATAGATATAAGAAAGAAGGCTCGGAAAGGATGCCATTTCAGGAAGAAATGGGGAGTAGATGGAGGAAAAGAAGTTTGGAAAGAATGCTGTTTGGAACAGGATGATGCTATTTGTTTTGGCCAATACCAGAAATAAAATAGCTGCTCTGTTTGCCTGGGAATCACATGCTCAGAGCTCAGGACATTCTAATACTCTTCATGTCTGCCTTCCAGGGGCATGGCCTCAGAGCGCCTGCTCTCTGATTAAGAACTGACCAGAACGCGCTAAGTTGGTAAATAACTTACAGGGGTACAGAGGTCAGATAACACTAGAAGATCTTCAACTGCATCTACGTTACTACATAAAGAAAAAAAAAATCCAGCAGTATTGCTTTGCAAATTCCAAAGGTAGATTTGGGGTTCTTAGTACTGCACTAGAGGTAAGGGTAAGCCTAAGAAGAACCTAAAGGTTTAATCATAATGAGGGCGATTGGCCTTTACTGTGGAATACTTCTGGGGATGATCTCCAGAGATTTTTCACAGGAGACAGCCCTTTTTTTCTAAGTAAAATGAGAGAAACATAAGACTAGAAACATCAATTCAGAGTTTCTTCTGAGACACAAGTGGAATCAAGGAAGTTAAGGAACACCATCTGTTGGATATTTCATCCTTCTAAGTTGACTCTCCCAAGTGTTTTGTTACAGTAACAGAAAGCTGACTAATACATCTGGCTAAAGAGTATTTCAGATTTAACTGCTTGGATATACTTCTGACAAAACAACTAGTGAAAAGACTTCTCATTTAAAAATGGTGATCAGGGCATATGGAAGACTCTATTACAGTTGTAAAAAGGCACATATGCCCATCACAATAAAAAAAATATCAGGCACATAAAAGCTTTCCGTAAATGTCTGGACACCAGAAAGTTAAGGGAGGAGCACTGCCTGATGAGCTGAGCAGAGGTAGCTCACAGCCTGGTGGGCTTTCCCAGATGTACTTCTGCTATGGAAGTGGGCTAGTAACTATATTCAGGAGAACCTAAAAGAGGTCCAAAGAAAGCAAATATAGGACAGAAGTGAGAAGAAGGGTAGAAAGGAGATTAATTTAAAAGATATAAGCAATTTTTCTTTCCATGCCTACTTCCTGTGCTGATAAGAAAAGACTAAGGTTTACAGATTTACAGGCAAAAACTAAAAATAAAGAAAAGGCAGATAATTCCTTAAGGAAGTTAGACAAATGTCTGGTGAGGACTGCACAGCTAGTGTGGTTATGAGAACCCCCAAATCAAGCCCTCTTCCCTCTGACAACTGCTAAGTCCCAGGGTTCTGGGGGCCCCATACCACCCAGGGTGAAGCCTGCTCGGGGCAAGAGGCACCCCCAACACACAGTTTCTAGTTGGCCACAATGCCATTTCATTTTCAATGTGAATGAACACCAAGGGTAAATATACATTTAGAAAGCCTCAGATATGAAAGAGGAAACCAAGATAAACAACAAAAGATCTGAGAAGAAATAGAAAATTCAAGAGAACAAATATATCTTTTAAAAACTCAAGCAACTTTTAGGACTGGGGGTTTTGCATGATGGCAGAGCAACTGCCCAGCATGCACAAGGCCCTGGGTTCAATCCCTAGCACTACAAAACAAAACAACAAACCAACAAAAAATGTTTTCATTAATAACCCTAAAAACATCTAAGAGGCAATCACTACCATCCATTCAACAATGATTACAACAGAAATAATTCAAGAAAAAGACCTATGAAATTAGAAATAAGAGCCCCCCAAAACAAGTACCAGTGAGCCCTCTGTGTATGTGCTTGGGTTCCCTAATCTCACAGCTGTAATTTTGATTAATTCTACCTGATGGACAGTACCTTACCTAAGACGTGCTGTTGTACACCACTGCCAGAAATCTGAAATGGCACGTGCTGAAAAGTGTCTGTGCCGAGAGCAGTGGCACAATGCCCCACTGTCAGGAAAACCAGAGCCTATTTTTACCTCCTCTGCTAGTTTACAGCATGCCATGTAAACTTCCCTTAATACTTGTTTTTACCTTTCCTTTAGAAAGAAGGTAACCAAAGGTCATGTTTTCAGAGAGATACATGAAGACTCCCACAAAGAAGAAGTAATATACAAATAACTAAAACAGCTTAATGGAAAGACTTCAAAATGCTAACCCATATTAGTGAATTAGTAGCAGACATTTGTGAAATCTTCCCTGGAGAATTTCACAAGAAGATAAATATTCCTCCCTTTTAGGGGGTTTGCATACTGTCCTAGTTCAAGTAGAGAGAGGGACTGGATCACTGATTCAAAATGCTCCCAGTCCCAAAGTCCCTTTGTGTAACAAAAAATTCTGTCATATCCCACTTACTACTCTAAAATACAATTCAACAATAATATTAACAAGTGGACATAGCTTTTAAAACATCAATACCTTAGATGTAGCATGAAGAAGAAACTAAAAGAAAAGCAATTTATAAGCCGGGCACGATGGCACACACCTGTAATCCCAGCACTTAGGGAGGCTGAGACAGGAGAATCACGAGTTCAAAGCCAGCCTCAGCAACAGCGAGGCATTAAGCAACTCAGTGAGACTCCGTCTCTACATAAAACACAAAATAGGGCTGGGAATGTGGCTTAGTGATCGAGTACCCCCGAGTTCAATCCCCAGTACCAAAAAAAAATTTATAATATAAACACACTTCACATTTCATATGTAAATACTTTTCAGGTCTAATTAACTACATAAAAAGATAGATGCTTGTATCATACTTGGATATAAGAGAAGCTTTTCATATTAGAAGTATGGGAGGAAAAGAGGTGAGATACAGGTGGTCAACAGATTGAAAATGAGTATACACTTTTAAGCATTCAAAAGTTGTGTGTTTTATGTAAAAATGGAGTTAAATATAGACTCAGAAAATGAGAAACTAATTTTCATTGGTTATACAACAAGACAGATGAAACTGTGGGATGATACAGGGTAATTCTTTCTATCCTTTGCACTGAGGAACATGCAAAATCTCTGGCTCCCTCCCTCCTGTTCAACAGCCATCATCCTACAACCAGAACACCCTAGCATGTTTCCACCATGTCCACCAGAGGGAGGCACTGTGCCCGTGAGAACCCCTGGCTACATGGTTTTGGAGTTTGTCCCCAGCCTTCCTATTCTATCAGCCTGAGCATCAAATCCCGAAGGACAAGTCAATGACACACCTGAGAAACATGTTAATTTAACACGGAAAATGTCTACAAGGAAGTTAATTTGTTTTAGATTTACCTCATTAACTATCACCATATTCAACACTATTTCCTCTTGTTAAATTCAGAAGAATTAAGGAAGATTAGTTACTTCATGCAGAATATAAGGTAGAAAGTTCTAGCTTTCTATCATTTATTTAGATAGCACAAAGTGGCTCTGGTTGGAAAATTTTTAACATCCAAATCTGGTTAATTAATGACAAAAAGGGAGTTTTTCATAGAATTCTACAACTCTCATTTCCTCAAAACAAGACTTAATGCATTCTTTCACATGTGGTCATTACAGGAAGGGGGGAGTCATTTACTGTAAATGCCTTCTGATGCAATTTCACCATCTCTTTCAAAGACAGAATTCATCCAAGTAAGGCTTAGTCACTTCTTCAAGGAAAATGCCACTGCACTGAATGTACACAGACTAAACCACATGCCTAAGGAGAAAGATGAGCTGATTCCAGCATTAGAAAACAAACCAAGACAGAGGTGGTGTGTGTGTGGATGAGGTTTGGAGGCCAATCACATAGCTTATCATCAGAATGGATTATACAGTATGTCCAAAAATATGGCCTTCGACTCAGGAAAAAGTCTGACAGATATGTTACAATCATTGTTTCACAAATCAAATGCCAACAGATTTCCCCTTTGCCTAGCTTTTAAAACAACTTCCTAAAAAATAACCAAAGATCTCATCCTAACCCAGGAACCTGTGTGTCATTAGCATCCCAGCAACTATGGCTATTTACTTTCTAAAATTTCAAAAAGGAAATCCTATACTTTAAAATTTGAAACTGAAACTACATTTTTAAGAGAGTGAATTGCACATGAAGAGGTTGAAATGGGGTAATACTATAAAGCAGTCTGGATATGAAAACAGGCAGTTCTGAGCTCTTCTCAATCAAAGACCAGTTTTTCCAAAAATCTCAAATCTACCCAGAGAAAAAAGAAGAAATGATCTTTCAGTTTATTCTTACCTAGATTACCAAGAATTCTTCTCAGAGCCAGATGCACATGTTTGTTTCCATGGAAGAGTCAATGCAAGCTAAAGCCCAGGAGTCACAGAAGACTCCAGGCTGCTGGCTGCTGGAGCCTGAAATCCCCTTGATGAATGAATGGCACAGTAATATACACATTCTGAGCAGGCTATTGGCTGAAGGGAGACGAGGCGTGCGCAAATCTGATTTGCCACCTTATAACCCATCTCAGAAAGATGATGGATACACTATGCCCAAGAGACTCAAAACTAGAGAGAGTTCGTTTTTCTGTGGCATTCTCCCGAATCCTACAGAAACCACAAGGAGACAAACCACAGAGGGATCTGCCTCCTTCAACAAGCAATGCAAATGAAAAAAGAATTATGATGTCGACATTGGCCATTTACAAATACATCTCATACCACTGCCAAAGTTTGCTCATGTTATATGACTGTCTAGGGCTCAGACATAGGTGCACTAATTTTAAGCCAAGAATCCTGAACCATAGGTTTGGGGCTCCATGTTAACTCTGCCAAGGGATGGTAAAACTTTCAAAAGGAAACTGCTATGCTGATGATCATAAGAAATGGGAAAAAAATAGAACAATGGTGTAACTGATCTTTCTACAACTGGAGGTTTTCAATATGCCATCCTTGGAGCATCTGAATTAGAATTACCTATGACTGGACTCAGAGTCTCCAAGGTGGCACCTAGTATTTCATGTCCTTATCTTTAAAATTTGAGAGCTACCTTTCCTGTTGCTAGAGCTAAACAACTACTTCCATCTTTTTTAAAAAAATCATTCACATATTTAATTCCGATTCCTGTTGAAATCAGGAGCAACAAAAACTGGAGAACCTCCTCAGGACAACTTGTGGCTGTAACTCCAGGGAAGAGGACAGCCAGTCTGGGTCTGACTAATCACCCTAGCCCCCACCACTCTGGGAAGAGAGAAGTTCAAACTGAAGGAAAGTGTAAGATGCAGCACTTGAGGATGAATGAATGAACACAAGCATCACCTTAAATAATGGTGCAAGTGGAAAACACAAAGCACACAGCAAAAACAAAAGGGGACCCGCGCTGCTGGCTGCGTCCTGTTTCAGCACCAGGAGGTATGTATGAAGGCATGGCATCAGGAACTTCGTACAGAGCTCTTTGCCAATGAAGTCTCACCAAAACATGCCTTGCACAGAAGAGCATGGTGGCACAGACCAGGTGCCTCATCTCCAGCAGGCACACGTGGGGTGCCTTCTCCACAGAGGGGTCAGCTGGATCCACATATCTCTACCCTCAGTAGCCAAAAGACCATGAAGGATTTTTAAATATCAGATTGATAAACACTCTTGGAAATGAAACCACCTTTCCATGTATCTTATTCTCATGCCTTCTTTATTCAGTCTAAGGTTTTGTGACTTTTCAGATTTCAGAGTAGCTTTACATCAACTTTCCTCCGTTTAAACCGATTCATTTCAGTCCAAAATGCTGAGTCAAACCTCATCATTAAAATACGAATAGGAAAATGTGATGTGAACAGCACCAACAGGTATAAAAATAGTTCTTCATTTCAATAACAAGAGTTTTATCTTTTTCTCCAATAGCCATGATGTTTCTGAAGAACCTTTCTGGATAAGGAGAACTTATCCAGAAACTTGGAGAACAGTGTATTTATGAACAAGTTTTTCCAAATGCCCCTTTTATTTTAAGAAAAATAATTCTGGACTCTGACATACTTTTAAAAAAGGAAGGAAGCTGACTTTTAACTTTTCAGTATGAGCTGATCTAATATATTTAGTGTTCCATGTATTTTGCCTTACAGAAAAATCTCTGTCAGGGTAGTGTTCTCAAATTTGGCATTAGAACTGAGGCCCTCTGTGTTCCGTCGCTGCACAGTCTAGATGAAAGCAGAGCATCCCTGACTGATGTGGCAGGCCAAGGCCCCTGTGTACACTCTATGTTTACTTATACACACACACCTCCGGTAAAGTTTAACTTACAAATTAGCCACAGTGAGAAACTAAGCACTAATTGTAAATCAGACCAATTATGACAATACACTATAATAAAAAGTTATGTGAGTGTGGTCTCTCTTCACTTATGGAACTTTACATTTAATATTTTCAGACTAAAGTTGACAACAAGTAACAAACCAAGGACAGTGAAACTGTGGGTAAGGGGAGCTACTCCATCAATCTCTAGAAAGTATGGTTAAGAAAATACTGGCATCCAAGTAGCCCTCAACTACTCAAAACACACCTATACTTAGGGGGTTTAGGACTGAGATCACTTCCCCCCCAGGAATACTGCTGCTAATGACAGTAATGAGGACCTTACATAAAACTGATTTCACTCATCATGTATATGTAATACCACATATGTGAAATAAAATGCATACTGTAACCATGTTGCAATAGTAGTAATTCTACAAGGAATAAAATCATAGAACTATAAATGATCTTTATTTGTTCACAACTGTAAGAAGTTTAGTAAGAGGAGGATGAACCAAACTGAGATTCTTCAGAGCTTTCAAATTGGTGATGCCAGTTTTTATGCTTTATTTTGCCCCAAATATACTGTGGTCTTTTCCCTTGATATGGTTATATCATTACTCTTGAGCTTATGAGCGATTGCAGGTACCACTGAAGGTGGTCTAATATTGAACAAAAAGGAAAAAATGCTTCAAGAGAGAGAAAGAGACTGACTTAAAATATAGAAGAAATGTGATAAGTACATAATCACTTAAGAACTAACAAGACTGTAAGAGGCAGGAAAAGAAGAGAATGTAATAATCAAAGTTCCTCCAAATTTGATAAAAAAGGTGCTGTGTTGGATGTATGCCCTGAGCCAGGGCAGCCTGACTGTGTGTGGGGTGGAGGTGACCAGGGGCTGACCAAAGGCAGGCAGTGCAAGATTAGCTGCGTGTAGGACTGGGATGCATGCAAGGCAGCATCTGTGACCTGGGAAGCTCTGGGTGGTAAACCTGGTAATAACCTGCTTTTCAATCTTGCAGAGAAGTAGCTATTTGGACTGGCTAGTGACTCAGTGATGAGAACCCAGAGTCAGGGTTCAGCATAGTACAGTAAGTGATGTGTGGTCAGCTTCGTGGTCTGAGCGTGAACAGAAACAAGCTCCCAAATGCATGATGCTGGCCAGAAGGACCAAATCAAAACTCAGGGAAGCCCAGAGTAAAGCACTTAGCCCTCCAGAGCCCCACTCTAACAATAACACCATCCTTGTGCATGAGACTCTCAAACTCTATTTAATTGGGAGGAATGGAGGGAGTAGGTATCACAATTCTGAAATTTTTGTTACTATTAACATAGTTAACCCTTCAACTGTTCATGAAAATGGTTATTAGTTTTATGTGTTTTTAATGTTATAAATGTGCCAAAAGTGAATCTGAAATAAAATATCTAAAGGGTTTTAAAATGACAATATAAACTTTGATCTTACAAAATAGATGGGTGACATTTAAAAGTATGTGTGGTGAGGTTGTCAGGCAGGTGAAATCCAGTTCCACAAGCAGGACAAAGTGTGTAACAGACTGAAAAGGAAGGGACTTGGGTTGTGACTGAAGGTATCCCTTCCTCTTTGGTTCTTGACAATAGTCTAATTAATCTACTATATATGGTGATCCATTAGTGGGGTTGCAAAATAAATTCGGTGCACTGCAAGCAGAGGCTTTATTAAAATCAAATAGAATTAAGACAAAAAAATAAGTTCATGACACTTAGCGTAACTACATTTATATGCATGTTGTGTGTTCTATTTCATGATGTAAAACAATCCATTCTGGTCGGGTGTGGTGACGCATGCCTGCAATCCCAGCAGCCAGGGAGACTGAGACAGGAGGATCATGAGTTCAAAGCTAGCCTCAGCAATGGCGAGGTGCTGTCTCTAAATAAAATACAAAAATAGAGTGGGGGATGTGGTGCAGTGGTGGAGTGCCCCCGAGTTCAATCTCCAGTACCAAAAAACAAAACAAAACAAAAACTCCTTTCTGTCAGTTATAGGAAAGAAAATGGTCTATTAGGAAAGATTAAAAACCATGTTTGAAATGAGGTGGGTAGATCATGTATAGATTTAATTTTAATTGGGGCTCTGCCAAATGTCCTTATCTTAGAAACTAATCCACAAACCAAGGTTCATTTGCATTACTAAGTAGCTATTCCAAAGATATCATGCAAGTCACTGTTCACTCATTCATTCAGTTTAGTGTCGACTGTCCCTGAGGGGTATGGAGACAGGATGAAAACTGAAAATGCAGAAAGCAAAAAAACCAACCAACTCCCCCCATCCATTAAATATTAGAGCCATATAATAAGAGCTAACATTTACTGTGTGTTATGTACCTAAGAGTGTTCTAAGCACTTCACACATCATTCACTCATCTGATCCTCTTAATAATCCCAGAAAAGTGGATATTAACATTATCCCTGCTTTACAGATAAAGAACCTAAGAATGAAGTCAGTTACTTATGAGGCAGAGTCTGTATCTGGGCCCAAGGAGTCTGGACCCCGAGCTCTGCTCTTAATTGCGTGGTATCCTGGGCTGTTAATACCACACCCATGCAGAACCAACAAGAAGACGGGCACTGCAGAAAGGACATGGAACACTGCTTCCTGGGCTTTGCCAGCCAGCCTTGTTCCTCCCACCAGTGACATACAACACACAATCCATGCAAAACAAGAGAGCCTTTGCCATACTGTTCCCTGGATGCATTCTGAACATGCACCCCAACAAAGCAGTTCAAATTCTTTCTTCTTCCCTGTCTAGAAAATGTATAAGATGTTATGAGCCCTTACTTACCTGTAGTAAATGTAACTCCTATTTAAGAGGTAAGAGGCATTCATTCAGGTTTGGTACTTAAACTTCATATTAGTCAATCATTTCCAACATCTCCTTCAGGTCTTATCTCTACAGACCAGTGGTCCTGTAGCTAGTCTGGCCATACAGCGCTATTAGGCGTACCTCTTGTACCTTCTCTGTGTAATGCTTTTTAATGGTTCCAAATAGGATCCCAAGCATAAAATATACTGTGACAAGTGTTTCATCATGTTTCAGAAAAATATGAAAAGATATGTGCCCAAAGATTATTTTCCAGTCTAATCTACCCCCTCTTGTCTTCAGGTTATATAGTAAACCTTACAACAGGGTCCACACAGGTAAGAAAATAAGCAACAATCAACACTATTGTTGGTAGACTGATTCCTTTCTGAGAATTGGGTCCATGAATAACAACCTTACTTTTTAAATGTTTAGTAAATACAATAAGTACTTGCCTCTTATATAATCTGAGTTAAAAATGCCCAGTGCAAATAAATCTTGGAACAAAAGGAAATCAATGCTTAGGTTTTCGTTTTTTGCCTGACCACTACACCTGGGTCACATAATTTGAAAATTTTTTCATAAATGCACCTTTTGGCCAAACATAACATCTTTAAAACTTGTTATAAAGTGATTAAAAATTAATGCATAACAATGGCGTATACTTTGTGACATGGAGAATTAAATTTTAGAATAATTCAGGATTTTTTCAAAATTTAATGAAATATTCAAATAACTAAGAAAAAATCGGAGGCTTCAGTAGACTGTGACCATGCTTCACTATACTTTATTTATATATTGATACACACATGCTCTAAATAATTTTATTAAAATTAGCACAATGAAAGTTCAGTATTCCTTTTGAAAAGTACAGCTAAGATAGGATACGGTCAAAATAAAATTTCTCATTGAACAATACTATCTACATGCCAATGTCAAAGTCATGTAAGAAGCAGGACAGAGCCAAGTGTCGTGCTATATGCCTTTAATTCCAACCCCTCAGGAGCCTGAGGCATGAGGATCTCAAGTTCAAGGCCAGCCTCAGCAATTTAGTGAGACCTTGTCTCAAAAAAAAAAAAAAAAAAAGTAAAAAGAGCTGGAGATGTGTCTCAGTGGTCAGGCACCCCTGGGTTCAATTCCCAGTACCAAAAAGAGAGAAGCAACATCAGGAAATATGATGCTATTGTTCATTACTACAATAATATTTAGGTATATTTAGGTTACTTCTTTTAATGGACAGATTAAACTGTTTATTTCTACCAAATATTCATTGTGTCTAAAACCAATACTTTCAGCATAGGCTGGGACACATTTTCTGTGGTTTCAAAAAATAAAAGGATGATTCAATTATGTACCAATCTAGTCAGTCAACTTCTAAGAAATACAAGTTTTGGATAAGAATGGTAATATCTGTATTTAACAATATGAAATGTTTTACAAGTGGTGATAACGCACTGGGACTTTTTTTGATGATGATGCTCGTTTTTCCTGCCCGCCGCACCCTGTTTCATGAGCTGCACTGGAGAATAAGAGCATTCACTTCTAAGACCTTTGAATGGTTATTTCGCAGACGGAGGGGAATCAAATGCAAAACCGTAGCCTTGGCAAACACAATGCACTCATGTAACCCATTAGTGGTTAGCATCAAAACTGCATCTATACCAGCAGAAAGTGATGCAGACAGTGACCTTCTGGACAACATTTTGTTTGTTGAAGGAATTTGGCAGAGGCCTCTCTAGAATATAGAAATTAGGGGAGTTGTTTTCTGAGTTGAATTAAGGTTACACACAACTGAAAGAGACAGAGACTATCTCAAGGAGCAAGGTCTCAGTGCACATATGTACTCATAAGGTTAGAGAACAAAGTTGTTCCAGGCTTAAAAATTATTCCATACAACCTTTATTATCATTGAGACGAAGTGTGGGCCTGTCTTTCCTGTACACATGTGAAGTTACCCTCCAACTAGCAGAGTGGAAAACAGTGAGCTGGGTCTAAGTAGGCAGGCTTTGTTTTCTACAACATTTTGCTAAGATGAACACTTTATAAGCAGTATGCTTTTTAAAAAATCATACAACAGATTTGGCCTTAACATTCATTTTTGAAAATGATTACACTCCTGGCTGAGTAGGTGCTATCTACCTCTCAGCACTAGTTTTGCCCTTTCCTAGTTCTATGGTCTTGTGCAAGTCCCATCTGCTTTCAGAGACCCAGTTTCTTTGTCTATAAATTGAAAAGCTTACATGTCCTCTCACCTTCCTTCTAATCCAAGCTTAACTGACTAAATAAAAATTATTCCGATTTATTCTTTCTCTAATATATCCTTGATCTAAATCTTATATTAATTTCACTTTAAAAGGGGGGTGTGAAAATAGTGGGGGAGGGAAGGCAGGAAGGCTTGTCAAAACAGATTTAAGTGTTAACTGTCTACGGTTAGACATCACAGATGTGCAAGCAGATATTTAGACTTTCTAGCCTAACAACTTAAGACTCACTGAACAAAAACTCCCCATTTTCCTCTCCTTCAAGTCCCTGACAACCACCATCCTACTGTCTCTGAGTTTGACTATTTTAGATACATCTTGTAAGTGGAATCATGTAGTCCTTCTGTGACTGACTAATTTCACTTAGCATAATGTCTTCAGGTTCACCCATGTTGTCCTATTTGGAAAGATTTCCTTCTTTATGGTTGAATAATATTCCACTCTATGTGTGTAGGTGTGTACACACGCCCTGCTGTCTTTATCCATTCATTCATTGATGAACATCTTGGTTATTTCCATAGTTTGGTTACTGTGAATAATGTACAGTGAACATGGGAGTGCTAATATCTCCTTGAGATCCTTATTTTAATTCTTTCGGATATATACTTAGAATGGGATCACTGGATCCCATTTATAATTGTATCCAAAACAATAAAACACTTGAAAACAAACTTATTCCTTAAAATACTTGTACTTGAAAACTACATTTGATTAGTGAAAGAAATTAAAGGTGGCACAAATAAATGGAAAGACGTACCATGTTCATGGATTCAAAGATAATGTTGTTAAAATCCCTATTCCCCAAAGCAATCTACACATTTAATGCAATCCCTATATAAAACTCTGATGTTAATTTTTATCACAAAAAAACCCTGAAATTCAAATGGCGCAACAAAAAGATCCCAATAGTCAAAACAATCCTTAGAAAACATAAAGCTAGAGGCATCATACTTTCTGACTTCAAATGTATTACAAAGCTATAGTATTTACACATGATTTTAGAGTAGACAATTAAAATAGTATGACAGTGGCATTAAAATAGACATATAGGCCAGTGGAATAGAAGAAAGGCCAGAAATAAACCCAGATACAAACAACTGATCTTTGGCAAGGGTACCAAGAACACACAATAGGGAAAGGGCAATTCCAAAGTGTGTTGGGAAAACTGGATATCCATATGCTAAAGAATGAAACTGAGACTTATCTTACACTACTCAAAAGAAAAAAATCAACTAAAATGGGTTAAAAGATTTAAATGTAAGACCTAAACCTATAAAACCCTTAGGAGAACACATAGGAGAATGTTTTATGTCATTCATTTAAGCAACACGTAGGAGAATGTTTTATGTCATTCGTTTAAGCAATGATATTTTTGATATGACAACAAAAGCATATGCAATAAAAGCAAAGACGGGCAAGTGGGACTTGACCAAGCTAAAAAGCTCTGCATAGCCGAGGAAGCAATCAGAACAGTGGAAAGGCAACCAGGTATTTGGTAAGAAGCTACTATCTAGAATCATAAAGAACTCCTGCAGCTCAACAGCAGAAACCTACCTAATGAAAAATGGGCAAAGGGGGGGCTGGGACTGTGGCTCAGTGGCAGAGCGCTTGCCTCACGTGCGTGAGGGACTGGGTTCGATCCTCAGCACCACATAAAAATAAATAACAAAACATAGATATTAAAAAAAAGAAAGAAAGAAAGAAAAATGGGCAAAGGACTTCATTTCTTCAAAGATGACATATAAATGGCCATCAAGTACATGAAAAAGTGCTTGACAGACTCTTCAGGGAAATGTGAATCAAAATCATGTTGGGATATCACTTTACACCTTTTAGGATGGCTTTTATTTTTAAAAAAATACTGGAAAGGATGTGAAGAAATTGGAACTCTTGTACAGTATTGATGGGAAATGTAAAATATGCTATGGTACCATCTTGATCCAGCACTTCCAGTTCTCCATACACTTTTTCCTAATCATTAATGTAGGCACACTTGATACACTGATGTACATATACCATGTTGGTTACATACACTTTAAATAGAAATGATACTTTGAAGTACACTATTCTATGTGAGGATTACACAGTAGATCCATAAACTGGAAATACTTACTTAAAAACTTCTAACACAAGCCAGGTACAGTGGCACATGCCTGTAATCCTAGCACGTTGGGAGGCTGAGACAGGAGAATCGTGAGTTCAAAGCCAGCCTCAGCAACGGTGAGGTGCTGAACAACTCAGTGAGACCCTGTCTCTACATAAAACACAAAATAGGGCTGGGGATGTGGCTCAGGGGCAAGTACCCCGACTTCAATTCCCAGTACCAAAAAACAAACAAAAATATTCTAACAACAAAATTATTAAAATTATTCTCTGAACTCAGGAAAACTTGAGTTACTTTTTTAATTCTAATATCTCTTAGTATTTTCTTTGTATGGCTATCACAGCTAATCAGCCATGTAAAGCCAAAAGCTTTTTAAAACTTTAAACAATGCCACAATATTATTTGGAGCCAATTAGTACAAGATTCTGATGCAACTATGGTCATGATTTGATTCCCAGACAGGAGAGGTTAATGACAGCTAACCTAACAGTTTTCTTGTATCATACAGGGTCCATAAAACTGGGACGACAGTAGGGCCTCTCCTTATGCTTTCAGCCAGTGCCTAGCACACGGGATATATTCAACAAACGCTATCAACATGATTGTTTTCTTTGCCAAATTACCACCGAAAAAAGTCAAATAGATCAAAGCCCCTAACTAAAAGAAACAACTACCAAAATTTACTATGTGCTTTAAGTATTACCTTTGCACACAGCAACCACAGGAGCAACTATGTATTAAAAGCACTTACAATGTACATTACTCAGAACAACAACATAAATACTTAAGACCTCAGCATTGTTAAGCACTAAAGTTCAAAAGTAACAATCCGTAACACATCGTCTTGTCTGGTTTTGTGCAATTTTCTTTTACTCACATTTCTTTAAAAAAAAGTGCTTGGTTACTTACTTGATGGGGACCTCCCACTTTTCATGATCAATCTAGGTTCCTTGATAAGAGAAATAACAGTTTCTATTTTCACTTCAGTTTCCTTCTCAGACCAAGAAAGGAAAATGGCCAGAAAAGCTAGAAAAGTCTACAATATTTTTTTAAAGTCTGTGCTATTATTCTTGTTTGGGGTTATTAAACTCAAAGACAGTTATTTTATGTCCCCAAATACTGTCTAGATTTCTGCCATAATTTGTCCCCTTGAACCACCATTCACATCCTTTGCAATCCTGCCATTCTCTGAAGCCAGTGCAATTTTCTCCTACCAACCTTACCTGGACCTTCTCACATGGAGCAGAGAAGAGACAAAGGCTCCTGAGCTAGAGCTGCAGCAGCAGCAAGGATGTAGCTCCCTCTTCTGTATGCTCTTAGCACTGCGGCAAAAGGGATTCACATACATCCTGTGCTTCTCCACCGCTTATGGTTTGGTTAGGTACAGGGCTGGAGGTCACTCTTAGAATTCCTTCCAAATTAAAGAAAAAATCTAATTAAAGGCTCTTTTTAGAAGTTCTTATGTTTTTTCCAGAAATTAGGGATTCAAATGAAGTGATTTTGAAGTATGTATTTGAAATCTCTCTAATAATACTTCCCAGGCACCTGGCTCTTACCTACATTGTGCTAACTAACATTTTTGAATTCATCAACCCAGAATGAAATGGAACAAAAGAAAGACCTACAACTAATACCAAAATTTTAGGGTAGCTTTTAAATTACTTGGAAGAAGTAATTGGAGAAGTATGAGGAAAAAGTAGAATGGTGTCTCGAAGGGCAAGAGGAAAGAATGCAAAGGGAAAAGAAGGATGAACTGACTTGGCCAATGCAAGGTCAAGGATGGAGCTGTTCCAGCTCAATGGTGACTGGGGAGCCAGGCACGGCATCCTTTCGGGAGGGGCAGAGGGGTCTGTCTGCAAGGCTTTTACATCAGAGCTGCTTGCTCAGTTCTTTCAGGACAAGACTTTCCATCACTACAACTCCCAGTTTTGCTTTTCCTCAATCTCTACAGAGGGCTCTGGATCACGTGCTAGTCCAACTCCTTTGGCCTTTTTCTACAACTGTCATCCAACTGCCTTGAAATGATCCAACTGCCAGAAAAGTACCACTGCATCTCCCTGGAGCTTTCTATACCCTCTTCCAGGAAGACATGATGCATTAACTATGTCTCGAGACAAACTACATAAATGCATAAGACTATACATACTAGACTGGTTCAATTAATCTTCAAGGTAAATGGTGAATCAAAGGAGGAAGGATACACCTGAGGAACAGATGTCCAAGAAGGAGTTAGCATCCCTTACCTCAAAGCTTAGAAGAAAATGTCAGAAATTTTTATTATTATATTCCCTTAATTTACTAGGAAAAAAAATCATGAGTCATTAAAAACTGTTTCAGTAAAAATAAGAAGGAAATCAAAATGAAATTCTGGAGAATAATATTTTTCAAAGAATTTTGGGGGGTACAGGGAGCCATGCTCTACCACTGAACTACAACCCTCAGTCTTTTTTATGTTGAGACAGAATCTTGCTAAGTTACCAAGGCAGGCCTCAAACTTGTAATCCACCTACCTCAGTTTCCTGAGTCACTGGGATTACAGGTGTGTGCCATCACACCCAGCTTCTTTTTTTTTTTCTTCAAATAATTTTGATACATACACCTTGACATCTACCAACTATCAAGTCTGCTTTTTTCTCCTCTCATAATACTAACAAACTGAGGACACTGTGTAACAAAGTAATCCAACTGTAACATGTACATCATTAGCACTAAGATTCGGCTAATTTTCAGTGAATCTGCTTTATTTACAATGATATAGAAAAACTTTATTAAACATAAATGAAATTAGAGCACATGCAAAGACCAAATATGTAGAAATTTCTATTACTACTCAGATGAAGTCTTTTCAGAACAGAAAACTAGGGTATATTGTCTTGTTTACTCTCTGTCAACTTTAGAATTATCCCTCAAAAACAGGTGAACATTGGTTTAGTTTTGCTTAAAAGAACCACTTTACACTATGTAATCTTTACAATTTGTTTAGCCCATGGAGTAATCTTAGGTATGCATAATTACAATTCCTTTATAAATAAATGTACCTCTGAAATCAATTGAGAATTTTGCTAACACAGATATTGCAAAGAAATTACTAAGATACTCTGACTAGAGCTTTGAAATAAAGAATCCACAGATTTTTTTTGTTCTTTTTAGTTATGCATGACAGTAGAATGTATTTTGACGTATTATACACATATGGAGTACAACTTCCCATTCTCCTGGTTGTACATCATGTGGAATTACATTGGTCATGTATTCACATATGAACATAGGAAAGTAACGTACAATTCATTCTATCTTTCCTATACTCATTCCTGCCCTCTACACCCTTCATTCCCTTTTGTCTAATCCAAAATACTTCTAACTTTCCCTACCTCTCCCCTGATTTTGAGTCAGCACTCGCATATCAGAGAGAATATTCAGCCTTTTGGTTTTTTAAGATTGGCTTTTTCACTTAGCATGAGTCTCCAGTTCCATCCCTTTATTGGCAAAGGCCACAATCTCATTCATCTTCATGGCTAAGTAATATTCCATCAAGTATGTATACCACATTTTCTTTATCCATTCATCTGTTGAAGGGCAGCTAGGCTGGATCCCTAGTTTACCTACAGTGAATTAAACTAGAAGCAATAGATTTTATATTTCTTTTTCCAGCACAAGATTTATTACTAGGACAAAAATGGACCTCTCCTAAAACAAATCAAGCTGCAAAGCTACTCCACCTAAAAAGTAAGTTCTTAACTATCTTGGAAGAGTCAAGTATCATTTCCAAAAGTTTTAAATTAATCCAGGCCTGTGAGTGCTTTATTTCATAGTCCCATTAAAAATATATGAAACACAAGACTCAATGTTTTACCATGATATCCTTCCCCTGCCTCCACTGCCCCACGAGGTCTCAGTTCTTATCCACATACTATGAAAATATAAGGTCCTAAAATGTAAAGTGATGTTCAAAACAGAAAAGCAGTGCAACACTACATTTGGCCAGCAGGTGTCTCTCTGCAGCCCATGGCACCAACCAAGAATAGAAGACCCCACAGTTGCTCTAACTGCACCATTTAAGGGCATGGATCATGAGATTAACCCATCGGAAGAGTTAGGCTTCTGAGAAACTGAGTATAGGATCAAAACATTATAGAAATTAATGAAAAATTAGTTTTTGAAAATTCTCTTTAACACGCAAGATCTAAGAGTACAGAGTGATCTATTTCATTTAAATTGTAAGTAAAATAATTCTTGTTTCTTGGTGAGAAGGAGAACATCAAAGTTCAAATAGAAAGAAGGCTGAGGAGGGAATGGTAGGTGAGAAAATAGAAACAGAAGCTGTTTCTGTTGCCAAAGGAAGGAAAGAGTTCAGCGCACAAAGAACAAAGCTAAGGGAAGTCTGAGGGGCATGGGGGACACGAACTTGTGCACACTGGTACAGAACATGGGCAGAAGGACAAGAAAGTGTGTATCCCCACCAAAGCACCAAAGTATTACAAGTTTTGTCTAAGGACAACTCACTAGAAGAGTATGAAGTACATTTTATATGTTATGATCAACATTAGGAGAAAAAAAAAAAGAAAAGAAAAAGTGACAGAATACAATAGACTAGAAAACCCCCATAATCATAAATATTGTGCACTGCGTCCTAAAGTAACATGGAGTTCCTCCAGTGGGATCCAGAAGAAAGGCCTGAGAGCCATCAACCTATTCAGGGTACCCCCAGTACCAGCTCCCCCAAGCTACTATCATCCACTGTGAAACCTCCAAACAAGTAATGGCCGAAGGTGGTAACCCAAACGTCGGTCATGTCAGACCGTGGGCCCTGCATCCCCAAGTAAAGGGATGCTGAAATGCTGAAGAGGAGGGGTCAGGAAAGGTGAAGGCTGCACGGGAAGGGACGACAGGATCTGCAGTGTTCATCAGGGGAGGAGACCCGAGTCTCTGAACAGAGGCAAAAAGGATGCGGGAATTGGTGCAGATCCAAAAAGATGTCAACAGAATAAGGAGAACGGTGACATTCAGCATTAAAGCCCATCGCCAAGTGCAGTACTGGACGCATGATGTGCCCCTTATTAGCATTAGCTGAGCATGTCAGGAGGCCTCAGTGGCACTGGCAGCTCTATTATGTGAAGCTGGTATCAAGGCAGGTTCAGCAGTTTAGATTTTCTTACTCCAAGTTACCCCTTGCCACCCTCAGGAAATGGGCATGCTATTCTTAATGTCATCCTTGCTGCCATTGGTGGCCAACCCCATGCCATCTCCATGGCCACCTATAAACTAAGCTGCTCCATTTCCTAATGATAGTTAACTTTCTTTAAGAATTTTAAAGAAGCTTGTTTTGATTCAAAACTGAAACCAGTCTGACACTAAGAAGGTCATCATGAATGGATGTTCAGAAACAAAAGACAAATGAGTATTCAGAGATCAAGACGTGAAGCTTCTCAGGGCCATCATGACAGGCCACAGAGAGGCCACATCAGAACTTACCAATGATGTTCTTGCTTGCTTTAGGGGCAAAGGGCATGGTTTTGTTGGGAATTTGCGTGTGTGTGTATGTGTGTGTGTATGTGTGAGAGAGAGAGAGAGAGAGAGAGAGACTGGTGTGTTTGGGGCTTGGGTACATTTAAAAGAACTTATTATAATAGCACACATTTATATACTATTGACTATATTTTAGTGTGCATAACAAATATATATATAACTCCTGTTAATTCTGGTTACCTGTTCAGTCCTTTATTCTGTTCCATTGTAAGTACTTCTGCTTGTTTCATTTTTCTGTTGCAAAAGACAAGGAGAATACTGTTAGTGGGCAGTACAAATGCACATGTTTCACATCATTATTTGCTACTTTCCAAACTTGGAAGCATTAAACTGTAGTCCATTATTTCAGCTGCCTCGTGTTACTGAGTTTCTAACTAGAACCATTAGGAAGACATCATCCCTGCATGTACTAGTAACAAGGGATCTGAAAAATAGACACCTTAGGGCTTCAAGGGAAATTAAGCTGACATGGTAAAAAGTTAGATGCACAGGAAAACAATTTGGAATAAGATCTCCTTAACTCTGGACCCTTCTGTGTTTAATACAATTTTTCAAGCCACACTGCCTCTGACTTCCTTTTTTTAGATAAGCAACATCTTCTCCCCATCCCCAGTTAACATAACTGTAGTTCTAAAGCTAGGACCAAATGGTGGATGCATTTTTAAAGATTTGCTTAATTTTTTAAAAACATTCTAATGGAAAGCATGTTTCCAAAAACATAGTGCTGCTTAGGAAAGGCAGCTGTTCAGAGACTCTGCTCTGGGTGATGTTCATCCTGTAGAACTCAGGGCCACCTATCCAGGCTCTGTCCCTCAACTCTGCTGGCTCCAACAGTCTCTCTCTCTGAGGCTCCACAATTGATCACGTTTATCAATACCTGCTCACGTTAATGAAGCTCACAAAAGCTGATAAAGTCATAATGTCTTTATTTACAATGAAAATGCAACTGTGGGGCTGTGGTTGGGCCTCAGTGGTACAGCGTTCACCTCTTACGCGTGAGGCAGTGGGTTTGATCCTCAGCACCACGTAAAAATAAAATAAAGGTATTGTTTAAAGAAAGAAAGAAAATGCACTGTCATGGCAGCCTGCACACTTGCTCTATCCAGTTTGACCAATCGATTCCCAATTCTTCAGCCAACGGATAATTTCTTGAGAGGCAGCAAATCCCAGGACAGTTAAACACCAGGCCCATCTACGGCAGCAGACCGTTCAGCGAGCCTACCGGAGCAACCACCATCTTGGTGCTGGGGCCCCTCCCTTCCTCCATTGCCACCCTAGTCCAAGTTGCTCCTGTCCTCCTCCTGGACAAACACAAAACACCTCCAACTGTTCTTCTAGCTTCCACATTTCTCCTTCCAATCTATTAGCCATAATGTGTCCACAGAAAACATTTTAAACTATAAAATGCACTATGGTTCAGCCCTGCCTACACCCCTCTAATGCTCTGTGTGGGTTTTCTGATAAACTCACTAGAGCTGACACTCAGCCCCAGTCTGGCCCTGCTCACCTCTCTAGCTCCTCCTCATGCTCCTCTCTGTGGTCACCCACTCGCTTTAGCCACACTGGACTTCTACTGCTCCCATGAGAGACAGGATCCTCAATGCCAATGATATTTTTAAAAATTTTTTTATTGTCTCCATTTGTTCTAATTAGTTATGCACGATAGCAGAATGCATTTCCATTCATTATACACAACTTTTCATTTCTCTGGTTGTACACAATGTAAAGTCGCACCACATGTGCAGTCATACGTGTACCTAGGGTAATGATGTCCATCTCATTCCACCATCTTTCCTGCCCCCATGCCCCATCTTTTCCCCTCCCTCCCCTTTGCCCAAAGTTCCTCCATTCTCCCCACGCACCCCACAATACCAATGAATTTGCACTCATTTCTTTTGCTTGGAAATTAAATCCACATACTCTGCCATCATTCCTTCAAAATCCCCCCACATGCCTACTTAGTAACCTGCAGATCCTAGTTCAAAGTACATGATCCCATGATTACAACAAACTGCCCTATTTTAAGCTCCAGAGTGCCTTGATCTTCTCCTCTGTAACCCCCATCACAGTTCATAATCACATATTTATATATTCAGGTAAGTTTATCGCTCTCACTAGACTATAAGCAACTCGATGAGAATGGACTCTGAGCTCATTTCACTGGCATAGCCCACAACATGGCTGTTCAATAGGGAGACAGGCTTACGGCTCTGGGCTATCAGAACCTGCTACCTCCATCACTAACACTGGGCTAATTCTGCCAGGCAGACCATGTGGTTTTGTTGAATGGGCACCATCCTCCCCATTGTGCCCACTCTAGGAGCACTGGTAATCAGACAGGCTCTGCCTACACTGATGTCTATCAATTTTTTGTTTCCTATACTTCCATGAGCAAAGTAAACCTTAAGCTATTAAAAGAGAAACGGCGCAAAGTTCAAGACATATTTGAGTAACAACTCTGCAGAGGGGACTCTGGCAGTGGGTTACTAAGAAACCCCATCAACAAAAAAGAAAACATACACATCAGCCAAAGGAAGCCCTTAGCGAGACAACACTGGCAAATGGACATGTACACACTCTCAGAGCAGGACAGGAAAAACTGAGTGTGCTTCAGGCACTGCCACAACTGGGGCTGGCAGCGGGAAAATGTGAAGGTCCCTGGGGAAGCACCCTCTGCTGCACCTCCTCCCATCCCCAGGGCACACAGGCGACTGGGGTATGCTGACTCTGCTATTCTCCCATTTGCTTTACAAATCAACAATTAATTGGCATTTCCCAACTCACTGCATAGAATTTTTAAATGGCTCACAGCTGTGGCTAATTTTTAAAAGCTGTTCTCTCTAACATTTCAGTCCTCTTAGGAGATGGAATGAGAACAAAACTGGTGGAAAGAAACCCCACAACGCAAAGCGCTCTAAGATTCATATCTAGTCATGGAGTTAAAGAGGGTCAATTCCATTCATTTATCCAACAGTGTTCACTTCAAATAAGCCATGCATGGTTCTAAGTGCTGGGGACACACTGAACAAGACAGAGCCCTGGAGGCAACATTCTGGGAAGAGACAAACAATGAGTCTGTAGGAAAATCATAAAACATGTTAGTTGACAGCAAGTGCTATGAAGAAAAGTAAGCTGCGAGTGGTGGGGCACACCCATGGTCCCAGCTGCTTCCAGCGTGAGACAAGAGCAGCACAAGTTTGTTTGTTTTGATTCTGTAGTACTGAGGATTAAACCCAGGGGTGCTCTACCACTGATCCACATCCCAGTCCTGTCTGATTTTATCTATCTATCTATCTATCTATCTATCTATCTATCTATCTATCTATCTCGACAGGGCCTCACTTAAATTGTCCAGGCTGGCAATTTGCAATCCTCCCGCCTAAGCCTCCTAAATTGTTGGGATTACAGGCATATACCACCATGCCCCATGGGAATATCACAAATTCTAGATCAGCCTAAGAAACTTAACAAGACCCTATCTCAAAATAAAATACAACTTTAAAGAAGGCTGGGGATACAGCTCATGGTAAAGTGGCTTGCCTAGTATATGTGACCTCTGGGTTCAATCCCCAGCATTTAGAAACAAGAAACAAAGAAGAGGAGGGCAAATGGGAATGTGTGTCTATCTGTCTGCCTGTCTCTCTCTCAAGGGCAATAAACACTTAGTCATGATCAAGACAAACCTAAATGAGAAGCCTCCCTATGGTATGAAGAGTCATGCAGATATCTTGAGAAAGATGGTTCGAGGCAGAGGGGTCAGCAAGGGCAAGGGCCATGAGGCTACAGTGTGGTCTGCCTGTCTTGGAGCACACAAAGGAATCGGTACAGGAGGTGAGGTCAGAGATTAAGTAATACCATGGCATGAAAGTCCTTTAGCTTTTATCTTGGGAGCCATGGGTGCAACTGTGGTGTTCTGGGCACACCACAGGACACAGTGAGATCTGGCTGCTGCGTTGGGAACAAACTAAAGCGAGGAAGAGGGAGGCAGCAGTAAGACCCATTCCTGGGCTACTGGGACAATCCTGGAGATTGTGACAGGTGTGGCTTGGGCTACAGTAGCAGCAAGAGGCTCCTCAGAAGTCCATGGGCTTTTCCTGGAACCTGAAGGATATGCCCTGAGGCTAACTCTGACCCCCTTAAGGGCTAATTCCAGGGGCCCTCATACTTCCATCACTGCTACAGTTCGTATCTCAAGTTTCTCCGAAGGCCCATGTGTTAAAAGATTGGCTAGGGTAACTCTAATGGGAAGTGGTGGGACCTTTGAGAGATGAGGCCTTGTGGGAGATCCTTAGGCTATTGTGGGTGTGCCTCAAAGGGGACTGTAGGACCCTGGTCCTTTCCTCTCTCTCTCTTTTGCCTCCTGACAGTGAGGTGAGAAGTTCTGCTCTGCCTACCCACCGCATCATGATGTGCTGCCTCACCACAGGCTTGAAGCAATGGTGAACTAGAACTAGATCATGAACTAGAACTTCCAAAACTGTGAGTCCAAATGAACCTTTTCTTTTTGTAAGTTGGTGATCTCAGGTATTTTGATATAGTGATGGAAAGCTAGCTAACACAATCACTAGTTGTATTTGTTTTAATTATCGCTTTTACAAAAAAAGAACAGTAGGTTTTAATCTAACAAAATATATGATTATCACAGATAATGTAAGAGATCAAACAATAAACAAAAATCTCTATCACATAAAAGAACTGAATATACAAGTACTTTGTATAGTGGTCACCACCATATATTAGCATTTTTCTTTTATTCTGAAAAATAAAAGACTTCTTCCCTAGCTAAGGAGAAAACCCATTCTAGTCATGTAGCCATGGCAGTTAACAACTCCCATTAACACGTTTTCCCCCTTGAACAATGAAGGATCAGAAGGATAAACACCAGAAGCCACTAACCATTGGGTCAGTATGGTCTAATTCTGAAATTGTTTGGCTATCTTGGCCTGAAGTCAGCCCAAAGGCAATGCTTGAGACAGCTTTAAGGAATCTGAGCTTTTCTGCACCAAGACTTAATCCCTGAGGAATGCATGATGATTGTGATGAAAAGTAAAATGGACAAAATGAATTCTTCAAAAACTGATCTGTCGATGAATGGGAGGAAAAAAAGAAAAGATATAGGGAGGTCACTGCAGGCAACCGTCAAGGAAACCGTTCTGCTCCAGGGCAGGGACTCAGTCCTTCACTGGGGATATCAAGCCACAGAAGGTCTCACTAGCTCTGTAACAAATCCTTGTCCTTCTCCAAACAGACTAGTTCTAACCCCCTGGTCTCTAAACCAAATTAAACTCTGAGTTTCAATATTTAACTCTCACAGCTAATGTGCTCTGTTTGTTCAGTTTCCCTCAGTGTGCCAAGACAGGTAATCACTCCTGAGGAGTCAGGAACTACCATCCACATTATAGCAGAGCTTTGCAAACTTCAAGGTACACAGGAATTGCCAGGGGGACTTGTTAAAAGATACAGATAATTCATGTGAAACTATCACCTGTACAATTATGTACATATTTCAACTTTTAACTTCTGAGCTATTAATATTTCACAGGCATATATTTCTTTGCTTCTGAAGAGTAATAGCAGTGAGTTTTTCTAATATTATTTCTTTAGGACAGGGACCACCAGCATATTCCAGCGCAGCCCTTTAGGAACTTTGTTTCACTAAAACCCTCAGATGGCCAAGTGGACCTGGTGTGATAGAAAGAGGCCAACTTCAAGTCAGCAAGTGAAGGAAAGGCTTGCCTAACACTGACTGCTGCTTCCCTCTGCACAATTACAAAACCAGAGAGCAGAGCACCTGGGAGAAAGGAGCCTATGGACGGACCGGAGAATACTGCGGCAGAAAGAGTTTTGGGAAAAAAATCGTTTACAGACTATGAAAGGACCAACTGAAATTACTAGGGGGTTGTGTATGGGGGAGGGGCTACTAACTACAATCTATTAAAGGTAAAAGTGTACACAGCTTGGGGCAAGCTTTACCACCTACACATAAAGGCATGTGGCAGAGAGCAGGCAGACTCCTTTTCTGCAGCTCCTGTAACCTGAACCAGAAAAGGAGATGGACTTGGGATAACATACAGAAATACTCTGTGAAGTAACAAACTCCCACCACTGAGGAGACAGCCTTCTGCTGCTCTCGCTGCTCTCTGTTCCGCTCCCCGGCAAAAAGACCAGGCTGCATGTCACCTCCCCAAAGCTGGTTTCACAACTCTATGTCTCTAGACTGCTTTTTCATTTCCAGGGCAGCCTTTTGGACTTGAAAACTCAGCTCTGACCCAATCTTCTCTGTGAAGTTGGTGCTCTCCTGGCTCTGAGCAAAGGACGGACAGCTGGCTCTTCATGAAGAAGAAGATTGAAGGGGCTTCAACATGCCCCTTCCAGGCACCATCTCCCTCTGCTGTCAATACACTGGGTCTTGGGCAGGAACACGTGCTAATTACCTGTGCATCCACATGGCTGACCGCAGCAATTTGCGCAGCATGCACTGGACGACAGAAGGAAAAAGGCCAAAAGAGACAATGATGCCTACATTATCTGTTCTGTGTACTGCCGGAGGAATTCTGACACTGGGAGGGAAGTTAGTGTGAATGAGCTTATTTCTACATAGAAAGACAGCAATTACTACTGCCTTCATTAAGGTTTATCATTTTATGTATGCTTAAATCTACTTACTGTTGTAGCTGCCTGTTCAGAAACAGCCCTAATAACTTGATTTATGCATACCTATACATACATTACTTAATAATACAAATAATTTTCTCTGTAAGTTCATATGAAAAATAATCTTTTGTAGTTATTGGGAAGCCTGCAGAAAATGTGCCCACAGCATTCCCCTGAAGTCTGGAATATCATTAAAGCAAGGTTGGAAATCTACTGACAAAGCAGCCCAGCAACCCTCTGAAAGCCTGCATGTTAGATAGAACTCCAGATCCCAGAAAGTAAGTTGTCTTGACACTTTCCCTAATTCATGCAAGTCTTTGCTCTCATTACCAACTAGCATGAAGAAAATTTTTATTTAACTGTTTGTTCTTTTTTTCTGAGACTCTAACTTCCAAGTTGACATCTGCTTTTTTAGCTCACCAATGGCAATTCTAAAACATGATATGTGTCACGGGACTTTTCAGGAGAGTGACAGACAAGTGAATAAATCTGGGAACCACAGAACCACTGCTAGTAACAATAATTACTCTTGGAAAGGACCTCCCCCTAAGCCACACCGGCACGGTTCCCACAGATGCATGGACCTGTGTGTGTGACACTGCTTCTGTGGGGTGTGCACTTCGGCACTGGCCACCCTGGCCTTCCGCTCCCCATTTTTCCTGAAGGTGGGGCCAGAAACACATGCCCATCCTTATCTCCTGTACAGCCTGTCCCTCTACAGAATGGTCTCAGGGCTCTGTAAAGCCCAAGCCAACCCAGACTGGTGTCAGGGCAATGCCTAACAAAAGAGGCTGAGGCCTCTGCACAGCGGGTGGCAGGTCCATTTGCATATGAAACGCCAGCCCCTGAGCTCAGTGGACATTCTCCATAATGAGAATGGCATACTCTGGGAAGAGCTAATGAAGGCCTTTATCTTGTGTCCTAAGACTTATTTTAAAAATAGCTTCAAGATAGACATTTTAGAATTGTTAGCTCAAGTTTTGTAGCCTTACATTGGTTTTTTAAATTATACCTCCAACTTTAGCACACCTATTTTAAAAACACACCACATTGGTAAAACACAAATGGGCAGTATGGTTCAGGAATTGGCCTTATGTACATTTTTATTATAGGGCTTTCTTCTTATCTTCCAGGTTTTAAAGTGGCAGTAAGAAGTGGCCTGGGCTGAGTGACAGAGAACACAGAAGTGCTTCCAGTTGTCCATGCCAAGCCTCAAAAATCCCTAACCAGGGGGCTGTGGCAGGAAAGGCAGCCACTGTGCTGAGGAACAGGACATCTGGGGGTTACTCTAGATTTGAGGACAGGATCTCATTTTCAAAATGAAACCTTTTTAAACACATTTAAATGCTGCCAGCCCTTGCTTGTATTTGAGGAAACTAGTGGGAAAATAAGGTGACAAAAATCCCAGTTCCTCTGTAAGCTAGAGGGAACAGAAAGCCTGTTCTTGGGAAGACCCATCTGATTCTAACCACAGGGCTTACCTTTCTCACACCCCACGGGGGAGACACACACTGACAGGGTAGGTTGGTGGAACAGGCTCAGAGGCATGAACACTTTCTAAGCTCAGCCTGCCCAGTCAGCTCTGCCCAGGAAGCTTCCCAAGGCTGGCAGAGCCCTTTGCCCACCCCATCCCACACCACCTCACATAGGAGAGGCCCAAATACACACCCGTTCTAAGGAGAGGGCTTAACTAGGACAACAGGATTCAATGTTAAACAGAACTTGTAAACAAGAAAAACATTACGTAAGCCAGGAGCAGTAACTAAATGTGGAGGAGCCAATACAGCTGCCACTGCAAGAACATGGCCCCTCTTTGCAGTGCCTCATCTCCCTAGGACACAGACCAGAGATGTCCTGCAGCCACCCCTTGCCCCGTTAAAAAGTTCTGGCCAAAGCCAGGACTGCGATGTGCCCCAGGGTGAAGGCAGGGAAGAGATCTCCATTCCGGACCACAAGAACCAAAAGAGATTTCAGGGCCACCTCCAGAGGGCCTCGCCACCAAGTGCGGCACCCCACAAACCATCACCTTGTGTGGTGGGGTGCCCTCCTGGGATGGGCAGAAATGTGCACACCACAGGGGGAAACAAGGACCACTTCAGAAAACAAACCAACAGGGAAGGAGGGAAGGATCCTAAACTGGGGAAAAGAATAAAAACGTATTTTTTTTTAAAGGAAAATGTTTGTCTAGGATTGTGAATAAACTGAAATGACCAGAAAGACTGGTGAGCTGAGGAAGGGCAATAGTGCTGATTCCAGCGAGAACCAAGTCCACGTGAGGCTGGGCATGCGCCTGCTCCCATTCTGCCCACCCACGGCTTCTGGGGCAAACAAATTCTTGGCTGAGCAGGTACACATGGGAGGCCTGATTATTTTCCAGCCATTTAAGAGCTTTGCCCAGAACTACTTAATCAGGATTTTTCAAGGTCATACATTCAAATATGATGTTATAAGCCTTACAAAACAAACAACTCTGGGGTCTATGGGGCAGGAGGGATGGGGACCGTGGGGAGGGCAAGAAAGAATTTACCATTCATGTGATCCAGCTTCCCGTCCGCTCTTACCTCACTGCTCCCACACTTAGAAAACTGACACACAGGGCAAATGCATGGCTAAAAGAAACAGGAGCTAATTTTAATATCTAATGCTTGCTTTGTGGCAGACACAATTCCAAGTGCTCTAGATTTATCTGACCCTCCACCATCCTCTGAAGTGGGTATTACCATCATCATGCCAGCTTTACAGAGGCTTAGTGACTCACCTGGGCACCATCGCCCAGCTAGTGCACGGGACAGGCTGTGCGTCTGCACTGTGCTCCACACACTTCCTCTCTGTCCTGTTGCCCTGCCCTTCAAAAGGCAAAATTTTAAGAGCAGCTCTTTCCAGTTCTCTCTCTCTGTCTCTGTCTCTCTCTCTCTCTCTCTCACACACACACACACACACACACAAATTTTCCTAGCACAGATAGGACAGCACCAACCCTGCTGCTTCATAAGCCACAAAATTTAGGAGGGCTGGAATCATCCCAAGGCTTGCACCACCCCTCAGCCTCACACTGCCGGATTAGAAGCCAGTCAAAGCTTTGATCCCTGGTAGAAAGTAAAGCTGCTGGAAGCCGTACACTTTGTGCTGTTATTGGCTGCAGGGAAGGCTACACTGTTATCTTTCTAAATACTGCTCATGATAAGAACTCGGTGGTTTCCAGGCATGCTATGCACCTGTCCAGTTCTGACTTGTTCACTGCAGGGTGCCTGGAACACTCCAGGACTTGGCACAGAAGTGGGTTCTCAAGACTGCTAGCGTGGGTGAATGGCTGAATGGCTGCGTGAATGGCTGTAATTCTTACGGATGTTGGCTTTAGGGAAAACTTATGACGCACGCAGGTTATCAAAGGAGCAGACAAGTTGGACAAAGTTATCATTCAGAAAGTCCAAATTGGAACAAGTAAATCATTGTCAGTATTAAGTCTGAAAGACACCTCAGGTGTGTTTAAATAGTTTAATATGGAGAACAGTGTTTGAACTTAACGGATTCCATTTTAAAACACATATGAGCTACTACGTTTAATGAAGATGGGAATCTGTCCTGGAAGGTAATTGATATCTCTACGTTATTTTCCCCTGAAATCCTACTCTCACAAAAGGCAACGTGCCCTAGGACACCGATCTCTTCTCCTAACAGTCTCATATGCAACTCCTGGAAGTTTATTTACACTGGAAGGTAGGCTGCTCTTTCTGTACACAGCCTCACTCTCTGCATTGTATTGTTTTTCTCATCGTCACTAACTGGTCTCCAACTTCATCCCTGTATTCCATACAGAGCCAAACATTTTTCCTAACATAACTCAGGCATCTAGTCAGTACTCCTACAAAAATGCCCCAAGGATACCACAGACATGTTTCTAATGTTCAAATATATTTTAGATAATTTTAAAGCTGTAATTTAAGAAATTCACCCTGAAGCAATTTACACGTGAACTTTTCATGAACTGCACATCACTACCCATTAATGTGGCAGGTGCCAGTGAGCCTGCAGGGTGGTCACATGCCTCCCAGGGGGCTGCTCTGCCAGCCTGCTGCACACTCAGGAACTTCTCTGAGTGCAGCACTGATAAGCCAGAGCACTGGCTGGATCTTGTGAGAAACACCTGTGTGCAGAGCCCATGCTCCTCAGTCTTGCAAGCAGGCAAACTTAAAGCACACCTGAGTGAGGGCCGCCGTCAGCGCCAGGGAAGGCCCAGGGCATCCACAGGGCCTTGCTTTCATGGAGCTGTGAGAAGGCCTTTGTGACAGGGTTCCACCTGGGAGAGGGCAATTATCATTTTAAGAATGAGATGTTTCCTGTAGGATGATGATAAGGACTGACAGCAACTCTTTCCTCAGTTTAGTTACAGGGTTACAGCCTCGAAACACGCATTTCCTACTGGAGATTGGGTAGACAAAAAATCATCTTGAGACCTAAGGGCAACTTTTTTAATTTTTTAATTTATTCTTTTTAAATATACATAACAGTAGAATATATTTTGACATATCATATATACATGGAGTATAACTTCCCATTCTTGTGGTTATACAAGATGTGGAGTTTCACAGGTCATGATTCATATATGGACATACGGAAGTTATGTACAATTCATTCTACTGTCTTTCCTATTCCTATCCCCCTTACTTCCTCCCCACTCCACCCTGTCCAAACCTGAGAACTTCCCCTTCCCTATCCCCCACTGTGAGTCAGCATCTGCATATCAGAGATAACATTCAACCTTTGGTTTTTTGGGATTATTTCACTTAGCATGATAGTCTCCAGTTCCATCATTTACCAGCAAATGCCTTAATTTCATTCTTCTTTATGGCTGAGTAATATTCCACTGTGTATATATACCACATTTTCTTTATCCACTCATCTGTTGAAGGGCACCTAAGTTGGTTCCACAGCTCAGCTACTGGGAATTGAGCTGCTATAAATATTGATGTGGCTGTATCACTATGGTATGCTGAAGTTATTTAAAATAAACAAACAAAAAAACTCTGCTATGATTTGAATTAAGAAGAGCAGAGGTGGGATTCCAGATGAGACATTAACAGGGTTCTCCGTAGAGACTATAGTGAACATGGTTTTGGTCACTCTGCAAAGACCGTTCCAGGTGAGCTTGTCACAGTGGAACAGGGTCACTGACAGAGCCTCCCCTCTGACTGGACCCCAGGGCACTGGACAGGTATGTGCAGAGCAGCAACCACAAATGAATGAGGGCCAGAAGTCCCTCTTCCTGGCTAGCCAGGTGAGGTGGCTCACACCTGAAATCCCAGCAACTCAGGAGGCTGAAGCAGGAGGATTCAGAGTTCAAGACCAACCTCTGTACTTTAGTGAGACCTTGTCTCAAAATAACAACAACCCTCACAACCTCCAGGAATGGGGTTGAGAGGTCCCAACAACTGTGAGAGCAGATTTTCCACACACCTTTAAAGCTGGGAATCCCCACCTGATTTGATTCAGAAAAATGATTTAAATCAGGTTCAGCCTAAGGTCAGAGAGCTAGTAAAAGCAGAACTAGGACTGGAATCAAAGTTCATCTAATCCCAAAGTCCTCGCTGTGATGAGCCATGCTGCCTCTGTGAGATAAACTTCTTCAAGCATGAGTTCCACTAATGGTGGATCACTGGCAGAGTCTTCTCAGAGGACATCAGTACATAATTTTTCAATTAACAATATTTACTAAGTGAAAATCTCTGTTTCTTGGCAGGACTATTTGAATGGGCCAGATCAATGAGATCGCATTTACTATGCTTCCCTCCATAAAAGGGAAGTCTGGGAGAAAAGAATCCAATGTGAAGATTTTGCACACACACATAATGATGATGCAGGTTAGCCTTTAGCACCTGCAGACATATGTTCAGACCTGACATAAGGAAGAGTAAAGGTAACCTGCTTGGGTTAAGTCCTGTGGGTGACTCAGGCAGCCATGCAGTTACGCTGATCCCCATGTCCACCAGCTGGCACCTGGCCAAAGCTCACCTGCTAGTGTGTCTCTACCTACCTAAGCTTTGAAGGTGAAATCTGACTCAAGTAGGAGTTTCATCAGTACTCAGATATGAGGGTCTTGATGAGAAATCTCCAAGGACTAATTAATTTGATATAAACCAAAGAGCTTTTTGTTTTCAAGTTACATCCATCACTGGAGTCCCGATTTCTACAAGTGACTTAATGCCACCTCCCAAAATATATCATTTTAACTTATGATGCACTTCCTATTCCTGAGAAGAATGGCCTAAGTGTGAAAGGATGCTAAAAGGCTTTCTATTTATCCTGCTGGAGGTCAATGGCAAAAGTTCAGGGCCGGTACCAACGTGCAAGGGGATCAAGCAAACTTCCCTCAGCTGCTTACCGGGATACAGACTTTGGGAACATTACTAATACCAAAGACATGTGCATCTGCATGAACTGGAAGTGTGTCAGCAATGAAGAGTGTCAGCTCTTGCCAGCATGACAGCATCCAAACCTGCATTTATAGAGTCCCAGGAGATGTGCACACATGGGGCAACTTGAGAGTATGTGCTTCAATACCACACCAGTACAGAAATAACATGTTTAAGTACATTCAGTTCTCTTTTCCGAGATTTTAATCATCTATCAGACCTTTTATATTTCAAAGGAAGAGGAAGGCTTTTTGCAATTTCTGGAAAACTGACCTGATTATTTATCAGTCTATGAAGACTAAATCCAGTTGAGCTGTTTCACAATGAGTGTTTTCCTTGATATGTTCTAATAACATTGGTGCTTTATAAAATGTTTTGTTTGATTGTCCTCAAATCACAACAACTTCTGGAACTTAAAGCAACTCTTATTTAAAAAAAAAGATTAAAAAAAACCTCCTTTTCACCCTTTATTATCCTTTCCCCTTCCATATCAAGTAACTAATGGTATGTTGATGAATTCTTGAAGATATTAATGAAGAGCTTAAAGATATTAATGTGGATTTATAAAATTTAAGTGCTGAAACATGCTTTGTTTGTTTGTTTTGGTGCCAGGGGTTAAACCCAGGGGCACTTAACCCTTTTTTATATTGCTTATTTAGAGACAGGGTCTCACGGAGTTACTCAGGGCCTTGGTGAGACTGGCTTTGAACTCACGATCCTCCTGCTTCAGCCTCCCAAGCTGCTGGGACTACAGGCATGCGCCACCAAGCCCAGATGAAACATACTTTTACCAAAAAAAATAAAAATAAAAATAAAAATAAATCACACACTCCCCTCGATTACCTCAAGCTTCTTTCAATTTATCATGTTTAATTTAGATGTCAAAACCTAAATATTTTAAGAACAAAGAACAAACTTTATTTTCCTTAGTCTCAAGTGCCCAGAACTGGCTACAAGGGGAAGAATAGCTATTAGATATTTAGGTAAAACATATAGATGTCTGCAAAAACAAAAATAAAAATCAGGATACCTTTTCTAACCATGAAAGTTAAGAGAGCCTGAATCACAGGAGAAAACTGTTAAGTTATGTTTGGGTGTGTGTGGATGGTGGGGAAAACCAGAAAGAACAAATAAATTATCAAAATAAAGAAATACATAAACAGTAAATGGAGCACTAGAATACAAATTCATGTAAAAAATCAGCTGTATCAGTGAAGTCATGAACAATTCTACATTTAAAACTTAAGTCAACAACTCAAAAAAATATCTAAGTTATTCTTTATATGTTGACATGGCATATTATTTTGGTGGTCCCTAATGAACCATGTCATCTGGTAATCACAACTTTGTGTCATGCCAGATACAAGAGGACACTGGACCAGACCAATGGGACATCAGCAAGCATGATGGAAGCAGAAACTCTTAAGTGCTTGCCAACTGGGGCTTATTCCGTCTGGATGCTTAAAATTCAGCTGCCATATGACAAAAACCAAGCAAGCCACATAGAATGAGTCCTTGTTCCATTGTGGACCCGTAAGTGAGGTCATCCTGGATATTACATCCCCAGCCACATCTTACTCTAACCACTCTGGACAATCAGGGGCTGGCAGAGGCAGCAGTCCCCCAACCCCCAGCCAACTCAACTCAAGCAAATGAAACAACAGTGTGTTAATCCAACAGAGTTGGGGAAGGTTTGCTATGTAGTAGAAGATCATCCAAACGACTATAAATTACCTGGTTTAGACTACAAGTAACTAGAGAAAGAGGTCAAGGGTCATTTTTCGCCTATTTTCTGGTTGTGACAAACAAAAGAGAAGCTCGTACTTAAAAAAAAAAAAGAAAAGAAAATTCAACTAAGAGATAAATGGATTAATAATTAGTCTTACTTATAAAAGAAAATTCAACTTTATTAATAAAGAAGTGGGCCTGAAATATCACTATGGCAAAAGCAAGAAAAAGAAAATTATGGGAATCAAATTCCTTAACATGAGTTGAAAAGATGAAAGGATGGGGGAGGGAAGGAGGCACTGCAAAAATAGAACTGGTTTATCAGGGAGTCCTTGAAAGTGCTGAAAGATAATCACAAGGTCTGAGTAAGGAGTGATTATCATTTACTTGAAATGATGCTGCTTTTTCACATGACAACAGCACTTTCTATTATCTCCTATCAAGTGCACAATAACTTCTAAGGCAGATATCCTTAATTTGGGGGAAAAAGTGTCAGAGACCCTTGTGAGAATCAAGAAAATTAAGGCTAAGAGTCCCAGAAACACAGAACTACATACACAGTTTCTGGCAAGACCACCCACAGACTCTAGCTTAGTTATCTCTATTGGCTGGTAAAACAGGTCTTATTAGCCAGATTTCATTGATAAGTAAACAGAAGTCATCAGAAACTGAGCTGAGAGCAGATGGGTGGTAACTGACAGGACCAGCAATGAACCTGCTAGAAGTCAGGCCTCTAAACCTATTTCTGACTTTGATTTACAACCAAATGGGATTGTTGAGCCTGAGGAGAAATAAGCCCTTTCCTATTTAAGCAGTATAAGATGGGGAAAGGCATCTGAAGGCAGGAGAGAAGGGGCCAAGGGCCCAGAGAGAGCAGCCCTTCCTGCCTCAAGCAGGAGCAAGGACAGGCCAGTGGAACCTCCTTTCTACAGAACATGCTGCTGTGGTTTGGATGTGATTGTTCCCCAAGGGTTCAAGTCTTGTGTAGGAAGCTTGGTCCCGGAGGTGGTGAGGAACCTTTAAGAGGTGGAGCCTAACAGAAGGTCACCAGGGGCACTGACATTGGAAGGGACCAAGTAGTTCTCAAGTAGTGCTCCTGGGACTCTGGTTAGTTCTTGGTAGAAGGCTGCCAAGAAAAAGAAGACGGGCTGCTCCCTGCTCTCTGGCTTCCTGTCTAGTCATGTGACCTCTCCCTTTTACATGTTCCTGACATGATGCCATCTGCTATTAGGCCTCCACCAGAGGCTAGACTGATGGGGTCACTTGATCTGGACTTTTGGTCTCACAAACTGTGAGCTAAGAAAATCTCTTTTCTTTGTAAGATATCCAACACCTTGGCTATTTTCTTATAGTCACCAGAATGAACTAATATACATAGTTCAAGTAAGTGACTATTGTGTTTCTATGTAGACATTTATCTTTTTACAAATCTTGGGTTGATGAGTTTCATACCCTCTCCTGGAACCCTGCTTCCAGGAGTGCAGCTCCTCTCCAGCTCCTACATATTCTCCTTGGAGCAGCAGAGCCAGGCTATGGTTGAGGAAAATATGAAGTGAAAATCCCATTTAGCTTCTTCAGGCCACTCTTACACTTCTGCGAAAACTCAGGAGCAGCAGTTACCATAGTCCTTACTTCAGGATTCTGGTCTGTGAATCCTTCACAGACTAGAGGTGAAGGTCCAGTTGAATTCAGATGATACAATGCCCAGCAAGCAAGCCCAAGGCATTCTATATAGTTTTGGATGATTCAGTAGTACTGGATTTTCCTATTCTCCATCTACTTTGAAGCACCTAGAAAAAGCCTATATAAAGAAAAGGGTAAGGAGCTTTTCTGTATATTTGATTACTGCACCATTAAGATGAAAAACTTCTTGCTAACCTATCTCTAGGGATCGTTACCAAGATAATTTACCTGTCTCTGTATTCATGGAATATATAACACTTCAGCTCTACAAGCTACTGAAGCTGGAGCCCTGGTAAACCTGGTAAAGTTTCTTCAAAGCTATTTCCTCATTTCAAACATCCCTGGTGGGAGTCACCACGCTTGGGTCATCCGAGAACCTATACAGGCACTTGGCCAGTCTGAGAAAATGCTTTAAGTTTAACAACTATAATATAAAGAACTATTCTAAAAAGTAGAAAGTAACAAGTCCAAGAAAAGTTTATGTGGATGTGGAAGATACTCAGAGAAGTATGAGATCCTTTGCAGGGGAAGAGAAGAGAAAAGTGGAGTAGAAATAAGAGAACATGAAGATAGCACTGAGCTGCAACCTGAATTCCAACAGGAGAGGAGCAGTAACATCAAGTTGAAGATTCAACTGGGTTCATCCTGGTATTCACCATAATGCAGGGAAGCGGACCAATAAATTACATTCAGTAAGATCTGTATCCTTGACAACAAAGACAATTTCATGTGCCTGTTTTTTATGAAAGGATGGTCAAAGGGGAAAATCTGTAGTATTTCTTAGAATATGTAATTGGCTCAAATAAAACTGTTCCACGAGCTGTCTGGTTTTACAATGCATGCTAATTACATCATCTTCCATCATTAATGATATTTATTATGTTGCAAGTATTCACTGCCCAGTCATAAAACTGTGTATTTTATATTCCAAGTGACTAGGCAGAATCACATTCTTATCAGTTTTACTTCCAAACTAAATACAAATTTATTTTAATCCGTTTACCTGTACATTGAAAGGTTTTTCTTTAAAAAAAAAAAGCCTTCATATTTTTAAAAAGGCAAAATAAAGAAAAGGTGCCCAGCTACTGAAGAGAAAAGAGGAACCAAATACAAGCAAAACAACATGCATAAAAATATAAAAGGAAAACTTCACATTACAATATTGGATCCACTTCTAAAGGAAAATGTTTCTCTAGCAAATATGTCAGCAGAGAAACCAAGCCAGCTGTAATATGCCTTAAGCAATGAAAACCTGTTTCCTCCTTTCTTTTTGTCCTTTTCAAAAGACAACTTGTCACAGTGAGGCTTTTTTTAATAACAGCATCCATCCTGTGACAAATGTTTGCCAAAGGTGTTGGGAGAGGAGGAGGAGAAGTGGAATAAAAAGGCCAAAAAGGCAGGAGAGGCAGGCCACAGCCAGACGCCATCTGCTGACGAACAGGGGAAAGGACGAGGAGGGAGGCCTGCGAGCACCGCAGGCACCTAACCAATTCATTCTTCAGCCCATTTATTCTTTTCATTGATTTATTTTGTCTGCATTGTTCTATTTGGTTGTTGCTACATCAAAAATAATTTTAAAAACACTGATATTCTGTTAGAGAAATATGTCTTGCTTTGAATTATGATCTTAAATTCATGGCATGCAATGTTACAAAGGCTTGAGGTAAGAGCCATGTTATAGAGAAAATAACGCCTTTTCTCTATAACATACTGTAGTAACTGAATTCTCAAAGTGCTTATCAAACTTTAAGGGAACTTAATGTGGTATTGGTATAAACGGGTCTCAATTTGGGGTTTCAACTTTTAAGAATTCGTCTTGTGAAGAGTTTTTCAAAAACAAACGATCCACAAAAATAGTGGTGCCCACTTAGAAAATACCTGTTAAGGAGAAAAAAATGTGGAGATGCCCTACATGATTTTCAGAGATAAAACACCCAGGCTTGGTGATCTGACAATGGCTACATCTTAAGGCTCTAGAGTCCTCTGAAGTGCTCTAATAAAAAAGGTTATTCATTAGGAGAGGCCCATGGTGTGGTACAGAGAATGCTTGACTAGCAGCCAGAAAGATCTGAGTTTTAATGTCAGCCCAATCAAGGCAACCTGGAATTTTCATGCTGGTACTCAGCTTCATCCATGGCAAAAGGAGAGACCCCGTGTTCTCTCTAAGTCTTTCCAGGAAAGCCTGATATGTCTATCAGGTTTACTGGTTAATCCCTCCCCCACCCCCACCCCGCCACACACACACATACACTAAATAAAAACAGATTGTAGGAAGTGTCTTCTCTAAAGACAACCTTGAAATTAGTACTAGTCATACATTAACAAGTTAAACTGGGATCAAACTACTCTCCTGAATTTAGTGCTTACCAGTCCCATGAATGTTTTTACATGTTTGCTATTTACTTCTGTATCTGTAAAAATTAGATAATGGTATATTCCTATACTAGTCTTACAAACCTCCTCCAAAATTTGCTTTGGACATAAACCTGGAAAGGCAAGATGTAGGGATTAACGCATATTCAACAGCACAGTCCTACATCTCACTTGGCCAGAAATACTTCTTGAATTAGAATCTAGTCTTAAATTCTAGTTCCTGTTGGTTTCTGACTTATTCCCCAGTGTCCCACTTATAGTTTAGCCCTTTATACTTAACACTTGGTTCAGCTTTTATCATATGACCCTCCCTATCCCTCTCTTTTTTTTGGTACCAGGGATTGAACTCAGGGGCACTCGACCACTGAGCCACACCCCCAGCCCTATTTTGTGTTTTTATGTAGAAACAGGGTCTCACTGAGTTGCGTAGCACCTCACCATTGCTGAGGCTGGCTTTGAACTCATGATTCTCCTGTCTCAGCCTCCCAAAATGCAGGGATTACAGGAGTGAGCCACTGCGCCCAGCTCTCCCTCCCCTTTTTGATTAGGGATCTTCAGGCCCTACTATTCTGCTTTGATCAATGTGGCCTCAGGAGTCCTTCAGCTAGGTACAGGCTTGCATGGTGTGTGGATGGCACTCCCACATATAAACCCCATCTCCCAACTGCAAAGGCCACCACCTGATCCTTCCAAGCCACCAAATATTTATTGAGTTCTTACTCTAGGCAATGCACATACACCTAACCTGAACATCTGCAGCATTCCAGTATTATTTGATTTCCCTCTAACGACTCAGTGAGCACTGCAGGCCGAGATGTCCCAAGTAACAGATGACAATTAACTGAGTTACTGTCTGGCTGCTAAGGCAAATCCTTTCTCCTAACTCTGTGGGAGATGAGAGAATGCAACAGAGACTAGATTTTGGAAATTGTGCCCCAGAGTTTATCCTTGAAGAAATGATTTCATAGAAACAGGGCAGTGCTGCAGCCGAATAACAGCCCCCTTCCTCCAGGGCCCTGGGAAGAAAACCGGAATAAGGTCCAATGTAGAGCTTTCATGCTGACTCCAGCAACTTCAAATGTAGACTTGTCTACACAAGTTTTGGTTGTAACAAATAGCATTGTTTCACTAGAAGACCGTGAACAGTGTTTCATACAAACCGGAGAAAAATACTCAAGAGGAACTTCACACAAATTATGTCAAGTGATATTTTGACAACAAATAAAACAGAAAAATAACCAATTTAGAGATCCAATTTCATTTTCAGATGCGTTTCAAAAATTGGGTTGAATAAAATTAAATTGATTTCTGAACAGCTTTAAACTTTCAAAGTGCTAAGTGTGCACTCTGGATTTCCAAGAGAGATATTAGAATGCTGAATTTACCCAAATTTATTTAACACAGAATCCTTTTTCATGCAGCAAATCCTGCAGATCCAGTGTTCCCGGGAATATACTGGGAGATTTCTGTTCTAACCAATTAAGTGCTCCACTCTCAAAAGGACAGAAATGAAAGGACATGAAGGGTCACTCAGGCACCACCAGAAGGAGCCTTGGCTGCAGATCTAGATAACCATCTCCACTGCAGATCCTGTTGCCAACTGGTTGTTTGCACTCCCCAGACCCGCTGGGCCCCACCTGCCCTCTGGGCACTGGCTGCCAGCCCCTATTCACCCCAGGCCACCCAGGCCCTGCAGCACAGCCACAGCCATCTCAGATCTCTTCTACGTTGATGATCTCAGAAATGCTGGCTGCAGAAGCTACCCGCATGACTTACCACTCAACATAACCTTCCTTCCACTGCCATCCTATTTCTACATCAGATAGTAAGTATGAGGAATGTTCTAGAGTTACTGCATCTTAAGAAGAATATTCCAAATTTTCTTTGATGTAGATGTCGTTGGAAGAAAAGGAGCCAGTTCAACTCTCTCTTCAAACTACTCTCTTTTCACAGAAATATCCTAACTAGCAAATGGCAATTAAGTAAATACTAGAAACTAGCGGAACAACATAGGTTTCTTTGAAATTAAGAACAAAGTTTTTCTGATAAATATTATTGACTGAAATACAGTTAACATGTTTGTCACTTTCAAAAAGCCACAAATGAATTTCTCTGAAAAACCCAAGGTCTTAAAAGAAAAAAATCCACAAAATTGGGACTCTGCCAAAATGTGAATGTTACAAAACCATGGGCCACAGGCCCTTCTTTAGATTTCACAGCAACTACTAGGGCAAGGAATGAGGTTTTGGAGATGCGAAGACTGAAAGATCAAATGTGGATTCAAATGCTGGCTCTACCTAGAAAGGATCTGGGCAAGTTATTTAATTTTTCTTTAACTTCAGACTCCTAAATCCATTAAATGAGATTATTAACAGTTTTAACTAAGGTAAAGCTGAATTTGCCTGGCAGACTACATTTGTTAGCATCAGGTTTGCCCTAGAGTGATAGGAAACCTCAAATATTACCAGCTTAGGCAAGAGCTATTTTTCTTTCTCAGGTAAAAGTGCAGGAAGCTGTTAGGGCACCCCACCTGTTCTGTTGCTCTACCACATGTGGCCTAACTTCATGATATCAGACAGTGGCATCCACATTCCTGAGAGCAGAATGGGAAAGGGACAAGAAAGGGCAAAGAGCTATCCCTTGAGGAAAGTTTGTGGAAACTCACATCCTGTTAACCCGAATTCAGCCACATGGCCATGGAGTGCCAAGCAATCTGCTGTAGAGTAGGAATGGGCTACTGTTATCACTAAAGGTATGGGTACCAGGAACAGCCAGCAGGCTCTGCCACAAAACCCAGTATGGGCTCATCACATGTGTGAAATGGCTTCATCTTTCTGGAGGAGTAACTCAGCCCTGAATGGCTAGATTCCTGAGCTATACAGGTGGCAAAAGTATCCTTGCTTTTAGGAAACCCTATCTTACAGTTCCACAACAAACAATATGTCCTTTTCAGTCTAAGCAATTTTTAGGATACAATTTTTCCCTAACTTGTTACTTCTAAGTTTTCTTTCCTGGGGGTCGGAGGGTGGGGAGTACTGATCCTGGCTATTTGCTTTAATAGAAAAATAAATAAATTTTGTTGTATTACAGGGTTCAGTTTTCAAAACTCGATGCTTCATTTTTACTCCGGCATTCATTTTGATGCTGTGCTCTCCAGGAAGAGATGAAACACAGAGACCTGGCAGTGGATGAAAGCAACTCTGACCATGCTCCCACACTGCTGGCCCCGCCTCTGTCACTGCAAGGAGCTGTGAGCCAAAGATGGCTGAGGAGAAAGGGCAGTATGGACCAAAGGCACATGGGAGTTAACTGTGGGCGGTGTGTCAGCCAGCTGCAGGGCATCACTATCCAACTTAGGCTCACAATTAGCACCAGGACTCATTTTCTTCCAAGACAAGCTGAGGCAGGGTGCCCCAGACCTGGAACAATTTCTTGTCAACCTCATCTTTCTGTTCTAATTGTTTCCAAGAGTTTAAGTCGACCTTTCTTAAGCTCTGTTCCACAAGTGTTAAGAACGCAGCATGTAAAAAAATAATTCAATACTAAGGACATTTTTCCTGCTAAAATCCATTAAATTATTCAAAGAAAAACAGTTTTATACAGCTTTATCTGCTATACAATAGCCTCCCCATACATAAAGGTGTGTCAGACCCAAATCTCTAAGTACCAGGAGGTATCAGGAGGGCTCAAGTGACAATCACAGGAAGCCAGCCCTGTTCTTACTCACCTGTGTTAATTCTTTCTGTCCTAAGTGACCCTAAACTGACTGTACCCTGAATTTTTACTTTAAGGATTTAATTTTTTTTTCCTTCATTATTTTATTGATTTTTTTTACTAAGTAATACAAGCATATATTTATGAGTTACATGAAGAAAAGGGTATACAGTGAGAATTCTTTTACCCATCTCCCTCTTCTTCTCTTTCCCTCCTCAGAAGAAAGTATTCTTACTGTTTCCTGTGAATCCTTCCACATCATGGATTTCCTAATGTACACAGTGGCATAAATACATCCTGTTTTGCATTCTGTTTTGTACTTTTTTGTCAACACTCTTTCTAGTCTAAATTAAACAGTGGCATTTACTGTTACAGATTGATGCTATTTAGCCATGTATGGACATCTATGATCTCAAGTAATATTCTGATGCTGAAAAGCAATGGGCACTAGTTTCCTTTCTCACAGTTAACTAACTCTGCAACACTAATTCTCAATAGCTGGACAACTTGCACATTAGAGGGAAGAATCAGAACCTCAAGTGGGAATAGTATGAAAAATGCGCACACTTCACCCACTCCCAGAAATCCCAGTGTATCCTCCTGGGGACACTGACTATGCCTCATTCATGGGAAATACAACTGAACTAAGTGTCTAGAGCAGCACTGTCCACAGAGCCTTTTGCAATAGTGGAAATATTCCCCATGCATGCAGCCCAACACTGCAGCCACCAGCTGCACATATCTAACGTGTACTTGAAATCTAGCTGCTAGCTCACCTGAGGGGTTCAGTTTTTAAATTTTTAATTTAATTTAAATTAAAACAGCTAAATGTGCCTAGTGGCTACAGACTAGTGGGAGGACAGGAAAAGACACCAAGCCCTGTGGTAAAACAGAGGAACAATAAAAACTGTGTGTATGACTATGCAGAGTAAGCACAGAGGATTAAGCCCAAGTACATCTTCTGAACCACTGTATCTTAACGTACACAAAGCTGAGTGGACTAGTTCCAAAAATAATTTGTTTAGTTAAAGTTGGAACAAGCATTAAGATATGCTGCAATTTTCTTTAAAATCTGAAATTAAAATTGTTTAAATTTACCAAAATTCTACGTTTGATTATATGCTCGGTTTTAATTTTTTCCTGGCATGACGTCGCAGTGTGGATCACATTAAATTAACAGTTTTTGTTAGGTGGAAAAAAACAAACTGTGGAGCAGTATGTACAATGTTATGCCAACTGTGTGTGTGTGTGTGCAGATATATGTTTGTCTATGAATAGAACCCATCGGGACCCGTGCTGTTCAACACAACACTCTTGCAAGGATGGGTATGCCCTGGGTCTGGGCTGTCCACGTAGCAGCCACCAGCTACTGGGCGCTTGAAATATGGTTAATATGACAGAGAAACTTAATGTTCAGTTGTATGTAATTTTAATTAATTTAAACAGCCCCAAGTGGCTAGTGGCTTCCTTATTAGATGGTGCAGCTCTAGAAGGATAAACCCCACGCCGTTAAACAGCTACTGCCAAGGGACTACGATGGATGGAAGGAAAATAAACTTTTACTTAAACTTTACACATCACTGCATTGTTTGGATTTACTCACTGAGTTCAGCACAACTGGCACATGTGGTACATTAAACAAACAGGAAGGGGAGGCATCTGCTTGAGTTACTATAACAAAAGATACTGGTTGTATTTATTACAAAACAGACTGAGAGGCTTAAACAATGACATTTATTGCTCATAGTTCTGGAGGCCACAGTATGAGAGATCAAGGGCCCAGCAGACTCAGTGCCTGGAAAGGGCTTGCCTCCTGGCTTGCTGAGTCCTGCAGCACAGAGAGTGAGCGTGCGAGGGAGTGCCTGAGAGGCAGCATGAGCACTCTGCTCTCTCCTCTTACAAGGACACCAGTCCCATCGGGGCCATTCCATCCACATAACCTCCTAGAAACTAAGTACTTCCCAAAATCCTTAGCTCCACACAACAATGCATTGGGAGTCTAGACTTCAACACATGAAGGGGCCAGGAACATTTAGCTCATAAAGGAGGAGGAAGGGAAAAAAGTGGAAGGCTCCTTTTCTTTTGGGTACCTTCTCCACCCTACTCACGCAGCTCACTAGGTTCTCCAGATGTGTTACTACTGATCTTGAATGAAATCTAGTTCTTGGCTGGTTGGAGCCATGCATTTCCAACTGAGCAGAGATGGAGTCAAGTTTCTGTACCTTAGGATATTACAAATTCCAGTTTGAAAGAATGCATTAATGGTTTAATGTTCTTGTATCTTCACATGATTCCTTGATGTTCCCAACAAATGAGTGGAGATGCCAGAGCTATGATAGATAAAGCTGGCAGTGACATTTCTCCTATCACCTTTTGGGGATGATAAAAATATTTTTAAACTCTTAAACTGTTAAGAGGTGACAGTTATATAACATTATGAATGTACAAAAACACCACTGAAATTATTCACTTTAAAAAATGGTTAATTTTATGTATGTACATTTCACCTAAAAATCCATTAAAAAAAGAGGAGGAAGGCCGGGTGTGGTGGCGCACATCTGTAATCCCAGTGGCTCAGGATGCTGAGATAGGATTGTGAGTTCAAAGCCAGCCTCAGCAACAGCAAGGCACTAAGCAACTCAATGAGATCCTGTCTTTAAATAAAACACAAATTAGGGCTGGGGATGTGGCTCAGTGGTTGAGTGCCTCTGAGTTCAATCCCCAGTACCCTTCCCCACAAAAAAAGAGAGGCAGAAGTCCAACAGCCATCACTTAAACACTGAACCACACAGAGGACCCAGTAGCACACTGGCTTCACTCACCTCTCTGTGGGGTGACACCCTAGTGGACCCCTTCCTTCCTGTTCTTCTCAACCAAGCTTGTAAGATTTCCTTTCCCCTAAGGAAGCCTTCCAGAGTTTATCCTGATCCCTCAAGGCCATGAAGGAACCCACCTCACACAGGTCTGAGCCTGACCTCTCCAACCCTCTGCATTCCCACTTCCACCACCTGCTGCTCTGCAGTTAGCCTCTGTTCGTATGTCTTCATGTAGGACTGCCGCCCCCAAGCCCCCAAGAACTCCCACTTTGAGGGAGATGCCATATTCCTTTTCCACAGTGTTGAAGAAATCCCTCAGGAAAATCTGCCCCCTTGACTGCCCTGGCTTCAACCAAACAGGGTGGTTGCCTCTGGACAATCAGTGCCATCATCATCATGGTCAGTGGAATGAAGAACCTACTGTTGGACTAAACTGGCAAACAGTTGGACTAGATGAGTTGGCTGATTTCTCTAAGAAATACAGAAACGCTGGTAGGGAAACTAGGTTAAGAGGCAAAAATAAGAGCCAGGCGCGGTGGCGCACGCCTATAATCCCTACACTTTGGGAGGCTGAGACAGAAGAATCGCGAGTTCAAAGCCAGCCTCAGCAACGGCGAGGTGCTAAGCAACTCAGTGAGACCCTGTCTCTACATAAAACACAAAATAGGGCTGGGAATGGGGCCAGTGGTCAAGTGCTCCTGAGTTCAATCCCCAGTACCAAAAAAAAAGAAAAAGAGGCAAAAATAGAGTGACAGAGACAAATGATTTTCTGCAGCCCTCCCCACCCCATCTGCCACCTCCACTCCAGCTTCCTATCTATGAAACCTTCTTTTCATGAACACCTACTGACATCTCCCCCTAGCAACCCTGTCATCCCTTCCATTCCCCATCTCAGTAAATGGCACCTCCTTCTTCCTAGTTCCTTGATCTAAAAATCTTGAAATTATCCTTGGTTCTTCTTTCTCTCAGACTTCACGATTGATCTGTCAATAATCTGTACCTTCAGTACCCCCAGCCCACTACTTCTCCCACCTCCCCCTGCTACAGGCTGGTCACACCGCTGCCACTCTCACCTGTACCGCACATTTCCTCTCTTGCCACCCAACCCCTGCCACTCCACAGTACTCAATGACCTCTGAAAACTGAAATCCAACACTTCTTTCCTATAGGTACAGGGCAGCATTCATTGACCTTTGAAAATTAAAAGTCTATGGGGATGGGGCTGTAGCTCAGTGGCAGAGCGATTGCCTCACATGCGTGAGTCACTGGGTTTGATCCTCAGTACCACATAAAAAATAAATAAAATAAAATACTGCGTCCATCTACAACTAAAAAATATTTTAAAAAAGAAAAAGAAAATTAAAAGTCTAACCCATCTTTTCCCTGTTCAGAAAGGATCCATGCAACCAAACCTAAACTGCCCACCAGGGCCTACTAGGCCTCCATGAACTGCCACTGAGTACCTGCCTCTCCAACTTCATTTCCACATGCTCTAATGCCTGCCTAGCCTGTTCTCAACTCCTGGCATGCTATGATTTGAATGTCCCCCAAAACTCATGTTGAAATTTAATCTGCATTGTGAGGTAACAAGAGATGGGGCCAGGTGGGACCTTTAAGAGGTGATCAGGTCTTGAGGACAAAACCCTGGTTAATGGATTAATCCACTCATTAAGTAATGGAGTAGTGGGTTAACGAGTTATCTTGAGAGTGAGTCTGTTAGAAAAGTCAGTTTGATTCTGTCTCCTGTATATGCCCATCATGCCATACGATATCCTGTGCAGCTCCAGGACTCTACAGAGTCCCCACCAGCAAGAAGGTGCCACCAGATGCAGCCCTTCAACCTTCGACCTGTCAGTCTCAAGAACCATTAGCTGAATAAACCCTTGTTCTTATGAATCACTCACTCTGTGCTTTCTGTTATGGCATCAAAAAATGAACTAAAATTGAACATTCAACTTGCAATTCCCTGTGCCTGGAATGAGCACCCTCACTTTAGTTGACTGTCACCTCCTCATTGAGACCTGGGGACAGTCTAACAGCAGTCTGCCCTGACACCCCCACTCTCTCGACCCCTTCTCCTTGGCATCATGTTTCTTCACAGCACCTGCCGTCAGCTGACGCTTTAACTGACATCTCCCACACTAGAACAAAAGCTCCAAGTGGACAAAGATATTATTTTGTGCCCACCGTTTCCTCAGCACTTAGGGCAAGACTGGCTAGTAATAATGCTCAGTAAGTACCTATGGAGTAAATGAATAAGTAAACCTCATGGAACAGTCTCCTGGAATCATCTGTGAGTTGCTTGTTTATGGTAAAAGGAGGTAAACTGGGAGACCTGAAATGACTATGGTCAGAATGTACATAACTGGAGCCTGGTTCACATCAGTAGTGTTCAGCCCAGCAGATAAGCTGCTCAGGCTCCTCCAAAGATGCAGGGGGCTGACCAACTGCAGCAACAGAAGAACCTGGACTAAGCTATTATCTTTAGTGATCCAAAAAGTGGGTCCTTCCTATATGGTCTCTATGGTAGAAAACTGCATCTTTGCCCCCTTTACCTGTAAGACACCTAAAAATTTAAACCTGTTTTAAGGCACATGTTTAAGCCAGGCTATGAGAAGGTAACAATGAGACAAATAGAATATCCTGGGGATGACAGTGGAATAAATAAGCTATTTTGGTGGGAGCATGTTACATATGAGAACCACAGTTAGAATAAATGTATCACACACTGAGTGCCCCTTGTATGAGTTGCAAGCAGGCTAGAGATACTGCAGTATCAGAAATCATACTGTAACCAGTGTGACTTCTCTCCAGGCCATCTCTCTCCCTGATGGTCAGAAGAGCAATGCTGGGTTACCCTCATGGTCTTGGCATCCCCAATACCCAGCTCTTGAGCCAAATAACAAAATGAATGAATTATGCCCACAAAATGTCCCTATTTTTATGTCAAAGTCAACTGAAAAGGTAAGCTAAAAGAACAGAAAAAAAGAAGAAGAAATACTAAGACATGCAAAAAGACAAGCAGGGGGCAAGGGCGGCACTGGCAGGAGCCCGTGTGCAGTGGCCAGCACGCCTCCAGGATGAAACAGGACAGGCCAGGGGCCCACCCGGCAGAAAGGGGGCCTGAACCGCCGCCCCACTACTGCTCACTACTGCACAAAGGTCCCGATGAGTCACACTCAGGACAACACTTTAGAACACTGTTAACAACAGTAAAACTGACCTACCAGGGAAATTTCTGCCCATTTCTAATCTGAGAGTTGCCAATCAAACTTCCCCTGTGTTATCTGAAGAAGAAACCCTTAGGGCTATTTCGGCAGAGTGCAGAGCAATTCAGCAGCCAAGGGAGATAGTTACTGCGTAAGCTTGGAACCACATCCAGCTAAGATCACACAGAGAAGCAGCACACAACACTTACACACTTGCCACACAAAAGAGCAAGGGGCTTGCCACCTAGTGCCAGTTCCCCACAGATAGGAAGCGGCAGAAATTCAAGACTGTTTTCCTGGGGTGGGGATGTAGCTCAATGGGAGCGCTTGCCTAGCATGCATGCAGCCCTGGGCTCAATCCTCAGTACCTCAGAAACAAAAGGAAAACATTTTTCTGCACTTAAAAAACAGACATCTATATCACCTTGTGACAAGTCAGAGATGAAAACAGCAAAGGTGACTAAGAAAGAGCAGTAACAGCATCAGAAAGAAAGCTAGAAAGTTCTCAGGTTAACGAAAGGGGTTTGCTGGCAGGTGGGAAAGAGGGTCCTACTGCAGGAATGCAGTGGACAGAGAAGGGAGGAGATGCCCTGGGGAGAACTCTTCACCAAGTGGGCACATGAAGGAAGCGGAAACGGACCATCGACTAGGATGAGCAGGTTTGGGTAGACAGGGGCAAAGGAGGGGTGTTTTAAGTTTTGGGGTATAATGGCAGAGGTGAGGGAGTTCCTGTAATGGTCTGTGAAGTGGAAAGTAGATCATATGCAAAAGAGAAGTAAAAACAGAGGCAGGAAGAATTTTGAAAAGCATGGACTAGGCTTATAGCTGTTATGATGAAGCATACCTGTAATCCCAGCACTTAGGGAGGCTGAGACAGGAGAATCGCGAGTTCAAAGCCAGCCTCAGCAACAGCAAGGCACTAAGCAACTCAGAGAGACCCTGTCTCTACATAAAACACAAAACAGGGCTGGGGATGTGGCTCAGTGGTCGAGTGCCCCTGAGTTCAATCTCCAGTACCAAAAACAAAACATAACCAAAAAAAAGAGTGACAGTGAACCAGAAAAACATGGTGTGACTGCTGGAGAGCATCAGGTGACACCCTATCTATGCAAACAGGTCCCAATCTGCCCTGTTATGTGATTTTCTCCAGCATTGTTTCCGCAGCCCAGGAGACATGAGGATAAAATGGTCAGGAAGTGGAGGGCCTTGGTAAGAGGGTGAGTTAAAATCTGAACCACAGAATCTAAGTTGGCTAAGGAGGGAAATGAAGGAATAGATGGACAGGTAAGTAGCAAAGGATCCAGTGGAAAACAGAGAGACAAGGTCTATGGGGTGGGGGGTCTGGGGTGAGTTGAGGAGAAGGTCACTGGCATAGAGGCATTCAGAACCCTAAAGAGTTAAGAGAAATAAATAGGGCAATAAAATCCAATAAAGTTGAGGCAGAGCAGACAACAAGGCAGTCACTAATGGTGAGTGGGAGAAGTGAGACAGTCAGCAGGTTAATAGTTACAAGGTGGGCAAAAGGGTGGATTACATACCAGGCTGATGCTCTGAGAGCAGACTGTTACATGAAGGTGAAAAAGCAATGACCCAGCACAGCCATGCCAAGCTCAGGTCCACGCCCTACCTTCTGAACAGTCACATCTCTGTACTGGTAAAACCAGTGCACCTAAGCAGGTAATTCCAGCAAATTTTTAATCTGAAAAATTCCTATCAATGTGTCCTCTTCATTTATACAAAATAAATGCTAGTGGACTATTTCCAAGGGTTACCACGAATTTCCCAATACAAAATCTTCAGGGAGTGGAAAATTTATCTTGAACTTTCAAAGGGGGTCACGCATCTATCCACGTGCTTTCAAAGTATAATTAATATTTCTATTAAGTCTTTAAATTATAAGATTTTATATCTTATACCAACTGGAAACAAGGGTTTGCTTGAAAACTGGTAATCTATGACTGCCACCTGTATTGAAGATGTAGGGATCTGATTTTTTTTTTTTTAACTATCTCCCTATCATCCAATATTTTGTCACTGATTCAACCCATGGACTAATATATAATGCAGTTTTGTTTTTGTTTTTGTGGTACTAGAGTGAGCTATATCCTGGCCCTGGCCTCAAACTCGCCATCCTCCTGCCTCAGCCTCCCAAGTCACCTGGGAGAGTCACTGAGAGTAAGCAGAGGCATGCGCCACTGTGCCTGCCTTAGAATGCAGCATTTTGTTACTGAAGAAGTATTTCATGGGGAATATTTGGCTCTTCTACTCCTCTGAATAGGCTTTTGTCTCCTTTGGGAAATGTCACTTACATCCACATCTCTATTTTTTATTTTCCCAGCAGGATATTCCCTGTTCTGTTAGAACACTCTCAAAAGCTCTGTTATTGCACTTCATATATTAAAAACGTCAACCAAAACAAGCTTCATAACCTTGGGCTGTACTTAACTCTCTCTTAAGTCTCTGATTAATTCACTCATGTGTAAAATGGAGAACATAATAAGAACTTCATCAGGCTATTTCATCAACCCACAAGCTAATGCCTGGAAAATACTTGGAATCATTCCTGGCATACAGCAAGTGCTATTTAAATGTTTGCTATTATTATAATATTTATTTTCAGGTCTTTTTTTTGCATTTGTTAGCACCTTCAAAATAGAGACTAATAGTTAATCTAATAGTTAATCTCAATGTCTAGTACAGAGACTGGCAAATAGGAGACATTCAGAGATTGAATTCAAGAATCAACCAATTTTTTAGCAAGTTATATTCCATGTATGTATGGTATGTCAAAATACATTCTACTGTCATGTATAACTAAAAAGAATAAAAAATTTTAAAAAACAACCAATTTTTATCTCCCCAAAGTGAAAATGTATATATTAAAAATAGTAAGCCCAAATACCACCTAATTTATAACTCATTTTGCCTGAAGAATAATTTAAGACAGTTCATAACAGTACAACCTAATGTTTGAACTATACAACTTACATGCAAAAATTAGAAAATTTTCACTTTTGCTACAGAAAAAATCCAGAGCCTGCCTCCAGAGTCGGCTATGGTAGTTTCCTTCACAGATTTAGGCTATCTAAATAGGAAGGAGGGCAAAGAATAATGTCAACAAAGCACACCTGCTTAATCTGCCACCATTCTACAGCAGGAGTGTCTCAAAGTGGTTGGTGACAGAAGAGGAACTAGGACATACAAAATATTTCAAACTATTATTCATCAAGCACCCAGATGTAGGGGAGATGGCCCCTCTTGTTCTCCAATGGAAAAGCAGCCATTTTCCATAGCTTGTCTTAATTTAGGACCAGAACCTCACCCTATTTAAAACCAGCACTGCTAATATTTTAATATTCCAAATATTCCAGCTTTTTGCAGATATGTATAATTTCTAAATCCACTGAAAATGAGTCTATCGTCAGCTAGTAAGACTGTGGAGGGGAAAAAAAGCCACCTTAGTCACCAAAATGGAATTCAATGAATGCCATGTTAAAGACTGGGTGTGTTAGCATTTCCAAAGGAACAAAAACATTTATCATACACTTAGGCCAACCAAGTAGAAGCCCATATAAAAAGGATGAGGTTAAGAGTCAGGAAAATCTTTAGCAAACTCAGGTCCTTTCTACTGCTGAGTCCCTCATTCCTATCCATGGATGGCCCTTCTACACTTTCCCTTTAGCCACAGGACAATAAATTTCAGAACAACTTAAGATGAAGTGAAATGACTGCAGCATCTAGATAAATGCAAATTTAAGCATGAATGTGGAAAAAAAATACACAATTAACAAACTCTTCTCCACACACTGGAGAGTCTATTGATACAGGAACAGGGGAACAAATACTGGCTCTTCCCAACAGTGGAAATGCCATCACTTTGAGCAATAACTTCACTTGTCTTTTCCCAAATAAGCCAGCATAAAATGTACATAGAGAGCATTCTGTTCAGAGAAAGTAAAAAAAAAAAAAAGATAAAAGCACAACACAGGCACTTGCGCACACACATCTTAATAATAGTGTGTGCCTTCTGTAATTCACTGTTGGGTTGTTTACTTATTTACTTAACCTTAAATGAAAAAATGCACACTGGGACTCAATCTGGCAAAGATTACATGTGAAAATTAAAATTCTCAAGTGCATTATCTTTTAGTTCTTCATCTTTTTAAAGTATTTTAAATTTTAGATGGACACAAGATCTTTATTTATTTTTATGTGGTGCTGAGGATTGAACACGGTGCCTCACACGTGCTAGGCAAGCGCTCTACCACTGAGCCACAACCCCAGCCCCTTCATCTTTTAATTACTGCTTAGGCAGTTAAGAAACCAGAGCAGGAGTCAACTTTCTGGACAAAGGCGTTACAATTCCCCATGCAATTCACTTCAGGATGCTCCAAGTCAGGACCAAGTCAAAATCAGAGTAACCTGACAATGAGACTGTTGTTTCCACATCCTAGTGTTAAGGAGGGAGGAGAATCTAGAAGGAAAATAAACTACTGAAAGGAGCAGTCACTATATGGCTCAGAAACCCTCCCTGGGGAAGGTGAGGGCAGGGGAACCCTGGGGAGGGGTAGAAACCCTCCTGGGAAGATAGCCTACCTCTGGACCAAGGTGGAACTGAAGTCCACAGGCAGCCCAGCAGCACACTCTCCATTAACCACCCAGCAAAGCAGGCACCCAGCAGTGATTCGTGACCAATACAAAGGACAGACAGATTCACAGGGGGTGGTGCCAGTGTGAAAGAGGGTATAAAATATCCTGAAATTTTAAAACCAGAGGTAAAAATACAGAGAATATTTAGAAGAAAGAGAAAGGTAGCAATTTTAAAGCATCTTTACAGATCTGAATCTTCTAGGCACAATAATATAAAAATTTTGTTCACGGAAATGTCATGTTGAGTAAATTTTTGACAAAAAGGCCTAAGAATCAACCAGGAAAAATTCTTTTGAGTAGTTTTTGTTTGTTAGGTTTTAGAGGAGTGGAAATGCCTTGTAAATGCCTTAAGAGACAGTCTCGGCTGCCTTCCAACTTCCCCAATGTTTCATCTCTCTCAGAATACTCTCAGGAAGAACAAAGCCCCCATGAAGGACCAGACACGGTGCCGGGTGGCAAGGCAGAGACCATCCAGGGACTTTGCTTTCTGTACACCAGTTTCTAGTTTCTTTTCATTTGGGCAAACTTCCATTTGGTGCATTTGCAAGTGGGCTTGCAGAACGGTAGAAATGATGGCAGGCTCCTATCTACTCACAAGGGTTTGTCACATGTCCCTGGAGGGACAGAGCAGGATAACTGAATAAACAGAAGTATAAAGCCCCAGTATCTCAAGATACATACTCAAGAAAGGGCTGGAGCAGCATATGTGGCACTCACAGATGTTTTCTAACTTTTTTTATATTATACTAATTTCAGGATGATCTATCTTATGATTATTAGGTAGACCACAGCTCTTAATTCAGTATATTTCCTCCAGAATGGTTCAACTTTTATCATCTTTTTGAAGATGACTTCAAGGCATTAGAAACTGGCCTCAACAGTAATTGCAAGAAGCATACCAGCCAGATTGGAGAAGTAAAAACATGTCCTGATCCCTAAGCATAAAGGACGGGAGAACTTGCAGCTAACCTGTGAGGACTCAGTTAGGTTGGTAAAAGGCAGATATAAGGAGAAATCTTGTATCCAAAGTTCTGTAGAGTTTTTTTTTACTTGATGCATATACACACACACGACCCAGAAAATATCCAAAGATCTTATAATTAATAGGCCTTTAACCTAAGAATGGTGATTGTTTTTCTACATCTTACCTCAAGATGCTCATTCTTGTACATCCGTACTTAGAAAAAATGAGTAATATTAAAACAAAGCAATGGTACATGGAGCAGACCTCACACAGTTAAGATATAAAACATATGCAACAATATCCTATATTCTACATATATATGAAATCTATAAAAGAGACTTATTATAGTACATGTGGGAATTCCCCACATGAACTGAAGAATAATTTGACTGACTGAAAGTAGAACTGAAGGCCAGAGAAAGGATTTCCCCTGTGGTTGATTAAAAACATTATTCTTGTTTTGAGTTGTCTTACCAAGTGGCCATGAAGTGAGCAGAAGACCTCTTAAAATGTATTTTTTGTGAACTTTTTCTCTTGGTACTGAATTCTAAGATTGGCTTAAAAACAACCCCAATGCTCTCCAAATGTCTTAAATAAGTTCACAGTAACACAAATAAGAGGGTACATTAGATTCAAATGTTCTGAAAAAAACACTTCAACCAGTCTACCTTAATGATGTTCGCAACTGTGTGAAATCGCGAAGTCTACAAAGTGGCCATCTTTGGCATCATAAAATTTATCACAAGGGTTTTTTTCAAACAGTGAGTTTCCCAAAACACATAAAATGATGGCACAATAAACAATACATCGTTTCAAGAGCATTCTGATTACATGCTAAAACAGTAATCTAGTCTCTCATCCTTACTGAGGATGAGCTTGAGGTAAATGCATAAATCAAGTCACTTGAGTGGAAAAGAGTTATTAGACCGAAAATGACTTCACTGAGAATTTCAGCTCGAAAATAATAATAATAAAAAAAGAAAAACAGCAAGATTTCTGAAATCTTAACTCCTCAGGTTAAACCACTTTAAGGTGGAAGAAGCGTGCAGAACGCTAAACTATGGTGTCAGAATTGTGTTACACAACGTTAAACTAATAAATCTTCAAGATAATTTTATCTACAGAAATATTTCCACTAAATTAATTAGAAAAAATATATAAATTTTGGTGTTTATTAGGTAAGCTTCAGAAGTGGGTAAGTGTTCTGATGCTAGCCCTTGCCCCTGACGATGGGAGAAATGTGTGGCTTTCTTATGCAGAACAACAATCTGTTCAGCCATATGAGCAGCTGATGCAGTTTGCAGATTATGAAAATTTTAACATAAAACCAAGAAACCAAAGGTACAGAGACTAGAAGAGTCAATGTACCTACTCATTACTTCAAATCCTTCTTTAGAGGTCTGGGCAATTCTGTCTATTCTTGTGCTTAAGGCTTTAGGTACAAAGTCTATACATTCAGAGTCTAAATGAAAATTGAGCTTGGTCTAAAATACAACAGGGTGCCAACAGATAATTAACAAACATTTTTAAATGGAGATTACACTGTCCTTAGTGACTTGCTTCCAGGGAGCAGAGTATGGAAATAGAAGAAAATAAATTTACAGTGTAAACACCTGGCAAACACTAAATCCTGGTCAAGAGATCAAAGTCAAGATCCACAGAGCTAAGTCACATGGACAGGGCGCTACTTTCACATGCATGTGATGAAAATGTCACTTTGCTCTGTGGTCGTCCTCCCCAAAACCGACACCCTATCCAATAATCAGAAAAATGCCAGAAAATCCTAACCTAAGGGACATTCTAAAAATAGTTGCCCAGTAGTCCTCAAAACTGACAAGGTCATTAGAAACAAACACGTGAGAGATTGTCCTAGACCAGAGGAAACTAGAGAGACATGACTCCCTCTAATAAGACATCCTGAGTGGAGATCCCGGGGCAGGAACGGAACACTATTCAGAGCTCCTGGGTCGTTTCCCTTGTGTCCAAGGGTGTATTTTTGTTAATAGCAATATACCCGTGTTTGCTCCTTACTTGGGACACATGCAATGTGACAATGTGAGAGTTAGCAACAAGAGTAGCTGAGTGCGAGACACATGGGAACTTCTGTACTATCTTTCTGACTTTTCTTCAAATCTGTAGTTATTCCAAAATAGTTCATGTAGTAGAGTTAAATTGAGAAACCAAACCCACAGCACCAATGTATGGTGCTTTAAATGAGCACTGCGGCACCGGTTACACCAACAGGGACAGGCCCAGGCTGGGATCCTGACCGTTCTGCAAGTTGACCAATGGACACCCTGGCCAACTTGGAAGCCTGTCTGAGATGCCAGGAGACCACAGATGGCTGTGCATATGACAAGAACAAACATCTCAGAACTGCCTCACACCCCCATCTGAAGTGAAAAACAGGCAATTTTATGCAAGAAAAAAAAGACAAAGCCTAAACAGGCTGGCCACAGGCCATCAGTGTTCTGTGAAAACAGACTTCAGACTTCACTTAGCAAACACCACTGCCAGAATCCAAGCAGGTGCGAAGAGGTAACACAAGACTCAACAGGGCTCTGTAACCCACTTCCTTACCATCCGTAAGGGAAATCAGGGGCAGGGACACACAATTCCTTTAAAGCTTTATGAGAGAAAGTAGTCCACGTGACACAAATTATCTATTTTTGAGACTGTCAGGTCAGGAAATGTGTGGTACCATTTCACCATGTTTTGTAAAGAGGTGACAATACCTTTAAGTGCTAATCAGTACAGAAAATATTTTGTCTTTACAGAACAAGCGTGGCATGATAGTGTCTGTTGCAATGGATTTATTTAATTGCCTTGAATTTCAACCCCCCAAAACTGGGGATTTATCTGCTCCAACCAAAAAGTTCCAGAATTTATGAACTAGATGAATATGTAGCACTCGTCAGGCCAGAAAATTAAAACAAATGTCTTTAATGTTTTCAGAACATCAACACACTGTCAATCAAAATCATAATAGTGTTTTGGAAACTTGACCAAATTATCTGAAAGAAAAATTATGCAGAAATAGCCCAGAAAAAAATCCTGCCCAAAAAAAGTAACAGTAATGATGGTGGTACTCCTTCCACACAAACTTATTACACAACTCCAGTAATTAAAACAGCACAGGAGTCATCTAGGGTAGACAGATGCACCAGTAGAAAGGAATAAAGCAGCAAGTAACCAAACAAACATTACAGACAGGCTCGCTATTCAAACATTTATTGAGTACCTGCTAAGCACCACACTGTTGACGGTCACTGGGAATGGTCAAACTAAACACCCAAACCAAGTCTGCCAAAAGGATAAAGTAAGTATTCAAAAACTGCAACTATAAAGGAAAAAATTAAGTGAGGTATTTTTCTCATGTTTTACACCTAAACACATCTCATATAAATAACTATATAAAACTCCTAGCATTACTAGAATATAGCTGAGCATCTACATATAATTTCACGACAGGAAAGATTCAAATCCAAGGATAATTCATTGTGAAGTATGTTTACCTAATGCAGTGGGGCACGGTTAAATAAATTACAACTTAGTACAGTAAGGGGTGGCTATGTGGACATCCAAATTGTTGATGAAGAAATCAATTAACATTTAAAATGTCAATATTGAGCCGGGCACGGTGGCTCAAGCCTGTAATCCCAGCACTTAGGGAGGCTGAGACAGGAGAATTGTGAGTTCAAAGCCAGCCTCAGCAAGGACGAGGTGCTGAGCAACTCAGTGAGACCCTGTCTCTACATAAAAACACAAAATGGGGCTCGGGATGTGGGTCAGTGGTCGAGTGCCCCTGAGTTCAATCCCTGGTACCAAAAAATAAAATAAAATGTCAATATTGAATAAAAAGGTAAGCTGTAAAAGTTATATGCACTGTTAACAGACCTCTATGTAGATATTTAAAAAGACATAGGAAATATCTACCCCAAGAGGAGGGTAAATGAAAAGTCTTCCTTCTTGTTTCAGGAAACATAATTCTGAGTTGGATATGGAAGAGTAAAAGGCAAAGACGAGGAGTCGGGCGCAGTGGCTCAAGCCTGTAATCCCAGCACTTAGGGAGGCTGAGACAGGAGAATCACAAGTTCAAAGCCAGCCTCAGCAACGGCGAGGCACCAAGCAACTCAGTGAGACCCTGTCTCTACATAAAACACAAAATAGGGCTGGGGATGTGGCTCAGTGGTCGAGTGCCCCTGAGTTCAATCCCCAGTACCAAAAAAAAAAAAAAAAAAAAAAAGGCAAAGATGAGGGACAATTTTAAAGAAGAATGTGAAGAGAGGATTTAAACTACCAGACAAGCAGGACATAATAAAGCAAGTGTCAAAGTGAAGCAGGAAAGTTAAGAATAGATGAGCAGAACAAAAAAAGATCTAGATGGCCAAAGATGGGACGGTGTGCAGGCACACAGCGCAGGAACAGTGCTCTGCTGGGTGGAGGGCACCGGGACCACGGCCGCCTGTGGGACAAACAAAACTTCAGATGGGCTGCAGACGAAAACTGGGAAAGCAAAACGTCACAACTCTTAGTAGAAAGCAGGAGGAGGAGAATATTCTGTATGACTTTGTCCCCAAGAAGAATTTTTAAAAATAAGACACAAAAAAATAATGCCCACAAAAAGAAACTAGTAAGTTTTCCTGCATTAAAAGGAAAATCTTATCAACAAAAGACGTTACTTAAAAAGTGAACAACCAAGCGTAGAACAAGGAGAAGTTACTTTTATACACAGATAACAAAGGATTGACATACAGAATAGAAAAATATTGCCTACAAATCAGTAAGTATGAGACACCAATAGAAAATGGTCACATAATTAGAACATGTACTGAAATAGCTAAGTTAATACAAATTCTCAATTTTATCAGTAATGAAGAAAATTCTAAATAAAAGTACAATGAGATACTATAGGCACAGTTAACCTCTAGCAATGACAAGTGTCCATGAAACTGTTGGGTAAGATACAACCTCTTCAGAGAGCAAACCCACTAGAGCCATTGAATTTGAAGTTGCACATGTCCTAAGCCCCTGGAGTGTTCTGGTTATATATCCCAGATGAATTCTGGTACATGCATTAAGGTGGAATGTAAAAGAATGAACACAGCCACATTTTTTCCAATAGTAAAAAATTGCAAGAAACTAAGTCTGTCAGTAGGAAAATGTATTTAAAAGTAGTGACATTTATAAAACTGAATACTATAAGATAATTAAAATGACTGAGTTAGAGTTACAGACATTAATATAAATTTCAAAATCGTAACATTGGGCAGAAATGGAAACTGGGACAACACGTACAACATGCAAGCACTGGGGCAAACGCAGAGCTGTGTGTGGCTGAGGTCCCCACATCCCAGGAGTGCTGTGCACCCAAAGACCTCTGTGGAGGAGTCCCTTGCATCCCACACCACCTCTCCAGGGGCACCCTTCATTCAACAACAGTCAATGTGATTCTGGGAGCAAATTTTTGCCACGTACACATCAGATAGAGCACTGATCTCCAGGATATATAAAGAACTCAAAAAACTTTACACCAAAAAAACTCAGTCAATAAACGGGCTAAGGAGCTGAACAGACACTTCTCAGAAGAAGATACACAATCGATCAACAAATACGTGAAAAAACGTTCAACATCTCTAGCCATTAGAGAAATGCAAATCAGAACTACTCTAAGATTTCATCTCACGCCAGTCAGAATGGCAGGTATCACTGAATAGTATATGAACTCTGAAAGATATTACTAGTTAAATGTTTTCAGGCTTTTTACTTGATTTTTTAAAAAAATCACTCATTAGTTAAATCAGATTTGTTAAATCTCAATTTCACAGTAAAACCTAGTGCATAATGAAGATAATTCTTTACAAATTTTTATACTTTAAATAAACTTTTATTAAATAAACAGCAAAAAAAAAAAAAAGAATATAAACAAGTGTTGGCAAGGATGTAGGGGAAAAGGCACGTTCATACATTGCTGGTGGGACTGCAAATTGGTGCAACCAATCTGGAAAGCAGTATGGAGATTCCTTAGAAAACGTAGAATGGGGGGCTGGGATTGTGGCTCAGCGGTAGAGCGCTTGCCTCACATGCGTGAGGCCCTGGGTTCGATCCTCAGCACCACATACAAAGCAATAAAATAAAGACATTGTGTCCATCTACAACTAAGAAAAAATTAAAAAAAAAAAAGAAAGAAAACGTGGAATGGAACCACCATTTGACCCAGCTATCCCACTCCTCCATCTATACCCAAAGGACTTAAAAACAGCCTACTACTGTGACACAGCCACTTCAATGTTTATTGCAGCTCAATTCACAGCAGCTAAACTGTGGAACCAACCTAGATGCCCTTCAATAGATGAATGGATAAAGAAATTGTGGTAGACATACACAATGGAATATTACTGAGCATTAAAAGAGAATAAAATTATGGTATTTGCAGGTAAATGGATGGAGTTGGATAATATTATGCTAAGCAAAGTAAGCCAACCCCCCAAAACCAAAGGCTGAATGTACTCTCTGGTAAGTGGATGCTGATCCATAATGGGGGAGGGGGCATGGGAAGAATGGAATTACTTTGGTCAAAGGGGAGGGAAAGGAAGGGATGGGACATGGGGGCAGGAAAGATGGTGGAATGAGATGGACAACAATGCCCTAGGTTCATGTATGACTGCACATATGGTATAACTCTATATTGTGTACAACCAGAGAAGTGAAAAGTTGTGCTCCATTTGTGTACGATGAATCAAAATGCATTCTGCTGTCATGTATACCTAATTAGAATAAATAATTTTTTTTTTAAAAAACACTCAATGTGAGGCCATGAGGCCCAGCTCCCACCCCAGCATGGGCGATCCTCAGGGGGCTCCCTATGGTTCCCTTCCCTGTGGCCAGACTGCAGCCCAACTTCTCCCTCTGCCCTATCCTGCCTCCTTCTCTTCCACAAACATTAGTCCTAAAATCTCTCGACAACCTTCCTCCATCTCAATCTTCACAGCCTGTGCTTGCCTGGAACTGACTTGTGATAGATACAATTCATATCTTATTTTTAAAAATGCCAGCATACTGCTTGTTGTGAAACACTGCCACTTACGTTTGAGAATATACCCACAAAATTAGTAACATAAAAACACGCACCGGCACGTTCACCTCTGGAGGGTGGAAAGGGGTACAGGCTTGTGGAAGAAAACAGGTTTTAATGACTGCATAGCATTGTAATTACTGCACTGGATATGGTACAATATGTTAGTTACAGTACTCCTTATGCTTTCTTTGTATTGTATTTCTCTGAAATATTCCATAATTTTAAAAAATCACTTTGAGAAGGAGCAGTGTGCCTGTGTCAACCAATGTCTATCATCTTTCTGCCCCAATGAACAAGTGGATGGCATGCACATGGCAACGGAGTCTCAAGGCATTCCTGCATCTGAAACAAGAACGGACTTCCTGGTGAAATTAAGAGAGACAGCTAAAGAGTTCTTTTTCCTGTCTTTCTTTTTTAAATGTGGCAATCTTGAAAAGCATTTATCATTTTTATAATTCTGCAACGCCTCATGGTGTACCAGCAAAGATCACTTGAAACAGGCTGCTACACAGAAATCATGCATAATTTCCACAGCAATTCCACTTACCTTTCTTTTCCTGAAGAAATTATCAAATTCCAAGTAAATGGCAGTGAAATTATAGGCATAGCTTTGATTCTGTCAAGTTTTACACATAATAGCACCATGATCTGAGTAGGGTATTTGACTCTGAATTTGTATGGTACATAATTGCCACAAACCATGGAGAAAACTTCTAAAAGTAGGATTCAGAGTAAAATAAGATGCCTAATATTATTCTTTCTAAATTTAGAATGTGTTCCAATACAAAATGTGTTGTGGTATGATTATAGTTATATAAAGTACCTTTGCACATGGTTTTTCTATGTGTAATGTAAATAATAATAAAATATAGAGACTGCATGAGATTTTCCCATCAAAGAACACATTCACGTGAAATATTCACGTAACTGAGATATAATTGAATGTTTTTCCACATTTACTACCTAATTCCTCAATGGCCAAGTTCACTGTTGCACTCTAATTTGGGTTTCAAATTTTAAAATTTCACTGTGTAATAAAATAAGTTCCACATCCCCAGGGTTGGGCTACAAGAACAATGTTTTTCCTTGATCCCACTCAAAATTCTGAGCTATGTATGACAGCAAAACATCACATGAGAAGAGTCAGAGGCTCAAAAGAAGGGAATAAGGACTGGGGGTGGGCAGGAGCACAGGATGAAAAGTTTAAAGATTTTTTTTTTCCTAACGTACTAATTTGAGGCAAACAGGTTTTGTAGATATCCAAAGCCTCAAGCACAAACAATCCAATTTGTGTTTAGCCTATTATTAGTTATTCAGAACCACTACTGAAAATTAAACTTTAGATTCCTTAACTGTTTGATATTAAATATTTATAGACAAGAACTGCAAAGGAGAATGAAAAAAAACAAAATTCTCAGATATAGGCAGAATCTCTTGTCGAATGGGAATGAAATCTCTTCACCACTGTATTACACGTATAACACTGTCAAAACAACAACAACTTTTTACTTTTTGTTTTCCCAGTTATCTTTCCATTTCTCAATTTTCTGCCACATCACAAAAGGAATTCAAACCTCAGCTGTTACGACAACACAGGCACGCCCTCTTGTGGTACAAAAAGAAACCGCCTGATCACGCTGCCCTCCAGCCCAAGGAAATCCTTTCAGAGGTTTTCTAGCTCTCAACCAATTCCTTGACTGTCTGCATTTTATAGAAAAAGAAAACAGTCACTTGAGGTCAAGCAAACTGCTTCCTGGAGGTATCAACCAGAGAACTGGGTCACATTTCAAGGCCGTTCACTGCCCACCACAGCTCCTGACCACACTATTCATTCTGTAATTTTTGGTACCAAATTTCCAATACTATGTTTAAAGCAGATACCAACCACATATTACTAAAACATAAACCTGAAGCAACAGGTAAAACCTAATTTGAAATTCTACAGTCTTGATGTAGTTTCAAAGCAACTATTTCAGTAACATTTCCAGGTTTAATACAGCATATTTGTGATCATTAACAAAACAGGAAAGTAAATAGTGGGCAAAATATTCATAAGAAAGTTCATTTTCCAACATGATCAAAAAGTATATGAACAGGATTCTGTTTTGTGTATCCCCAATCTATTTGTTCCCAAAAGTACATCCTTTAGGGCAGTCAGAAATAATTAGAATTTCCAAAGTAATGAAAGCGTCATCCTCATCAATGGATATGAACAATGGAATTAATACTTTGTATTAATGGCTTGGGCTAAAATTTTTTAACTTGATTTCTAAACACCTTTATTATATATATCTTCTTCATAAATTTATAAAATTAAAAGTACCTTCCCCACAAGGTTGTTTTAAAAGTTAAAACAGCTAAAAGATTAGATAGTATTTTCTAATATTTACCCTTGTTATTCTCTTGGTACCAAAGAAATACAAGTAACACCCTTTATTAATGGAGATGAAAGATCATGTAGAAAAAAATTAAAAGGAAATACTAAATTCACAAGCAAAATTTTTTCCAGTCCATAAATACCCCCCAAAGTGTCCAACAGTGACTTCACCTGTGAAAGTGATCCTGCCTAATCAGGCTGCTGTGTCAGCAGACCATGCCAACTGCCACTTTCCTCCCCAATACTCTGTGTGTATCCTCCCCAAAGCTGGACACTGAGTGGGTCTAGGAGGACCAGCTTTAAAGCTCAATCGTATTCCCCTCAGCGTTCCCCTGAAAGGACCTCCAAAGTGAGTTATGCTTTCCCAAATCGACAAGCAGAACAAAGCCCCTGAGCATCTGGTATTCCCCACTTCAGTGAGTGACACTATCCCCTGCTCAGAAAGACCAAGGCAGAACTTGAATTTTTCTCCTATATTCTCCATATTCCACCTGTCACAAAGTCACATCGCTCCCAGCTACTGAAGCCTAACTCTATTCTCTCTTCTTAAGTCTAAGACTATAACTTTCAATAAAGCCCTTAACAATCCCCCCTCAACCCCGGACTACAGCCAAGTTCTGTCATCCTCTGGAGTTTGGCTCTTACTTTCCCTGGCCCAAGGACCCAGCCCTCTGCGTGCGTGTGCCTCTCCTCACTCAGGCAGGTCAGATGCCGGGTCCCACTCCAGTCCCTGTGTATGTCTTCCTTTCATCTTTACCTTTAGGATACCTAACAAACATTCCCTATAAGTCTCTGTTGAATAATGGACTTGCTTTGAGGGAGGAAAAAGGATTTGAAAAAGTACAATTTGGCTAAATAGCTGGTACTTTATTAAGAAAAATAACAATGAATTTCACCAAAGAATTGTTTGTTTCCAAAACAATTTTTTTTCATTTGCTTTAGACTTGGGCAAAATCATGGTTACAGTATTCTAGAATCATTGACTTTTCATTAAAATGAAGAAAGTTTCTACCTGAAAGACACTGAAACTCAACCTCCTACTTCAGATATGAGGACATTCAGGTCCAAAGTCATAAAATCACTAACCCCAAAGACACTGATTTCTGGTCTGATGCATAAATGGCCAGCTCCCCGGCAGGAACTGTTCTGAAGGTTTCTCTTGGGTACACTCTAGTCCCCCTGAACAATCTTCTGCCTACATTATCGATGTCCCCACATATGTGGGAATGCACACAGATAGGTGGATACCCAAGGCCTAGAAGAACATGCCTCTCTGTATCTAAAAAATAAAAGGTGGTAAGCCACCATCAATTTCGTTCCCGAAGACCTGAAGGGTAGCAGATAACTCATCCCCACAAATCTGAATTATTTTACAAGAATAGGATCACAGCTGAATATGGTGGCACATGACTTATAACCCCAGAAGCTCAGCAGGCAGAAGTAGGAGAATCACAAGTTCAAGGCCAGCCTAAGCAATTTAGTGAGACCCTGTATTAAATTTTTAAAAAAGGGGGGGAGCTGTAGGTGTAGCTCAACCTAGAGTGTCCCTGAATTGAATCCCCAGTACTACAAATAAATAATTAGAATAAAACAGAATCAAAATCTAAGGTGGTACAATTCTTCACTGAGGAGTGTTAGCAGCTACCAAGCATAACACCTATCACTCTACACCAATGTTCACATGCATGAGAAATACCAGCTATCACTGGTAATTGAATTCTAGGAAAGACAACTACTACTAAAAATTTGTGTTAAAATTAGAATACAGCCAGGTGCAGTGTGCATGCCTATAATTCCAGTGGCTCAGGAGGCTGAAGTGGGAGGATCACAAGTTCAAAGCCAGCCTCAGCAACTTAGTGAGGCCCTCCGCTACTTAGTGAGATCATGTCTCAAATGAAGAATAAAAAGGGCTGGGGATGTGTCTCAATGGTTAAATGCCCCTGGGTTCAATCCCCGTTACACACACATATAAGAACAACAACAAAAAATTAGCATCCTGCGAGTATCTGACATGGAATGGTCATTTACTAAGTCTCAACAAAGTACATCAAAGCAACCTACTACAATGAAATCAGCAGTATAGTCCAGTTCCCTGAATGGTCATCCTTCACAGAATTGTAAATTTTGAGTAGCTACCCATTTTTTGGTGACTTTATTGAGGAATGCCTACATACCATGAAAGCCATCCATTTTCAGGGTTTGAAGAGTTTGCCTAAGTTAGCAGCTGTACAAGCACTCCCAGGGTATTCACTCTTGCAGTTCCTCTCCATGCCTGTTTACAGCCAATCCACCACCAAACCCAGCCCCAGTGACCACTGATCTGCCCATGGTTTGGTGTGTCCTCAAACTTCCAGGTAAGTGGCACAGTACATGTCATTCTTTGTATCTGGCTTCCCTCACTTGGCATACTATTTCTAAGGCTCATTTGTGTGGCACATTCAGTAGCAAAAACCAGGACTGGATTCCCCTTTGTGGCTGACCCAGATATAGCACATTCTGTTTACGCATCTACCAGCTGATGGATGTGGACTGGTTCTAGTTTTTGTCTACTGTGAATAACACTGCTAGGAACATCTGTTTGGTTTCTGAATGGGTACAATTTTTTGTAACTTTGAAATGCAAGTGATAATAAATGATACATATCCAAAGTATACAATCTGATTAGTTTTGGTTTAAATACCACAAAACTAACAAGCATAATGCAGATAATGAATACATACATCACTCCCAAATGTTTCACTGTGTTCCTCCCTTGGGAATCCTTTTTCTCCTTCTTTCTCAAGCCATCTTCAGGCAACCATTTAACTGCTCTCCATCACTGCACATTAGTTTGCAGTTTCTAGAATTCAATCTAAATGGACTTAGTATAATGTTTCTGGAGGGTGTCTGACTTCTTTCACAGAGCGTGACTATTCTGAGATCCACACACATTGCCGCCTGTATCAACAGTCCTTTCCTTCTCGTTGCCAAGCAGCATTCTATTGCACAGATAAACCAAAATGTGCTTATCCATTCATCTGCTGAAAGACACTTAAATTCTGTACAGTTTTTGGCAATCACAAGTAAAACTACTATGAACATTGTATATAATCTCTACCTCAATATAAATTGTCACTTCTCCCAACAGCCCACCTAGGAATGGATTGGTGGGTCATGTTAAATATATGTCCAACTTTTTTACAAAGTTGCCAGACCCTTTTTCATTGTGGCTGTACCACTCGATACTGCTGCTAGCAATGTGTGAGTATTTTCCACATCCTGGTCAACATTTGTTCTGTCAATATTCTGAATTTTAGCCATTCTAGTGGTTGTGCAGCAATATCTTATGATGACTTTGATCTACATTTCCCTACATTGATGTTAGTGCCTGCATAGTTTAGTGGTCAGCCAGTGATCTGGGCAGTGGTGGTGCCCAGACATCCTGCACCTATTAGGCTTCCACACACCCTGCAGTAGGAGCTATATTGGGGTTGATAAGAGCATTCATTCAAAGTTGCACCCACTTCTTGGCTTTCATTTTTTTTTGTATTTATTTTTTATTTTTTTAAGTGCATGTCAAGTCATAGTACATATATAGAGCTCAATTTTCCATCTCTCTGGTTGCAAACAAGATAGTCACACCATTTGTGTCTTCATACATGTACCTAGGGTAGTGATGTCCATCTCATTCAACTCTTTTCTGCTACTCCCATTCCCCTTCCCCTCTCTCACCTTCCCCCCGTCCCATCCAAAGTTCCTCCATTTCTCCCATGCTCCCCACCCCCACCCCCATCCTTGGCTTTCAATTTTTACTGGATTCTCCTGAGCTGCCAAGGATGGGGTGGAGGGCTCATCTCAGTCCTTCTATATCTCTCTTATTTTTAGGATCAGTCTGCTAAATTTCTGGTTGATGGCTCCAAACCAGCAAATTGCAAACTCGATGTAGCAAATCTCTAGGTTTTCCATTATGAAGAAAGCATGCCACTTTGAACAAGCAAAGTTGTGGGGTTTACACTCAACCCTCAACCCTACTCCAAACACAGTCTATTAGCGTGGCTAATAAAACTGTATTTTTCACCAACCAAGCCAGGGGATGGGGGAGAGCAGGAGTCCCAAGCATGAAGGCCACATATGCTCCCATTTTTCTTACTCAAAACAAAGCTCCAGCCTATCTGTAACACTCCTATATTTATTGTCTTCCTTTCAGGTTGCTATTAAGTATTCAGAAATGACAGTTTTGAACAATCTCGTTCAGTTTTCTACTTGTTTTATTGTGAAAGAAAACCACTTATCTTCTTCATATCATTATTAGTGGACATGACCTTGGCTACCCACTTTTAACTTCCTCAATTTCCACTAACATAAAATAAGATTATAATACAAAAATAAAGAGTGAGTATAATTCCACTTCAAATATCAAATATAGAAATGCTCTCCAGGTCTATGAAATCTACAAAACATAACTTGAATATTTTCCTTTAAGAGAGCAACTCTTCAACAGAATCAGCATTTTAACATTACACTAAAGTACCAAATATCCAGATATTCAGTCATTTTGAGGCTCCTGAGAGATAAATTGATTTGACAGCTTGGACCTCAGCCAAGGCTCTTGACTACAAAGATCTACGTTCGCCCAAATATGACAATTCTGTAGTGTTATTAACAAAGCTTAACATCGGCAAAAAGCAAATTTTTGCAGATTCTATTACCATTATTATGTACTATAATTACTCAACCCAGATTTTGTCACATTGTACTTTTCTCCAGTTTTTTCAAATACAATGACAAAATCCTCAAGCCTCATTTTTATTTAACACCATTCCTTTTGGTTATAAACCAATGCTTTACAGCTGACTATATTTTTTCACCTGATACCTCGTTTGATCTTCCTAAAGGCTGCATGTGGTAGCAGAGCAAATATTACCCTCATTTTATCCTGCTGGGACTGAAATTCAAAAAGATGAAGAGTTCCCAATCAAGTCTAAAATCTAGATGTGCTAACAATGTTTCATTGTGTGACTTTGGATATGTCTCAGCCTCAATTTCTTGAAATGTTTTAGTAACTTCCTTAAAAGTAAGGAAAAGATAACATAAAGCACATTTTATTCTTCTGAGCCACCCACAATCTGCCTTCTACTCCAAACTAAAGAAAACTGCTATGGGGTCAGAGCTCTCCCCAGAGCTGGGGTGCTGTACCTGGCTACTCTCCTTTGTTTACCTGAGCTTGGAGTTGCCCGCAAATCCCCTTTTTCTCCACCTGCCTGTGACCATTTTTTGTTTTTGTCCTTTAGTACCAGAAATGGAACTCAATCGGGGAAGAGAAAAAAATAATAAAGATGATACTTAAATTTATCAAAAAAATAAATTAAATAAAGGAAAAGAAATTAGCCCCCAAACACCAGCTTTTTCAATACTTTCAGTTGAGAACTACTTTAATATATGTTCCCTTAGATTTTTAATTATCAGGATGTGACTGACAATGCTAAACAAGAAGAAATAATGCCAAATTTCATGACTGCAAAGGCAACCGGCAAGGTCAGAGCCAACCTCTATTATCATTCCTATTCATTTACCCCCCCACACACACACACCACACACACCCAAAACACAATTCTATGAAATCCTCTAAGGAGGAAATCAGTGCTCCAACCCATGCAAATCATACATACACACAGCTGTTCTTAAACGTCACAAAGCTGGTGGGCCATTTTAGAAAAAGAATTTGAACTTGAATACATGCCTTGGGAGAAACATCATGATTTCTCTCATCTTAGCAAAACCAAAAAAATCCTTGGGCCCCTCTTGTGGTTCCACAATTCCTCAAAAGAAGGTCTGTTCACTCTTCACTTCCTCCCAATCCTCCTTTGAATCTACTCCACTCTGGCTTTGGTGCCTATCTATCTGCTCCTGTCAAGGTCACCAGCATCCTCTAAAGCCAGAGATTGGATTCTCAGCACACACCTGCCCTAGCCCATCAGCAGCACTGAGAAGGCTGGCCACTCCTTTCCTGAAACACTTTCTTCCCTGGTGTCTAGAATATCAGAGTGTCCATTCACTGTCCATCGCCCAACCTCAGGTGGCAGGCAGCCCCTCTTTTCTATCTGCATTCCTTCACTTGGGGTCTCAACCCTCCTGTGACTGAATTACAGCTAAGTGCTGATGACTTCAAGTTTCCTCTTCAACACTGACCTCCAGACTCTGCCTATTTGGCTTTCTGCTCAGATGTCTACAGAGACATCTCAAACTACATGTGTCCCTAACTGCTCCTACTGCTGTTCCAAACTGGTTCCTCCATAGCCCCTTCCCCCCGGCAACTCCACTCTTCAGCTGTTCTAGATGACAACTCGAGTCTTCCTTGACACCCCTTTTTCTCATCCCATATCTGGTTTCACAACATATAACTAGAATGCCATCATTTATCATCCTGTCCCTTGTCTATGATCTCAGGCGTCACTGTCTCACCCTGGTCACAGCAACAGCCTAGAATCAGGTGTCTCTCTGCGTCCACCCTTGCAAATGCTCCTATCCCAGAGGATTCAAATCACAGCTTCAAAAGAAAGATCAGGTCACTTGTCTTCCTAAAACCAACCACATTCTTGTTTCATTAAAATCCCAACCCATCACAATAACTACTGCTTATATGATTTGACCGTCCATTTCCTCTCATCTCCTTCTCTCCCCACTTCCCTCACCCACCCATCCCCATCCTCATCCTCTTCCTCCAGCAGGCCACAGAAGCTCCTGCCCTGAGGTCTCTGCATTCGCTATTCTCTCTGCCTCCAACACTGTCCCCCAATTATCTTCAGGCTTTTTCCCTCACCTTCTTCAAGGCTTTGCTCAAACATCACCTTTTCAGTAAAGCCTCCCCTAACATCCCATTTATCACAGAGTCTCCAGTCCTTGACGGCCTGACATTTTCTCGAAGACATTTCTGTTCTCTAGAGTCCTGCACATTTACCTAATGATTTGTTCTCAGTCTTAGCGTCTCCCTGCTAGAACGTCAACTGCACAAGGCAAGAAGCATTGCTCACTTAGCTTCTGTATCACCAGTGCCTAGAATACTGTCTAGCACATGGCAGGTATTCCACAAATACCTGGTCAGTCAAAGAATCTTATTATTAAAACAATATGGGTTTTTATTAATTGATCCATATGCAGACCACAAAGTTGAACTACAGACTGCTAAGCAACAGATGACTAAGAATGCCAATCATACGTGGATACAGACCAGTTCTATCCAAAAGAAGCATAATTCAAGTCACAATTTTAATTTTATAAGCAGTCACATGGAAAAAGTAAAAGAAAACAAATGAAATTAATTTTAGTGATGTTTTAACTCAACATATGCAAAATATTATTTCAACATGTAATTCAAAATGTATCAATAAAATATTGTAGTCTTTTGATATTAATTCTTTCAAATATGGTATATATTTTATGCACAGCATATCTCAATTAGTACTACCCATATTTCAAATGCTTGATAAGTAAGTGTAGCCAGCGGTTACCATATTAGCATTGCTCTGAACTAACACTAAATAAACCCATTGTGGTGTGGAATGTCTTACAGATTTGTCCATTTTTAGGATTCCAAAATAAGGCTCCGATGCAACTTCAGAGTTTACTAGTAATGTCAAAACAGTTTTAAAGGATATTGCAAAAGGGATAATAGCTTTTATTCTGAGAAACCACTTATTTCAAGTTAACTGACTGCCTTACACCTCACCCGGGTGTTTTGACTGGTAAGAATGAACACCTTTCTTCTCTAGTCTTCCATTAAGAAGCAAAGTTAAATCTGAAGAGTCTATAATCTTACCCACATTAGCACAAAAAAAAAAATCACTATCTTCAAATAGAAAGAACTATTAAAACGCAATTTCCACTAAACCAGTATTTATATTAGATTAACTGAAACTCATCCTACATTAAAAGACAATCTTTATAGAGATACAGTTGCACTAAAAAAAAATTAAGTTGTCTTACTGATATATTTGGACCTCTAGACTTCCTAGACTCTTATAGTAGGTGAAATAAAGCACTAAGAAGATTGCTTTGAAGTGTTAAATATATGCATTTGAGTCCTCACTATGTTTCTTAAAAGCTGAACTATTACACGTAGAAAATGTTTTCATAACTTTTTTATCAGGGGATTAATTTCTCCCAGGATCCCATTATTTATAAATATTCAATAAGAATTATCAATGTAACTGCTACCATTTTTCAACAATTAAATTTAAAGAACCCAATTAAGTGCATTACATTTTAAAATTTTAAAGTTCTGACATGTTACTTTTTTTAAAGTAGTAAAACAAAGTAGGCAGCATCTACTCACTGGGCTGTGAACAGGCTGTTATCAATCATCTCCTGCAAACTTGCGGCTCTGAGCTGGGCTCGGTGAGGCAGAGGAACTCCAGATGGCGAACACCCCAATCTTCCTAACCCTGAAAAGCATGAATAAAATGCATGTATGAGAAAGAAGACTTGCTAGACAGACCTGTAGCAAGTGACTACCTGGACAGGAAGTAATCTCTGCTTCCTCTTTTCTTTCTTTTAAATGAGGGCTCAGAGTTTAATTTGTGACCTGGAATGTTGGGTGACCCAATACTGCAACACTTGGTATCACAACTGCTTTTCTGTTTTAAGAAATCTCAGGGAGAAGCCTAAGTTTCCACAATAAAACATGCATCCTGCACTGTGACCTGATGGCTTTTCTCCTGGTCTGATCTTCTAACCAAGTAACTTATTACTCAAACGAATAGACACTTTTGAAAGTGGAAAGGGGAGTTTCTGCAAGATTTACTTATTGTCCAAGTAAACTGATTTATGTTGATTTTATTCTAAAAAATAAAGCAAATGTGTAATTACTACATTAAAACAAATTTTAAAGGTTTTTTTTATTATAAGACCATTAAAAACACCTTAAACAGATTAATCTTGGTATATAGTCATGCATGCACTGTAATCAGTTTTCTTTTTTTATATTTATTTTTTAGTTGTAGGTGGACAGAATATCTTTATTTTATTTTTATGTGGTGCTGAGGATCAAACTCAGTGCCTCATGTGTGCTAGGTGAGCACGCTACCACTGCGCCACAACCCCAGCCCATGTAATCAGTTTTCTTAACAGAGAATCTGTCTCTCATGTCATATCACCAGTATTTTTCCTAGAAAAACAATTAGTACATTCTCATTTTTTAATTTATCACAAAGTTGTCACTATCTTTTTCAAAGTTCCACTTTATGTTGAATGCAACTTTATGTCTCTACTGACATTATCTTTAACAAGAAGATGCTCTTGACAGGTACTGAGGAACCACTATAAACTCAAAGCAAACTGCTAAACTGAATATTCTCAATTCTACATTTGTACCAAAACTGGATATTTCAGCTTAGATTATTTTTTTTTAATTTTTTAGTTATAGATGAACACAATACCTTTATTTATTTTATGTGATGCTGAGGATCGAACCCAGTGCCTCACACATGCGAGGCAAGCGCTCAACCACTGAGTCACAACCCCAGCCCTTAGATTATTTTTAGATACTGTCTTTTGCATAAATTGGTAGGTTTTTCTCCCCTCTTGCCCCTGCAATCCATTCAATAGCACACACTTCATCACAGGTAGTTTGTCCCCCCAATGCAAATCTCCCCATCACTTCCCACCTTAAACATCTTCAAAGGCTTACTCGTTCTGAGATTTAATCTACAATCCCTAACACAGGCCTTCAAAGCCCTGCATGTCCTGGTCTCTTCATACCTCCCAGGTCACAGTGGCCTGCTGTCAAATCCCTCAAAGCACCAGTTTCTCCCCTGCCCAGGGCTTTTGCAGGACCTTCTCAGTCAGGACTGTCTTTTTATCCTGATGCCCTCATATGCCCCCCATTTAAATTATACCATGATATTCTTCTCTCTCAAAAGTATTTTACACTTTTCCTACTCAGCTTTCATCAAAATCTGTAGAAAACATATCCATAAAAACTTCATGGGCTGAGGGCTGGGGTTGTGGCTCAGCAGTTGAGCGCTTGCCTTGCATGTGTGAGGCACTGGGTTCGAGCCTCAGCATCACATAAATTAAATAAAGGTATTGTGTTCATCTACAACTAAAAAAAAATATTAAAAAAAAAAAAAAAACAGGGGCTGGGATTGTAGCTCAGCGGTAGAGCGCTTGCCTCGCATGCGTGAGGCCCTGGGTTCGATCCTCAGCACCACATACAAAGCAATAAAATAAAGACATTGTGTCCATCTACAACTAAAAGAATATTTAAAAAAACAACTTCATGGGCTGGGGTTATATACCCAGTGGTGGAGCACTTGCCTAGCATGTCTGAGGCACTGGGTTTGACCTTCAGCATGATGTAAAAAGACAAAATAAATAAAATAAAGACTTTGTGTCCATCTACAACTAAATACATTCTTTAAAAAAAAAAAAACTTCATGAGGATGTAGAGATCAAGCCTTTAACCATCTTTTTTTTAATGACCACAGGTAAAATTTATTGTGCACCTGCCATGTACCAGTATCTCAGCTAAACAATTTACTGCTATGCTATGACATTAATCCCAAAAGTAACCCAATGAAGCACATAATGTAATCATTCCAAACTTACCAATGGCATTTAGAGGAATTTCTTGTCTAAGGCCACAAAGCAAGTAAGTAGAAATTTGAACATAGGTCTTTTAGTCAGATTTTTGCTGCTGTAACTAAAAGGACCCAACCAGAACAATTGTAGAGGAGGAAAAGTTTATTTGAGGGCTCACAGTTTCAGAGGTCCTAGTTCATAGAAGGCTGGGGCTTGAGGTGAGGCAGAACATCATGGCAGAAGAGTATGGAAGAGGGAAAAAGCTCACCTGGTGATTAAGAAGGAGAGGGAGAGGGAGAGAGAGGGAGAGGGAGAGAGGGAGAGAGGGGGAGAGAGAGGGAGAGAGAGAGGGAGAGAGAGGGGGAGAGAGAGAGAGAGAGAGAGAGAGAGAGAGAGAGAGAGAGAGATATCTCCACTTGCCAGATAAAATATATACCCTAAAGCCAGGGCCCAATGCCCCACCTCCTCCAGCCACAACCTACATGTCTTCAGTTACCACTCAGGTAATCCTTATCACAGGATTAATTCAATGATTATTTTAATATTCTCACAACCCAATCATTTCTCCTCTGAACCCTCTTGCATTGTCTCACACATGAGCTTCTGGGAGACACCTCAAATCCAAACCATAACATTTTGCCCCTTGCCCCCAAAAAGCTCATACTCCAATTCTATAGAAAGCTCAAGAGTACACCCCTCCTTGAGCTCATTTCAGTCAAGCCTTTGTCCCCACTGCACCCCTACAAGTGCTCTTATTAAAACTGTCAATGACTTTCACCTTGAAATACCCAGCAGCCAGGAAGGAAGACAAGCACTTTAAATAAATTATTTCATAAATTTAAATAGTTTGTCACAACCATTATGAGGCAGATACCACCATTACCCAGAGAGATAGCCTATGAATTTATTTGCAGCCACTTGGGCAAAAAGCAGCTCAGATCATTTCACTAAATCTAATGGTCAATTTCCAGTTCTTAGTTAACTGGACCTTTCAATGGTACTGACAGCTGATCACTCCTCTGTCTGAATACTTTCTCTGCCTGGTTTCCAGGCCACCACATCCTCCTGACTCCCTCCTACTTCGCATCTGTTCCTTGGCCAGAATTCTCATTTTCCCAACTTCTGCAGGCTGTGACCCAGAGCTCCCAGTTCTCACGCTTCCTGTACTTCCCCCTCCTGGCCATTTCAACAGGTCTCATCACTTTAAATACCAACCACCAGAGCCCAGGCGTCCTCCCCAAATTCAAGATGCATGAGTTCAGCCACCTTCTTAGCATCTCCCTAGGTGTCTAATAGACATTCCACACTAGGCATCATGCAGTGCCAGACTGCAGATGATCCCCTTGGGCTGACACACTATGACAGGCTCTCCGTCTCAGTAAATGACAGTTCAATCCTCAAGTTATCATGAACTTTTCTTTGGCTCTCTCTTAAAAATACACCTAAATCCCAGCTCTTCCTCCCCACTTCCACCCACTCCTGCCATTCGCACCTCCTCCTTCTCCATCTGGATTACTGCAAGAGCCTTCCAGCTAGTTCTTCCCTTCCCTTACTGTACACTGCTTTGAAAATGATCTTGGAGAAACAAAGTCAGATCATGCCACTCCTTTGCTCAAAACTCACCAACTGCACCCCTTCTCATTTAGAGTAACAGTCCTGCCAATAGTGTATGAGGTGCATGACTGGCCCCGTGTCACCTTCTCCCCCTTCTTACCCTACTCTTGTCCCACTACCTCCTAGCAGCTCTTGGAGGACATGGACACACTCGGCTCATGCTGCTCTCTCTTTAGAACATGCTTCTCCACAGACACCTGCGTGGCCCACACTCACCCACCCACTTCAGGGGCCGAGCTCCAGTGCCCACCTGCCCGGGAAGCCTTCTCTGGCCATGCTCTTACACGCTACTCCTCTTTACCAGCATCGCATTTTATATTCCCTAACCCTGATTTACTGTGGTTCAGATTCACTCATTCATTTCTATTCCCTCCACCACGTATGTCTCTTACTCACCCCACTTTTCTCTTCTCTCTGAAGAATTTAAGCTCCTCAAGAGGAGAAATTTTTTGTTTAATCCTGTATCTCCCTGTTGACAAGAACACGCCTAGCACATGACAGGCCCCTGATACATATTCAACAACAAAAGGCTGGAAATGATCTGTTAATCCTACCCTGGGTGGATGGTTCAACTCTATCTCCAGACCTGCTGTTCTCAAGAGCATGCTTCTGGAAAGCACAGACCATGTCAGTTACAAATTTTGCACAATAACTTACACAAAGTCTTGTCACTGTTGATCATATCTACCTCTCCAATTTTAGTTTCCCTATATTATAAGGATGCTACTAACTTGAGGAATTAAGTAGAACATTTTAAAATATGACCTTCAACTCAACTTACCCCACAACTGCCCAACTGCTTCCTACTTGGAGGGAGGTGTATGTCTACTTAGTGATACTTTGCCTGTGATTCTGATGGAGGATTAATATCCAAAATATATAGAGAACTCAAAAAGCTTACCACCAAAAAAGCACAACTCAATTAATAAATGGACAAATGAATTAAACCATACTTCTTGAAAGAAGAAATACAAATGGCCAACAAATCTTTGAAAAAATGCTCAATATCTTTAGCAATTTAGATGTATATCAAAACTACACTGAAAGTTTATCTCATTCCATTTAGAATAGCAGCAATCAAGAATACAAAATCATAAATGCTAGAAAGACTATGAAGAAAAAGGAACACTTACACAGTTGAAGGATTGTAAATTAGTACAACCACTATAAAAATCAGTCTGGAGGTTCCTCAAAAGATTAGGAATGGAACCACCCTATGACCCAGGTAGACCACTACTTGGTAATTATCCTAAAGAATTAAAGCCAGCTTAGTATAGTGGTACATGCATACCCATGTTTTATGGCAGCACAATTCACAATATACAAACTATGGAACCAGGCTAGGTGTTTGTCAGTGAATGAATGGTTACAGAAAATGTGGAATATCTACACAATGGAGTTTTATTCAGCCATAAAAATTAAATTATATAATTTTCAGGAAAATAGATGAAACTTGAGAACATTAAGTGAAATAAGCCAAACTCAGAAGGTCAAGGGTCATATGTTTTCTCTCATATGTGAAAGCTGGAGAGGAAAAATGAAAAGAAGGGGGTGAGGGTAGGTCTCAAAAAAATCAAAAGGAAATTGATTTAAGAGTATAAGAAAGGGACCAGCGGGAGGGAGGAAGTGAAAATACTAGGAATGATATTGACCAAATTATATTGTTGTATTGTATACATGTATGAATATGTTACAATGAATCCCACTTATGTATATTTATAATGCACCAATAAAAAAATACTGAAAAAATACGCTGCCTGTAAGTATGGCCTTAGAGCTACACCAGAGCTCACACTGCTCTTATTATTTGTTGCACTGTCTGTACAGAGACTTTGTAGCTATGCAGATGCTTAACAAGGTTGTAGGAAAAAGAGTGAAGGAGAGTCTAGCTGTGGCTGTATTCTTTCCACAAGGCTCTTCTGTAGTCCTCTGGAGTGCAGTTCTAACGGTCTGAACAACTCACTTCACTACCTAGCGTTTTCAACTTCCTCATCATGACCAAGTCCATCTGCCAAGAGCTAGACAACACTCACAGGGGACAGTGTGCATTCTATCTCTAACCCCTAGACTCTAAGCCTCCACTTGTTCTTAGTCCATAGTATCCACTGAAAACATTTTTGTCCATCTTTTTATCAATCTCTATGTTCTCAACTAAATTTCACAGGTAAAAGTGGAGGAAGTTGGATTTTGGCCCAATTATTCTACTCTTGAACACTATTAAACCTTGTTTTATTTCACAATGTATTCAAAATCATTTGCATTGTTTTCTGAATTATCATCAACCTATAGTTTAATGAGTAGGAACTACACATTTTTAACACATTATTTAGCTTTTTTCTTAAGAGTCAATAAAAATCAGCACTTATGAAATCAGGATATGAAATACTTATGATCCCAGGATACCTACAAATATTATCTATATGACCTAGTATAAAAATTCTAGAAGAATAGTATGTTACCAATAACATAAAAATTGAAGAATTAAACTTTCAAAATCCTAGGCATTTAATCTACATTATCACATTTAATCTTCATAAAAAACCTTTATAATAATACGTACATATCATCACACTTCAAAATTACCCAAGGTGTCTCCCTAAAGCCCAGGAGCACATCTTACACTGCTGGTTAGATGTGATTCAGCCTAAAAATAAAAAATTGTCAGTTTTTTACCATTATAAACAGATGATAATTAGCACCTTAACAGAACTGCTGTATCTTGTAAACATGTAAAGATTAATCTTAAACCTAAAGGGCAAGCCAAATTGTAATTTTCTTGTTAATTCACCCAAGCAGACCAAAGGAATACAGCATTCTTAACAGAAACTGCACTATTATGTCCATACTACAGTTTTTCAGTTTAGATTTTCCTGGAAAAGATGGATAGTTGGCTATATTTGTCCCTCAGATATCTCAGGCACAAGCTATTTCTTCCATGTCATATTTGTTGGAAAGACAAGTTACTTCCGTTGTAAAAACCTGTATTAATGAACACAAACCCTGAAAAAATAAAGCTTCTATTGTTGCCCTTCGCTCTGAACATGAAGTAGACTTCTGTGTGAGTAAAAATATTAATCCAGCTCTTAAAAAGTTCCATGAAGAATGTTGTTTGCTTCCTTCCAAGCTTAAAAGCTTCACATTTATCACCAAAATGAAGTATCTCCACTGTAGTCATTTGTTAGAAGACTTGAAGGGGAACAGAATAAAATTGGCCCCCATTCAAAAACCATACTGACATCTAATATTTTGCAGAAAATAAAATCTAACAGTCCTATTAACAAGGATAACTTTTTCTAAACTCCTTTCTTGTAGTACAGCTTCAAACAGCATAGCCCTGGATTCAGAGGCCCCTGAACTCCTTTCCACCCACGTGCCCCATGCCTGGGATGTGCATCTCCTGACTCTGCCTTCAGAGAATCTAATCCACGTGAGCTGCACTCCCAGAGCCTTTACACAAGTGTGGTTGAAGATATTTTTCACTAGGTTTGTTAAACAAAGAGCCACGTGATAAATTTCTGCTCAAGTTTAGTTCCAGGAAATGTTTGGTTTCTGCAGATGTTTACATGCTTCTAGTTGTCAGAACAGGAAAGCTATAGAATTCTGTGTTTCTTTCCCTTGCTTCAGTAACAAGAAAGTATAGAATCCAATCTGCTGTCCAAATCTGTAAAATGTCCACACAGAACATTTAATCCTTGGACTTTTTTGGGTGACGCTGATTGTATTTTTTATAGTTATTCACCTTCTGGCCTGAAATGTGCAAATTACTTTAAGTGTTTTCAGAAGCATGAGAAGCTGCAAAATTTAAAATGTAAAAACCATATATGGGGGCTGGAGTCGTGGCTCAGCGGTAGAGCGCTTGCCTAGCATGTGCGAGGCACTGGGTTCGATCCTCAGCACCACATAAAAATAAAGGTATTATGTACACCTATAACTAAAATAAAAATATTTAAAAAAAAAAAACCATATATGAATGTTGACCTGTTTATAAGTTCCAGAATAAATGGAAGAAAGAAAATAAGATATATAACTCAGAATCATATTCTTTGTTACCCATAAGAACTCTTCCTCCATAAAGAGACAAAACAGCCCTCTACTATCTTTATTCAAACCCTGTTTGCTGGTTGGAATAAAACAAATAAAACACTCAACTCTTTGGTTGACTTTCCCTAGCAACACTGAAAATCCTGAAAGGTTTTACAAACTGCATCAGTAAGAGGTTCTTCAAATACTATTCTGAAAATTAAAATCATTTTAGAAAAGCAAGCTAAACTGGCTTCATGACAGGTGTGCATTCTCACACACTCTATAGCAACCAGTGTGGGTTACCTGGGGGGCTGCTGTCAGCAGCAGCAGTCAAGGACTGACTAGTCCTTCAAACTACTGATATTCTCAGGGACTAAAGCAAAAAGTATCAATCAAAATCTTGAAGGTATTTATTCATTGTACAGTATGTATACCCCACCTCCTCAAAATGCAAGAATTACAATAAAATCACATTTTATAACTACAAAAATTCAGACCAAAAAAAAAAAAGCATTCTAGAAGTTAAAACCAGAGCCTTAAACTCTAAACAAAAAAAGTTTTAAAGCACACAGATTTATAGGACAGAGGGTTACTTACACTGAGTCACAAACTTGACACTACATTCTCTGGTAATAAAAAGAGGAAACTAACACTGAATATGATGGGAAGATAAGTATAGGGAAAAATATAACTTGTCTTAGTACTCAAATCTGAAAAGTATTTTTCTAACATATCCTTCTATAAGCAATAAACTGAGGTCTTCAATATTGTCCCTGAAAGATATACTGATTGGTCCATCCAGAAGTTTCTTAAAATAAAGAGCATATACCATAAAAACAGATAAATAAAAAGTTTAGAGAGTCTTGTCCACTGGAAGTTTCTATATTGATGAAAAAGTCATATCAACATTATCAAATACAATAACCAGGAACCATATATGGCTAATGTGACTAAGAAACTGAATTTATTTATTTATGCTGGAGATAGAATGCAGGTACTCACACTCTACCACTGACCTACATCCCCAGTTTTGAATTTTTCTTTTTATTTAATTTTAACAGTCATATTAGAATAGTAAATACCCACTGGACAGTAGAATCTAAGGTTTAGTAGCAAAAACTATTTTGATACTGGAAATTTTATAATAGAATATGACAGTTTTTTAAAAAGATGGCATATATTTATGTTCAAACTTGTAATATTTATAGCTGATATTATAGTATTTATTTATAGTTGATGAAAATGAATATTCTAATAGGCAAAATTAGAGATTGCAGGTAATAAGTCAGAGTTATAAACTTAGAGCAGCCCCAACAAACCTTTTATTTCTGTATTTTGTTTGTAGGCACTGTGCAATGCCCATGTGGGACTTCAAACCATAGATACATTCTGAGCTACCCAATTACCAAAGGCCACACATAGCAGCCACCTACCCAGGAAGCACAAAAGAAAACAAAGTGCCAACAGGTCAGTTTCTGGTGTTTTTCTCTTCTCTAGAGGAGTCCTCACCTCACCAAATCCACAGGCCATCCAGGAACTATTTCTCTGGCATCCAGATGACCGTTCAGGGGTACAGCTGTGCCAGCTTAAAAGCCTCGCATCCCAAAGAGAAACCAATGTCATCTAACCGTCTCAGCAGAGTTTCCAGAGTTCCCACAGAAGATATACCCTCCACTTCTGAAAAGTGAGTACACCCAGGGAAGCTTAAAGCTATAGCTTCTAATCATGAATTTAGAGCTCAGGTATAGTTCTTCCCACCAATAAAGGTCATAGTTTACTAGCAACATAGTTGACTTGAATAAGTTCATCCAAGTTGTCTTTACAGAACCATAAATGATTTTGCTCTTCTTTAGCCCCCTTCATATTAAAAGAAAAACCCAACATATCAGAAATAGGAACGAACTTGGTTAGCTTCATAAAAGAACTAACCAAACCACATTTAATTGCTAAATAAAGGCGTTTTTCTTTTAAAAGCTAGGAAATGCAATGAAGACAACTACAATTATCACTTTATTCAATAATGTGATAAAAATTTCAGTGAATATAATAAACAGAAATGAAATATAAAAAATGTAAATAAAACTGTCTTTACCTTTAAGTGATAACTGTTTATTACAGAATTATGTAAGAAAACTATCAGAATAAAAAATAAGTTCATTAATGTTACAAATATAAGCTCAACATATGAAAATCAGTAATTGTTACAAGCCAAACATTAGTTTGTAATTTTAATAGAAAAAATATCACTTCAAAGTGTCAAATGAAACTATAAGCCTAATTTCAAGTCAAGAAATACACTATGTTTATGGATGAAAGACAGTAAATATCCCTAACTTGTACTGGAATTCACTATGATACCAATCAAAAATCTCTACAGGGTTTTTCATAAATCATAGTGAGTTGATCCTAAAGTTCACAAGAAAAAAGGGCCAAGGATATCTTTAAAAATTTTGAAAAATCAGACAATGTGCCCTTCAGATATTTAAGATATATATTAAACCATGGCAAATAAAACAAAGGAAATGGAAAATACCACACCCAGAAAAAAACCCATGTATGTTCAGAAATCTGCTATGTGATAGCAGAAGCAATGAAGCAGGGAAGGAATGAACTGGTTTTCCTGAGACACAGGCCATCTGTAAGGAACGAAAACTGCATCCTTGTTTCATACCACAGAGAATCATTTCCAGGCTCATCAGAGACTTAAATATGAAAACAAAAACTCTGAAAAATTTCACAGAACAATTTCCTTGGGATAATGAATAATTTTTTAAATAAAATGCCAAAAGTAGAAATAAAGTAAAATACCAATAAATGTGTTTTAGATGACAATCAATCAACAGAGTGAAAAGGCAATCTAAGGAATAGGAGAAAAAGTATTTACAAACCATATAAGAGATAAGGGGTTAAATCATCATCATTGTCACCGTCATCTATTCCAGCTCCAGAAACTGTCTCCTATCAATAACACCAATAAACATAGTTTAAAACTTATCAGTCACCAGGTACTATGTTGGTTCCTAAAGACAGAATGGTAAACAAGAGGAAGTTCCTGTTCCCACAGAGCTCCTAGTCAACCGTGGTTCTGACAAATAAACTATTACAACAGTGTGGTAAGAGGGCTGGGAGATCAGGGAGATCTAAACTGAGGCCTGAAGGATAAGAGTTAGCCAGATGCCTCTGTCTGCAAATAAGAGAAAATCTCCAATCAAGCAAGATACAGTATCTTCACATAACAAGAAACCCCAAGGAAGGATGGCTCAACACTGCCAGCCAAGGCACAAGTCCCAGCTGTCCTTCTGTTCTTCCACCCTTAGTGTGGGAACTGGCATCTGCCTAGCTCCCTTCATGGCTGCAAGATGGCTGGCACTCAGCCCACAGTGGGAAGAACTTCCCACGAAACTGTCTTATCAGGAAGGAAAACCTTTTCCAAAGCTCCCCACAGACTTCTCCATGTGCTTCATGGGCCAGAACTGGATCACAGGCTCAAAGCAATCTACCAAGGATGAAATCTTCCTGACAGCTGAAGACTATGACTGGGGCCTGAACCCACCTTCCCCAAAGCATGCAAGCATGCAGACCATGTGGACATACAGAGAAGAGTAGATTCTTGAACAAATGTTAAAAGATGGCAGTGGAGGACTACAAAAAAAAAAAAAAGAAAAAGAAAAAGAAAAAGCCTGGAGAATGTGCCAGTCGGGAAAGCAGTATTTAACAATACTGCATTTGACGCTAACAAGACACACATATAAGAGACCACCTGTCCTTAAGCAACAGCATACACATATTTACAATTTAATAGAAAAAATTTACAAATAAATGAAGTTAATATACTGGGAACAAAATAACACAAGGGCTAGGGAATCACAGAATAACAGAGGTGGGTAACCATAGGCAGTTTTGAAAAAAAAATATGACGTGACAGGTTGATTTGTGTTTAAAGGCACAAAAATAAAAACTCAGGGCAGAAAAGATATATGTGCTTACCTGGAACAGAGACTCTGTGGCGGATGCTGAGGAGATGCACGTGTACAAACAGCAACCATCCTGACACCCACCATCCAGCAAGGTGCTCACAACACACATGCCAAGTGGCTGACTACGTGCAGGAGCAATGCAGGCTCCCATCTGAATACTATTTGACAGGAAGTTGCCTATGGCTTCTTAGCAAAAGACACCTGTGACCAAAACTGTTTGATAAAAACTCCTGTTTTCAATTAATGGAATGGACTGGAGGAATGTGAGATAAGAGTGTGGTCGATCAGAAGGCTATAGAAATATCCAGGCATGCTCACTGAAAACCAAAAATAAGTACAATTCTAAAAAGCAATGGTTTGCTGTCTAAGTATTTTGCCTATTGTTATTTATAAAGAATATCACCTGCATCTGAAGAAGTAGTGCTGTGTATTTTAGACTCATTTGTCACTGCATTAAGAGAAATAGTACATCTTTAACCTTGCTTATTGAATCTCAAGAAACTTGCACAGAACTTCAACACAATATCTTTCCTGGGTTTCTTTTCCAAGTTCCATGGAAAAGATGCAGGACAATAACTTCAGTCCACCAAAATTGTGGTCTCTGTGGCCTCCTAGTGCTGGTCCTCTAGAATGACAGTTTTGTGTATTTAACATTTGAGACAGTTCAGGAGCAAATTTTCTATTAACTAAGATGTAGACTCCTGTTCTCTACTCTCCTTACACACACAATGACGACATCCCCCCCAAACAACACCTCAAACACCACGCACAACCACACCAAGTCTGAGTGAGGCAAACAGAATATCTATACAGCTAAGCTATTACCATCTCCAACATCATCACTTCCTGTAACAATCCATGCAAAGCTACTCTCAAGGACTCTGTTTTCTTTTACTTTGTTTCAAACAAGATTTTCATTGCTGTCTGATGGTACCTTGTACACCATTTAGTCTTCACAGCACGCCTCACAACTTCACTTACTCCACTTTTCCAGGACTAGCCACTATATAAGGCAGCTGGTGCTTCTACCTTGCAGAAGACTCATACCTGACTGAGCTCTTGTTGACCCGCAGGCTTAGTCACACAGAAATGAGGCAACAGAGATGTTCCTGCCAACCCAAAGACTAGGCCAAGTGCTGGTTAGCAATGTCGTCCACTAACGACGCAGTCACCACAAAGTATCCCAGTGTCCATTTCATGGAATCATAACATCTTAGATATAAGCAGCTAAGTATGGAAGAGTTTAGGGATGAATAAGTGATAAGTACCCAAAATCTAGGCAATCAATAAAAAAGACATTAATACCAGGGAAAACAAAAAGTCGTGCTGGAAAGAAAACATATCTATAGATTATATGATGCAGCTGTGAAAAATGTATTCAAAGTAACAATAATGTAAATGCTGAATACCATTCAAAATTTAATTACCACAGTGACAGGAGAAAAGGGCTAGGCAAATAGGGTGGGATGCCTAAGAAAGACAAATTCCCTATCATCGAGATGTCAAAGCTTACATATGTAATGAGTCAGTACCACCTGGCAGACAGTAATTATCTGTCAGATCATAAGAAAAATAAGGCCAAAAAGATAAGTCCATGCCTACTTGATACGTCCATGTGCATTTCTCTACATCACATTTCAAATATAACCCTATTGTTTTATTAAACAAAAAAATTGATTTTACTCCTAGGTACAAACGGTATCAAACACATGAACAGCGTGACTCATTTTATGTGTGTGTGTGTGTGTGTGTGTGCGCGCGCATGTGTAATAAAATCTGAGAATAAAGAAGTCCTTTCTAATTCTTTTCTAGTTATTTTTAATTATTTACAAATATTTGCTTTATTTAGAATAGTCCTTTAAAATGTCTAATGAATTAGACATGATTAAAAGTGAAGATCCTAGCCGGGCGCGGTGGCTCACGCTTGTAATCCCAGCACTTAGGGAGGCTGAGACAGGAGAATCGCGAGTTCAAAGCCAGCCTCAGCAATGGTGAGGCACTAAGCAACTCAGTGAGACCCTGTCTCTACATAAAACACAAAATAGGGCTGGGGATGTGGCTCAGTGGTCGAGTGCCCCTGAGTTCAATCCCCAGTACCAA
>CM053407.1:20688360-20764881 GCA_028644305.1 Xerus rutilus | reverse complement strand
TATTTTTATCAACCATCTTTACTATACCCATTCCCCTTTCCTGCCCCCCACCTCCCCCATGTCGCGTCTAGTGTTTCTCTATTTCTCTTATGTTTCCCATTCCCACCTCCCTTATTCATCAGCATCCATTAATCAGAGAGACCATTCGGCATTTGGTTTTTTGGGATTGGCTTACTTCACTTAGCATAATGCTTTCCAGGATTCTCCCGAGCCTCTCCATCCTCCCCTCTTCTATCCACCAACTCCTAGGAGTCCATGCTGCTGGTAAGGCCACTCCACCTCTAGAGCTCCAGTCTTACTCTCAGGTAGAGAGAAGTCCTGTTCCCTGGGGACCCCAGATCTAGTCCTTTCAGGTCAAAAGCTTTCTCCTCAACTGCTAGACCCACCCCTAAGCAACTTGGGCTTCTCCCTTCCATAATTTTCTCTGAGCATGATCTCAGCCTCACTCAGTTCTGTTTAGCATGGATCTCATTCCTGCTGAAAGTCGGTTTTTTCTACCACTCTGCCCAGAATCACCCACTCACCTGACTCATCAAACAATCACATGCACTGCATACTTTAAAAATATCCTTTGCTATATTTTGAGCATTTTTCATTCCTTTTTTTTTTAATAAAACAACAGTACATGAACATTCGATTACAGTTCAAGTCCTTTGGCATGAGGCAAGCAAATGCTCTCTTTTATCTGACTTTCAGGATGAGAAATTGTGTATCGCAGACATTAATTTAGCTGTTTTTAAATTAATGCAGAATGAACAAGAGAACTGCCTTAAATTAGAGGTGGTCTGTACCAGCTACCCACCTGAAAGCTGAAACATTAGTATGAACCACAGTGGGAGCTGTAAAATTTTTAATCCTATCAACCTTCAAGGAAAAATTTTTGAAAAAGTGGAGAGAAAACACTCTCTTTCCTCCCTGTTTGGTATTATTGCCTGAAGGGAGATTTCAGGATGTTTTACAGTTCCCTCTGATTTACTGCTCTTTGTTTTTATCACTACAGTAGAATGTAATCTCATCCACTCTGACGATCCCAGAGAATCACTTGTCCTTTTCGAAAGTATCCCCTGCAAGACTGAACCTGGCTTTTGGTTCTCTTCTTTCTTTAAACTCATTCCAAGAAAGGGCTTCTGAGAATACCTTTCTGAAGTCAACACAAACTTCAGACTCTGGGTCTCTCTAACAACTGATCAAAGAATGAAAGCAAAACTCACCATCACCAGAGCTCCCAAAGCTTTCAGAGGAACGCACTGAACAAAGATGCAGGTAAGCTCAGTCTTCACGCCACAACAAAGGCCTCCCTCTTTCCTCCATGATGGTCCCAAGTTCTGGAAATAACCATTCTGTAAATGACTTTGGTTACTTCTCAGGATCATCCACTCAAACAACCTTGACATGTCACTGTTGTTGCTTAGATCTTCACACAAAAATGTTTTTTCACTGGCACAGTATAGAGGACTCAAGAATTCAGAGAAGCGTTTGTAGATTAAAAACAAAAACAAAAAGATAAGAGCAGTGCTTAAGCAAGGCAAATCTCAGACTGTAGTTTTTGGCTTCAATTACAATAGTCATATTACTTGAGTGATATTTAGATTTTAGGAGAACCCTAAAAATGAGTGGCCATATAATTTTCACTTTTAGAGTTTCTCCTTTCCTATTAAGAAATAGACTCTAAGTTTAGTCAAGAAAGTATTTTCCTTCAGAAATCTGTCCTATAAATTGATCAACTTAGTTCTGTTAACTACTCCCAGATTGATAACAAGTTGGAAAAATATACCACACAATATCAAACAAATAACTGTGAACTAAATTAATTAACACAAGTAATTCTCCACTTTGGGCACATGTTTGACTCTGTTCTTAAAAGCTTAAATACTGAATAAAAACCAACTGATGTCATGAAGAGCCTTATACATTTGCTGAACACTAGGAAAATCTAAGAAGCACAATCTCAAAAATTCAAAGTAAAGAGACATAACTCCTTTAAAGTCATATAATTAGAGATAAGACTGCAGGGAAAACTGAAAGGTCATAAAAAGAATGCTGCCATCTACTGTCAAGAAGTCCAGGATTCAAATCCTGGCTCAGTTATTTGGCAGCTGTACAAGCCTCAACAAGCTACTTAAGCTTTCTGAAAGTCAGTTTACTCAGCTGTGAAGTGAGAATAATACCATCTCAGAGAACTGCTGTGAAGATCCAATGTCGGAGTATTTGCAACCAATGTAGCTCCCAACACACCGTAAATGGGATGTATGTAAACACATAAATTCCCTTCTTCCAACTCCTCTGTATGGTTGTGGAACAGTTATGTTCTTGGGGAAAACAAAATGAAACTGTGCTTAAATATCTTAAGAATACTGAAAGAGACAGATGTAGTGACACACATCTGTAATCCCAGAAACAGGGCTGAGGCAGGAGGATCTCAAGTTCAACATGAGCCTCAGCAATTTAGCAAAACTCTGTGCTGAAATGACAAACAAAGCCAGAGATGTAGCTCAGTGATAAAGCACCCTGAGTTCAGTCTCCAATTCGGCTTTAAAAAAAAAAAAACTGAGAAATTCTGATATATGATAAACACATGAACCTGAAAACACTATGCCAAATGAAATAAGCCAGTCCCAAAAGGACAATTATTATATGATTCCTGTTAAGACAGCGTAAGACATCCCTAGAGTAGTCAAACAGAAACAAAGTACAATGTGCTATGTGGGGGTTGCAGGGCAGTAATGGAGAGCTCCTAAATGAGTATAGCTGCAGTTGGGAAAGTGGGAGTTTTGGATATGGATGGTAGTGATAGACACACAAGCATGGAAATGTATTAATACCACAGAACTGTAACCATTAAAAATGGTTAAGATGATAAATATTATGTATAGTTTATCATACACATAAACAGAATATAGTGCTACGTATTTAATGGAGAGCCTTAAATTCTCTTGAAAAAAAGAATTATTTGTAAGTAATCATATTGCAGTTTACCTATTCCAGCACCCAGGTTGGAGAGAGATCTATGGGAGAAAAACCAGAGAATTCTACCGTTCTGAGCTATCTCAGCCAGGCCCTCCTTGCTGGGAAATAATCCACTACCTGTCCCTAGTCAACTCTCTGTCCCTACAATGACTGTCCCAAGCATCCACCATTTTCTCAAGCCCTCCAAACAACCCATTTTACCTCCTCTTGCAGAAGACCCTGCTGATAATCCACACAGGTGATTGTCCCTTAACTTTCCACAGATCCACTTCACACCTAACTATTCACAAAAATCAGCAACCCCATTTCTCAGCCTCTGAAGAGAAGTTCACACATTTTTTCCCTTATATTTTTGTACTCATCCTCTCCCCTCCACCTCTGGGAACATGCTTTTCCTTTTGTCTACGGTCTCCTCCTCTTCTACTACTACTGCAAGTATATAGGTAAGCTCACACAATGAGTAAGGTATTATGCTAAAATAAAGACCTTCCTTCATCTACTTCCTATTTTAAATTGCTTTAAAAAAAAAAAGTCATCCACAATCATTGTCTCTACTCATTAACACCCACTGCACTCAGCCACTGAAATGAAGTTCCTAATGCCACAACTTTTCTAGCCTCTGACCCTAGTCTCATTTTACCTCTCATCCCATCTTGAACCCCTGGTATTACGGATGACCCCCAACGCCACCCCTCTTTGAACTATTCTTGGGCGGTTCTTTTCCTGTGTGCTCTTTTTATGTTGGCATGTCACCAAGTCCTCTGTGTGGCACTCTCTCACCTTGCTCTGTAAGGTCTCCTTGGGTAAACTCACCCATTCACATCCATGTGACTCCACACTAGTCATCTCCATTTAGGACTTGACTCAAATGCCAATCTTCCCAGCCCTCCTCAGGATGAACAAACTGCAAACGTCCTGAGCAGTGTGTATGTGAGGCCACAATGCTCACCATATGGCACTGCTCATACTGGTTTCTTGCTCCAAAACTATCACTAAAACCTACCCTATGCAGCACCACACGATCAGAACTCTGCCTTACTCATTTTTCAGTCAGGTCCAGATATCTCCTTTATGGCTGATGCTGTCTTTCTCTAACTGCAGGTCTCCAAGCCTCAAGGCTCAGCGACTGCACAGACACATGAGAGACAACATGAGTGCATCCACGATGAAGCTTGGGAACATCATTTACTCGTTCATTCAACTAACGTTTATTAGACGTGAGGATGCACCATCGAGTGTAGCTCAGCCCTTCCTCCTAAGGAGCTACAAGTAGGGAAAACAAACACACAAACAGGTATTAGAAACACATGTAGTAGCAGTCTAGTGACAGAGTCCCAGGACATTCTAGAGACAAAGGGACATAAATAGAGGACAATTTATACTGCAAGGGTAGGGCACTGGGAACAGAAGAGATGATCAAAGAAACTGGTAAGGCTGATGATGCTCCAAAGAAAATATACAGGAAAGAAGTGGGGTTAAGATGATAGGAGATGGGAAAAGGAAAATGTATGAACCAAATTAAAGTTTTTTGTCCACTGCCCAAGTCCAAGTAGTAAAAAGCCATGATGAGAGAATCTTTGCAAGTATATCCAGATCTTTAGTTGTAAAAATAAATAACATAGCAATCTCCTGACACACATTCACACTGTCTTTTTATTTCCTGCCCCACTCTCTTGTCCACAGACATGAAGGAAAAGCTTAGTATCTATGTAGTGAAAACTAAGAACCTACCTGGCACTGCTGCCAGTGGGAGCCTGCACCCCTCTTGCTGCCACTCACGGCTGCATCCCAGCCTCCCACCCTCCGCTATTCCTTCTGCCATCCGACCCTTTTCATCTCTTCCCGTGCTCAGTGCTGAACACTCTGCAGCTAGACATCATCTGAGGCTGCCCTACTTATTGAAAGATGATGTGACTGAGAACCTATCTTTTTGTGCTAAAAGGAACTTATCAACAAAAGTTCTTTGATCACGGCATAAAGATTACTCTTTAATTTGGAACTACAGTCATTACTGCAATTGTGGTTTAGTTTCTCTAAGTCTTTGGTAGACCCAAAGTTGTTGTTTTTTTTCCTTAGAAGAAAAATAACTCTATTGCAAAACATAAAATGAAATCATCATCATCACACCGTAGATAAAACTTGAGTAGAGTTTCATTAAACTCTACTTAAACATTCAACTTAAGTTTAAGTTAATTTAAATTTAAGTTGACATTCAACTTAAATTTGAGTAGAGAAAACTCAAATTTAATTTCTGAAGTTTTTGGTGTTTAACTATACAATTTCCTAGTCCACTTCATCTCAAATCCTTATAGAAACATCAAAATATGTTCATGTCACATAAGAAAACTTGTAAAATATTTTCGTATTTTTGCTCTATCTTAATTATTTTACTAATGCGAAATCTAATTATATACATGAACAAGTATATAATATAAAATAATCTTTCAATGTAGTATTTACATTTGTCAGCTACTATTTTAATCATATTTAGTATATACTAATTGCAAGTTCAGTTAACAAACCATGAATAATAGAGTCATGCTTGAAGGTAAGAGGGAAAGACAAGGAAAAAATAGGTGAGGTGGTACCTTGTGTAGACTGTGTTTTAAACTCACACTGACTAGGGGAAGGGAATGAAGGGGAGGAGGAGCTGAAGACAGCTAAAAGCAGCATCTGAGCAGTTAAAAAAAAAATAGTAGAGTTCACTTACAGTTAAAAAGATTCCCTGAAAACACAAATGAGGCAAAAATCCTCCTCCATTCCCCTCCATCCAAGAACTGAGCAGAAGTACCATTCCTGGGATGCTTGGTGATGCTAAAAAGAGGTAAGAAGATGTAAGATCTCAAAATCCAAGAGATGAATGGCATGCCAGCCACTCATCCTCCCACCTCAAGCACTTTTTAAAAAGTTAATCATCGAATTAAATGTTATAATCCAATTTCCAAAATTGTTCTACTCCACTTAAACTGCTGTCACCTATGATCATCTTTTGCAGGCAAATGCGTTCATTTCAAACATATTCTCTTCAAATTCGGCAACATCTGACGCTCCTGATCACTCCACTTTTTTCATTCCTGACAGAAACACAGCTGGCTCTTCCTTCTCTCTACTGCTATAGATCGGGTTCCCTTCCCTAATCATATTCTAAATGATGCTTCTGCCACAGGTCTGATCCTCAGTAGTCTGCTCTCTCTACATTCGAAGCCCTTGAAAAACTGAATCATCAGTGCTGGGGTGGCAAGAAGAGCCTCTTTGGTTAGTCATTTCAGGGTTGTGCATTTTCAACTTCTTAAGGAGCTTCCCCAGAATGTCCAAGACGAAACAAGTACCCTTATCCCCTCAAAACTGGTTCATCTTACCCCATCTGTACTGATCATTCTGCAGATCCTTCTCACCCTCTTCCTGCCTCTTGTCCTTCTGCTATATGCCCTGGTCTCCATGTCCTACCTTTCCCCTCTCACTGTGCCCAACTACATCCATCATCACTTGACTGATGACCTCACTGGAGTTTACCTACTACTTCCTTTCTTCAATTCATATTTGACCTTGCTACCAAATTAATATTCCTCTACCATGGTTATTTTCCTTTTCAAAATTATACCATCACTCCTTTTCTTTTGAACGCAACAAGTGTGGTGGTTTAAAATTTATTCCCAGATTCTTCAACACTCCTCTCTGTAAAAGGTGAAACCTAGGTCCCCTCTCCTCTTGACTGTGGGCTGAATTTATAGCTTGCATCTGATGAAAATGTGGCAAGAGCAATATGTGGTTTCCAAGACTAGGTCAAAGAGGGCATGAAAGCTTCTGCCTGGTTTCCTTGGACTGATGATCTGGGGAGCGAAGCTGCCATGTTGTAAGGGCACTCACACAGTGAGGGAGGGACTGAGGCCTCCCACCATGGCCCTGCATGGATCTGCCAGTCACGTGAGGCACCATCTTGCAAGCACTTCCTGCAGTCCCAACAAGGCCTTCAGAAGACTGCAACCTGGCTAACATTTGACTTGAACATCAGACAAAACCCAAGTCTTTAAGACCCTGTCAACCTGCTCCCAAATCTCTGACCCACAGAAACTGTTAAGAGATGGTAAGTGCTTATTGGTGTAAATTTGGGGGAAATTTGTTACATGCCAGGGATGACTAGATCAGAATGCTCTCTGCTGCCAAGTATATTCAACCAACACTCTTCCTTTGGGCCCACACGTTTGACCACTAACTGCCCTTACTTTAACTTTGAATACAAACATGGCTTCAGTTCAGGCCAGTTATTTCACTGACCTCAAATGAAATGAGGTGACATGCATACTTGGTTCTTTCTGCTAAGCCAGAGCCAGCACTTTCTTCCAGGCTCAACTCAAAGTCTACTTACAGGAGAATTTTTAGTATTTTTAAGCATACTTAAATAATCATATATCTACAACTATATTGTATCATTTAAGGTAGAAGTATGACTTCCAGGCTTTTTGTTGTAGCTTTAGTTGTTTGTGGTTTTATTTAAATATTTTTTTAGTGGTAGATAAACATAATGCATTTATTTTTTTTAAATATATATATATTTTTTAGGTGTAGATGGACACAATATCTTTATTTTTATTTATTTTATGTGGTGCTGAGGAGTGAACCCAGTGCCTCACAAATGCTAGGCAAGTGCTCTACCACAGAGCCAAAACCCCAGCCTCAGTTATTTTTATATTCCCCATATTAACGAACACACAGAACATTTTAATTAACTTTTATGATTTTTCTTTAAACAAAACTTTGAAGGTCTTCTAACTTTAAAACCATGTCATATAGTTTGGAGAGAGAATTTGGCAGCATATATTACCCCAGACCTACACAGCCTATCAATAATTCCATTTTCTAGAAATTTACTGGAGGTATAATCACTCATGCAAGGTATACAAGTACAAGGATATTCCATATAATACCATTTGGAAGAGGAAAAATTAAAAGCCACCTAAGGGTAATAGAGGAAAAGTTCAATCAAATTAGGGCACAACAGACTGCCATGAATTCATTTTTTAAAATGAAATAGATCAACATGTACTAACCTGTTCAGATATCCATGGCTAAGTGGAAAAAATGCAAGTTGCACAAAGAAAATAAAATATTTAAGAATAAATTTAAAACTGAGGATGTGGCTCAGTAGTAGACTACTTGCCTGGCATGTGCAGGGTCCTGGGTTTGTTCCCCAGCACCCGAAAAACAAATAAATAAGTATTGATTTAATAAGAAATGTAGAAAATTTTAAAACACCCCTAAAAAAGGCACAAATGGAGACTTGAACAAATAGATGACTTAGTTTATACAAACTAAATTCACATTATAAAAATGTGAGTCCAGCCGGGTGCAGTGGCACATGCCTGTGATCCCAGCACTTTGGGAGGCTAAGACAGGAGAATCACGAGTTCAAAGCCAGCCTCAGCAATGGCGATGCACTAAGCAACTCAGTGAGACCCCGTCTCTAAGTAAATACACAAAATAGGGCTGGGGATGAGGCTCAGAGGTCAAGTACCCAAATTCAATCCCCGGTACCAAAACAAAATTAAAATAAAAATGTGGGTACACCATCATTTATTAATTTAACAAATATACCAATAATATTTTAATGGAAGCAGATAATTAATACAGAACCTCATATTGAAAAATATTTTCCATATTAATGGACAAAAAAACACTAAAGTGCTGGAAGGGCATGCTTAGTCCTTCAGACATTAAATCACACTACAAAGCCTCGGTAATGGAAAGTATGGTCCTGGCACACAGATAAACCAGTGGATTAATACAGAAAGGGTGAAAAAACAGACCCATATAGAAATGCAGCTTTAGGGCTGTACATGAAAGAGCAACATCTAAAAATCACTAGCACAAAAACTGACTCAATAAACTGTTAAAAAGACTGGCTAGCCATTTGGAAATAGACAAAATTAGATCCACATCTCTTACCATACACCAGAATAAACACTAAATGAATCAAGGACGTAAACATAAAATAATGAATATTAGTATTAGTAGGGAAAAAATCAGTTCCTCTTTAATCTCAATGTATGGAAAGGCTTGCTAACTATGACTTGAAACCAGGAAAAACACAAGATTGATCAGTTACCTAAACATTTTTTAAAAATTCTTTGTATGGCAAAAAATAAATGAATAAAAAAAGATAAAATTGGCAAAAAATATTTGCAGCACATCACAGATAAAGGGCTACAATCCATAACAAAGAAGTCTCAAAATTAGAGAAGACTATCTCAAAAGAAAAATGTTGTTCCACACACATATGTAACCTGTATACACATACACATTTAAACACATTGAAAACATGCTTAATTTCACTCATAATAAAAGCAATGCAATCAAAATTATACTAAGATGCTATTTCTCAACTATTCAGACTGGCAAAATTTGTCAGTATAAAAAATTGCTCTTGGGCTGGGATTGTAGCTTAGTAATAGAGTTCTCACCTCGCATGTGTGAGGCACTGGGTTCGATCCTCAGCATCACATAAAAATAAATAAAAATAAAAAGATATTGTGTCCATCTACAACCCAAAAAAATATTTTTTTGAAAAAATTGCTCTTGCTGGGCACACTGCTGCACACCTGTAATCCCAGTGGCTCAAGAGGCTGCAGCAAGAAGGATCCTGAGTTCAAAGCCAGCCTCAGCAACTTAGTGAGGCCTTGTCTCACAATAAAATAGAAAGAGAGCTAGAGATGTAGTTCAGAGGTTAAGCACACTTGCATTCAATTTCCAGCACCAAAAAAAAAAAAAAAAAAAAAAAATTGCTCTTTTCCAGGCTATGGAAAAACAGCTGTCTTACACAAAGCTTGGAGACATGACCATTCTAGATCTTTGGAAAGAAAGGAACATCACAAGCAACATTCTCTAAAAGAGGAAAGAAATGCTCAAAGACTAACAACTGCTCAGGAGCCAGCCTGAGCAGGCTCTTCTACCAGCCAAATGTGGAACAATTTGAACATCAAAAGATAACTTATTAGGGCTGGGGTTATGGCGCAGTGGTAGCGTGCTCATCTAGCATGCGTGAGGCACTGGGTTCGATCCTCAGCACCACATATAAATAAAATAAAGATATTCTGTCCACCTACGACTAAAAAATAAATATTTAAAAAAAAAAAAGATAACTTATTAAGAATATAGAAGGAAGCCGGGCGCGGTGGCTCAAGCCTGTAATCCCAGCACTTAGGGAGGCTGAGACAGGAGAATCGCGAGTTCAAAGCCAGCCTCAGCAATGGCGAAGTGCTAAGCAACTCAGTGAGACCCTGTCTCTACATAAAATACAAAAAAATAGGGCTTGGGATGTGGCTCTGTGGTCGAGTACCCCTGAGTTCAATCCCCAGTACCACAAAAAAAAAAAAAAAAAAAAAGAATATAGAAGGAGCTGGGCACGGTGGCACATGTCTGTAATCCCAGAACTTTGGGAGGCTGAGACAGAATCCCAAGTTCGAAGCCAGCCTCAGCAACAGTGAAGTGCTAAGCAACTCAGTGAGACCCTGTCTCTATATAAAATACAAAATAGGGCTGGGGATGTGGCTCAGTGGTCAAGTACCCCTGAGATCAATCCCTAGTACCAAAAAAAAAAAAAAAAAAATTGAATACAAAAGGGCTGGGCTTATGGCTCAGTGATAGGGTGCTTGCCTAGCACATGTGAGGCACTGTGTCTGATCCTCAGCACCACATATAAATAAGTAAAATAAAGATATTATGTCCATCTACAACTAAAAATATTTTCTAAAAAATAATAATACAGAAAGTGAGACTACACTGATATAAATATACAAATGAGAGAGAAAAAAGAAGCTCTTCTTTGGAGAAGAAACCCAACTAATAATGAAGGAACAATGAAAATTTTAAAATCATAGGCTACCATCGTAAGAATAACTGATTCAGAGCCGGGTGCTGTGGCACACACCTGTAATCCCAGCGCTGAGGCAGGAGGATTATGAGTTCAAAGCCAGCCTCAGCAAGGGCAAGGTGCTAAGCAACTCAGCGAGACCCTGTCCCTACATAAAACACAAAATAGGGCTGGGGATGTGGCTCAGTGGTCAACAAGTACCCCTGAGTTCAATTTCCAGTACCAAAAAAAAAGAATAACTGATTCAGGCAAGAGGCATCGAGGGATTCTATCTGTAGACTAGGCATCAAAATTTGAACAGGAAAGGGACAGTAATAAAACCTAAATCTTTCACTTTATAATAGTTATTACTTTGAAAGGAAGAAGGAGTGACTTTTCTGGGACAACAATGGAGAAGCCTGGCGTTAGCCAAAGGACCAGAGTTAACCTCATCAGGGATGGGCCCACAGACATCATGTGCCTCCAAATAGATGCACTGAGAACACCATATTCCTCATGCAGCATTTTTACCCAAAGTGCAAAACCTGAATCCAGCCTCAAGGAATCATCAAACAAACCAAAGTGAAGGACATTCGGCATGGTAATTGGCTGGTACTCTTCAAAAATGCCAATGCCACAAAACACTAAGAGTTCAGATGAAGGGACACTAAATATAATGTATGATCTGAGAAATTTTTACATCAAGCTACTTTAGGGATAATCGACAGAATCTGAATAATGTCTGTAGTTAGATATTGTTATTATATCAGTGTAAATTTTTTTTTTTTTGGTACTGGGGATTGAACTCAGGGGCACTCGACCACTGAGCCACATCCCCAGCCCAATTTCGTGTTTTATGTAGAGACAGGGTCTCACTGAGTTGCTTAATGCCTCGCCATTGCTGAGGCTGGCTTTGAACTTGCAATTCTCCTGTCTCAGCCTCCCTAAGTGCTGGGATTACAAGCGTGAGCCACCGCGCCCGGCTATCAGTGTAAATTTTTGAAACAGAATAAACTTATAAGAAGAAGGGAGTAAAATAATTATATATGCCTTTGTTTGTTTTGGTGGTGGTACTGGAGACTGGACCCAGAGGCACTCTACCACCAAGTGACATCCCTGGCCCTTTCTGTTTTTGTTTTAATTAATTAATTTATTCTAATTAGGTATATATGACAGCAGAATGCATTTCGATTCATTGTACACAAATGGAGCACAACTTTTCATTTCTCTGGTTATACAAGATGTAGCACTGTACCATATGTCCATCTCTCTCATTCTACCATCCTTTCTGCCCCCATGCCCACTACCCTCTCCTTCCTATCCTTTGCCCAGAGTTTCTCCATTCTCTCCTCCCTGCCATTATGGATCGGCATCTACTTATCAGAGAGAATATTTACCTTTGGTTTTTTGGGATTGGCTTACTTTACTTAGTATGATATTCTCCAACTCCATCCATTTACCTGCAAGTGCCATAATTTTATTCTCTTTTAATGCTGAGTAATATCCTATTGTGTATATATACCAGTTTCTTTATCCATTCATCTACTGAGGAGCATCTAGGTTGCTTCCACAGTTCAGCAATTGTGAATTGTGCTGCTATGAACATTGATGTGGCTGTATGCTTTTAAGTCTTTAGGGTATAGACTGAGGAGTGGGATAGCTGGGTCAAATGGTGGTTCCATTCCATGTTTTCTAAGGAATCTCCATACTGCTTTTCAGGTTGGTTGCACCAATTTGCAGTCCCACCAGTAACATATGAGTGTGCCTTTTCCCTCACATCCTCATCAACACTTATTGTTGCTTGTATTCTTGATAACTGCCATCCTGCTGGAGTGAGATAAAATCTTAGTTTTGATTTGCATTTCTCTACTAGAGATGTTGAACATTTTTTCATATATTTGTTGATCGATTGTTATTTCTCCTTCTGAGAAGTATCTGTTCAGCTCCTTAGCTCATTTATTGATTGGGCTGTTTTTTTGGTGTTAAGTTTTTTGAGTTCTTTATATATCCTTCTCCAGCCCTTTTCTAAAAGGTATTATTATTTTATTTTAAGACAGAGTCTTGCTTAGTTGCTGAGGCTGTCCTTGAACTTGGAATCCTGTACCTGACTCCCAGGAGTTGCTGGGATTACAGGCACATGCCACCATGCCTGGCCCAGTAGCTATTCCCCACCCCCCATTATTTTTTTATTGCTGCATTGTAGCTGTATGTAATGGTGGGATTCATCACCACATATTTGTACATGCACACAATATAACAATACAATTTGGTCAATATCACTCTCCAGTATTTTCCCCTCCTCCTCCCTCTGGTCCCTCTCCCCTGCTCTACTGATCTCTCTTTAATTTTCATGACATTCTCCCCCAATACACCTTTCTTTTCCTTTCTCCTCTCTAGCTTCCACATTAGAGAAAATATATGAGCCCTAACTTTTGAATTTCGCTTATTTCACAATGTTCTCAAGTTCCATCTATTTTCTTGCAAATGACAACTTCATTCTTCTTTATGGCTGAATAAAACTCTATTGTGTATATACACCACATTTTCTTTATCCATTCATCCACTGATGGACATCTAGGCTGGTTCTATAGTTTGGCAATTACTGACTTGCGCTGCTATAAACATGGGTATGAATACATCATTGTAGCATGATAATTTTAATTCTTTAGGGTAAATGTCAAGGAGTGGTATAGCTGGGTCATATACTGGACTCATTGCTAATCTTTCTCAAAAGAACCTCCATACTGGGGCTGGGGTTATGGCGCAGTGGTACTGTGCTCGCCTGACATGCGTAAGGCACTGGGTTCGATCCTCAGCACCACATAAAAATAAAAATAAAGATATTCTGTCTGCCTACAACTAAAAAATAAATGTTTAAAAAAAAAAAAAGAACCTCCATACAGATTTCCACAGTGATTATACTAAATTTACAATCCTACTAACAATGTAAAAGTGTTCCTTTTCCTCCACATCCTCTCCAGCATTTATTATTGTTTATATTTTTGATGACTGCCATTCTGACTGGTATAAGAGGAAATCTCAGTGTAGTTTTGATTTTCAATAGCTATTAAAAAATTACACACAAATGTAAAGAGATGACTTTTCTGAATAGAAGCAAAAAGAAAAGCATACATATCAATAATAGTGATAAATTACTCCTATGGTAGGGATTTGGGAATTGGGATTTAGGAGATGGGGAGGAGGAGATAGGACTAGGAGACTAAAACAAATGTTTATACTCCAGTTTTATTGTTCTAAAATAAACAATATTATGGGAGGCTACTATCTTCTAGTGTTTTTTTGTGATTTTTCAAATATACACTATACATTTAACAAAAATGTTGCTTATTCAAGACAGAACTTGAGATCAACCGAGTTCATTAAATACAAATGACCTCAATTCCATAATTCCATACCAGTAATCTCATGTTAACACCAGCTGGTTAAGAGAAAAAAGTTTATAAAATGATTTTTCTATGAAGAAAACAGTCTGTGTGTGTGTACAGTCCCACCAATAGAGCCTTGTGTGTGTGTATAGTCCCCCCAGTAGTCCCAACCCAGAGCCTTGTGCATGCATGCTAGGTGAGTGCTCTACCAAGCTAGGTAATTGAGTCTCAAGAAACTATGCACACCCTCTCCAGGAGGCAGATTTTAAGTGTTCACAGCACTGTTGTTCATAAGGGAATATTAGCAGCCACAAAGAGAAAATGTGGCATATTCACACAGTGGGAAACTATACGTCAATGAAAATGAATGGACTACAGCTACACACATCAACATCCTTAAATACTGAAATCTTAATGTTAAGAACATTAAGACAAGAAAGGGATGGGAGAATAAATCCAGTATGACTCGTTTACATAAAGATTAAAGACAGGCAAAGCTAAACCTATTATTGAGAATTACATTTATATAACTAAAGAAAAGTGATGGAATGAGTAATACAAATTTGAGAATAGTGCAAAGGAGAAGAGAGGAGGACAAGCGTCTTTCATGAGTCTGCAAAGAGACTAGCAAAGTGCTATTTTTAAAAATTTTTTTTTAGTTGTTGATGGATCTTTATTTTACTCATTATTTATATGTGGTGCTGAAGATCAAACCCAGTGTCTCACACATGCAAGGCAAGCACTCTGCCACTGAGGTACAGCCCCAGCCCCAAGTACTATTTCTTAAAGGACATCAATGTTCAATTTTATTATTATTCTTTAGACCATACATATGCACAATATGGACTTTTGCACAACAACATAATGCTGTAATGTTTTAAAAGTTTTAAAATGAGTAACTGTAAACTGGGTGCAGTGGTGCACACCTGTAATCCCAGCACTTTGGGAGGCTGAGACAGGAGGATCACGAGTTCAAAGCCAGCCTCAGCAATGGTGAGGCGCTAAGCAACTCAGTGAGACCCTGTCTCTACATAAAACACAAAATAGGGCTGGGGATTTGGCTCAGTGGTTAAGTAACCCCCTGAGTTCAATTCCTGGTACCAAAATAAATAAATAAATAGATAAATAAATAAGTAAATAAATAAATAGCAAAGAAAACAAGTAACTGTAACATGACATTAAATGTGAATAACTAGATGTGAAGGTGTTAGAGGTTCGTTTCCACTTACCTGATAGCAGTTTTCCTAAATAAGAATAAACAAACCCACCCCTGGCTGAAAGGAATTCTATTCCCAAGAGTTTGTTACATGTTTAAAGCAAATGTACAGATGGCAAAAATCTCCAAACATGTTAGGACAATGAGACTGTAACCTCTTCAAAAATCACCATCTATGTGAAAACATTATTCCTAAAATATGTATAACTGCATATCTGTATGCACATGTTTTTATGTATACATATATCTGGATGTGTATGTACATGTATATACATAACCTTCCTAGCTAGCTCTGTCTGCTCAAAGGGTTTCTAATACCATTCTCCCAAAACAACTCAGGGTGGCTGAAAGAAATGGTTGATTCCAGAGGGGTTGGGTATTGCACCGCTCAGTGGTAAAGTACTTGCCTAGCATGCTTGAGACCCTGGTTTTTACCTCTAACACTGGAAAGAAAGAAGTTGGCAGAAGGACCTTGAATGTTGTGATGTCAGGAAAGCAAAGAACTCAAAAAACAGTATCAACGACACAACAAAAACCAGTGGGTGTGTGGCACAAAAAAAAGAAGCCAGCTTAAAGGAGCTACCACTGACCAAATGTCAGACACCAAAATAATTAAGCACCCTTATGATACCATGGGGGGACAGGAATTCATGAAAATATACTAATAATAAATAGGACAGAAAGTGAAGGATATTTGCACGTTAAGAGTGTCTCCCCTCGGGCTGGGATTGTAGCTCAGCGGTAGAGCGCTTGCCTCGCATGCGTGAGGCCCTGGGTTCGATCCTCGGCACCATATACAAAGCAATGAAATAAAGACATTGTGTCCATCTACAGCTAAGAAAAAAATAAAAAAAAAAGAGTGTCTCCCTATACATGACTTATTATTGCAAAAGAAGAACAAAAAACACTAATTATACAGTGAAGAAATCAGACTGACACCCTCCTTGCCCAGTGATCAAAATTAGCATAACCCGACAGGGACAGATGGCCAGCATGTGTTTCCAGATGTCACAGCCTGAGGCACACACCACCACCTATGGGGTATCCTTTAAGAATAAGTAACCTTGAATCCATCAGATGAGGAAACAGCTGACAAACACAAAATGAGGAACTTCCTATTATTTGTTTTTTAAAAGACTAGTACTAGATTCTTCAAAAATGTCAGTCTGACAAAAGATCTAGACCTATAGAAATATTGCAGATTAAAAGACATTAGACCTGGGACTATTATATCTGACCCTAGGCCAGATTTCATACCACAAAGGGGAAAATATTATTAAGAACTTTACCACATCAACTGACAAAATCGCAACACAAATAAATAGCAGTTTAAATTGAAATATTTCTTTTATTTTAAAATTTGTTTTAGTGGTTGATGGATCTTTATTTTATTCCTTTATTATTTATATGTGGTACTGAGGATCAAACCCAGTGCCTCATGTATGCTAGGCAAGTGCTCTACCACTGAGCTATGGCCCCAGCCCTAAACTGAAATATTTTAACAATATAAATCCATGAAGTAGTAACTCTTAAGAGAATATCCCTATTTTTAGGAAATACAAAGGGCTATGGTATCTTCAAATGATTCAGAAAAACTAAATAAATACACAGAAATATGGAGAGAATAAGAGAACACACACAAATACTAAACAGAAAATGTTAATGTGAAATTGGGTAAAAACTAATATCCTTAGTTCTTTTGGCAAACATCATTTTTTAATGGCTAACCTCTAAGAAGTTTATTCACAATTACCACAAAATAGATAAGATCAGAAGTCTTCAAAAAGAAACTATCGTAAGAAAGCTTAAATATATTAATATCAACTTTATTCTCTAAGTGTACATTTGAAAGAGAAAGTGTCCTAAAAAATGACTATGCTACATTTCAAGAAAAACAAACAGAAATAAGCTGAAACATGCAAAAGAAATTCTTCTGCGTAGTAGCAAGACTTCTCTAGAGGCAAGCTGTGTGAGGCTCCAAATTGGGGGTCTGAGCCCTAAACGTTGCTTTGGTATTTTTTCTCCCATAAAATGGAAATGGTAATTCCTACCTCCTAGGGTTGTTAACAGAATAAGAGAGTAAGTGGAATAGAGAAGAAAAAATTTTTATCCAGGTTCCCAACACATGGTAAGAAGCCATCTTTATTTCTCAATTATATTCTAACATATCTAGCATACAATTATGGGATTTCAGAAACTGATTACAAAGTGAACTAGAAGAATCCGGCACCATACTACCATAAAGAAGTTCTGATTTCAAACAACTGGTCCCAGTTTCTTAGCAAGATGACCTCTAAATGCAAAGAGCTCTCTAGAGACTAAATTCTCTTCAATGAAAATTATCCATTGAAAGCATTCAATTCTTCCTCCTCTTAACCCAATAGCAGTCTAACAACAGGCCACAGGGTATCTTCCACTTTGAACACACTGGGGTACTCCATCTCCCATAAGCTTGGTTGGCTTGACTAGTCTCCTGCAGTCTCACAGATGCCTATCAACCCTGAATGAACCAATAAAATCAATTTCTTTTACTAGCAAAGTCACACCTGGGCCTCCTGATGAAACAGTACAGTTCCTCTACTTTTGGAGTCCTGCCTGAGCAATCAGTGTTGAAATGTTAACTTTCCAGAAGCATCTATAAGCAAACCACCTGTCTTCATTAACCACAGGATCGCTAACAGGACAATGAAGTAATTCAACACTCAATGGTTAACAAAAAGTGGCTTTCAAGAGAAGAGGCACTAAGAACCAATCAATAACTTTGTGTTAGTCACATGAAAACAGAAAATAAACTGTGGCTGACTTAACTGTAGCTTTTCATGCAACATTATCTCAAAATGCTGTAAAAGGGTAATTTTAAAAGATGAATATCACAGAAGTTCACCATATAATTACAGCTGTCCCTCAGTATCCATAGGGGATTGGTTTCAGGACCCCCAATACCAAAATCCACGGATGCTCAAAAGTCCCTTAAATAACATGACCTAAAATCAGTAACAGTGGTGCACACCTACAATCCCAGCTGCATGGAAGGCTGATGCAGGAAGATCCCAAGTTTGATCCTGGGCAAACTGGTAAGACCCTCAGCAACTTAGTAAGACCCTGTCTCACAAGAAAGGAGGGGTTAGGGACTGAGCTCAGTGGGAGAGCACTCCTGGTTTCAAACCCAGTACCAAACACACACACAGGCCTAATATCTCCATAGTCCCTATATACATCCTCCAATGTACTATAAATCATCTCTAGATTACTTATAATACCTAATGTGATGTAAATGTTATGTAAATAGCTGTTCTATATTGTTTAGGAAATACATACAAGGAAAAAAGTCTGTACATGTTCAGTACAGATGTAATTTTTTCCAAGTATATATTATCCATGGTTGAATCCATATAGAAGGAACCCACAGAGAGGAAAGGCTGACCATGTATAAAAATTATCATACAGACAAACTGCTATCATGTGCAAGTAATTTACTAAGAACTTAGCTTTCTAGTATTTATTCAATAAAGTTATTTTTTTGGCCAGGGCAGTGGGAAGGTTTACTGGGGATGGAACCGAGGTGCACTTTACCACTGAGCTAGATTCCCAGCCTTTTTATTTTTGAGACAAGGTCCGAGGATTCTTAGTTACTGAGGATGACTTGAAATTTGTGATCCTCCTGCCTTAGCATCCTGAGTCACTGAGAATACAGGGCTGCATCTCAACGCCTGGTTGATGAGGTTTTCGTTTTACCTTCATATAATCTAGAAGAATCCAGCACCATACTACCATAAAGGAATATGGTAAAAACCCAAGAATAGGGGCTGGAGTTATGGCTCGCCTAGCATGCGTGAGGCACTGGGTTCTATCCTCAGCACCACATAAAAATAAAATAAAGATATTCTGTCCACCTACAACCAAAAAATAAATATTAAAAAAAACCCCAAGAATATGTCTTCTAAAAAGATGAGAAAGTAGCCAGACATTTATCACTAAATGTTCATTTTCTTAGTAGTTTTTTTAAAATACTAAGCACCTCATTATCAAATTAGTATCACTGTATCTTCAATGTAAACTGAGTCTCACTTGCCATCTTCTGCACTTTTCTACTAAAATAAAACTACAGGGCTGGGGATATAGCTCAGTTGGTAGAGTGTTTGCCTTACATGCACAAAGCCCTGGGTTCAATCCCAAGCACCACAAATAATAATAATAATAAATAATAATAATAAGGGCTGGGGCTGGGGCTCAGCGGTAGATCCTCAGCACCACATACAAAGCAATAAAATAAAGACATTGTGTCCATCCACAACTAAAAAAATATTTAAAAAATAATAATAATAATAAATAAAACTACGAAATTCTTTGTTTTTAGAGGATGATAGACTTCTATGAGAGGAATATATTAACAACCGTTCCTATTATCTCCCTTTGTGCTTTCCCCTGGGACAGTCCCAGACTTTCTGGGGATCAGCTCCTTCAAGTCTCTCCTCATTAGCAGCTCCTAAAAAATATCTTCCTACACCAAGAACTCTCTTTCTACTAAGGGGAACAAACAGCAAATGTCCCTTGTTATGGACTGAATGCTGTGTCAACATCTAATTCCTATGTTGAAACTCTTACCTATGATGGTATTAGGATGATTAGGATTTGAGAGGTAATTAAGACTAGATGAGGTGAGAAGGGTGGAGCACTCATGAATGGGACCTGTGTCCTTCTTAAGAATCCCAAGAAAGCTCACTTCCTCTCTGCCACCTTGAGGATTCAGCAAGAAGGCACCATCTATGAGTCAGGAAGCTGACACTCACCACACAGGGTGGCTAATAGCAGCTTGATCTTGGGCTTCCTGGCTCTAGAACTGTGAGAAATAAATTTCTGTTTTCACAAGCCCTTCAGTTTATGTATGGTAGTTTCTTACAGCAGCCCTAATGGACTAGCACACCTTTTAAAACTGAAAAGATAAAATTTTTCCTCCATTTTTTGGCTTCACATTTCTCTCTCTAAATTTGTTTAGGATACAATAATATTCCACACCACTACAAACCTAATAACAATGTCTATACCTGCTTATCTACTGTTTATGTTTTTTAAAGTAACAAAATCACAAAATTCAAAAACTAAAACAATTCAAAAGGTAAAAAATGATGTTCAGGGAAAATCTCCTTGTCCCCCAGATACCTAATTCCTTTTCTTAAAGACATGAAATGCTACAATTCATTTTCTATCCTTCCAGAGATTTTACAACCCTCTGCATACAAATGTTTATCAATTCTCTTGCACATTCTCCTATGCCTTGCTCTTCCTTAAAATTTTATCTTAGACAACAAAGTATATCAGAATTCAATGAGCTGCCTCTTTCTATTTTTACAGCTACATATGACTCTTTAAATATGTATAACCTGGTTTCTGTGGTTCTAGTCTCTGGTCCCACCAATTCATCTAATATATGTTGTGCCAAATGAGTGTTTGATTTTCAATTTTTAAAAAACACACCTTCCCCAAATTTCAACATTTTCTCTACGTTAAGTCATATTACAGTTGCAACATGAAGCTTCTTGGGTGCTGTTAACTATTGCACTTGTGGAGGAAAGTCCTCTTTAGCAAGCGTTTAGAAGTGAAACTTGATGTCTGCAGTTAGCATTCAAGTAGTGAGGCCAGTGATATAAACATACAACCTTGCCACATTTCAGTGGAAACCACCCAGAGCATGCAGTCCAATATGGTGAAATGATAACTACTGGTGAATCTGAATGAAGGGTATGCAGGTATTCACAGTACTATTTTTCTAAAGATTTAAATGTTTCCAATACTCACTGGTATTCCTGAGCGATTCTCCTTGTGTGCCACCTTACACCATAAAATGGTCTTTTCCCAACTCCTGAGCCTATATCCTAACCTAGCCCAGCCATATCCCTGAGCTCGCCCAGAAGAAAATGTGTACCTGTTCTTTAGCTGTTCTTAACTACCTGTCCTTCAAACTGCTCCAATTTCATGGCTCCATGGGTCTTCCCCTATTGCTGCAGTCCTCTCTTCTCTCTTCTTGCCTGTAACACCCTCTGAGGTTCTCAGACTTTCACTGCACCTCACATTTCATGGCCTGTGCACTGAGAACCCTGCTAGAGAAGAAATGCCTAGACCACAGACAAAAAGCCCTAGATCAGCAATTCCTTTGTAATTTCCAGAGCACCTGGTTCAATGCTAGGCACATGAGAGGTATTCAAAAAGTACTTACTGATGTCTGGCATGGTGGCGCATGCCCGTAATCCCAGTGACATGGGAGGCTGAGGCAGGAGGATCTCAGGTTCAAAGCCAGTCTCAATAACTTAGTAAGACCCTATCCCAAAAGAAAATCTTGAAAGGGCTGGGGATGGGGCTCAGTGGTAGAGCACCCCGGTTTCAATTCCCAGGCTCCCATTCACCCAAAAAGAAGTATTTATTGAAAAATGGGTTATTTTAAACAGTTAAAGAAAGGCTGTACTCCTGAACAATGGAAAACAGGTCTTAAAGCTCACTACAATACCTTCTCAGAGAACATCTCGTCTCTTTGGCTTTTCTCCAATGCTTTGTTTGTGTGGTACAGGGGATTGGACCCAGGGGTACTTTACCACTGAGTTACAATTCCAGTCCTTTTTTGTTTTTGTTTTAAATGTTTTTTAGTTGTTGATGGATCTTTATTTTATTCATTTATTATTTTTATGTGGTGTTGAGGATTGAACCCAGTGCCTCACACATGCTAGGCAAGTGCTCTACCACTAAGCCACAGCCACAGCCCCTTTTTTGTTTTTCTTTTGAGACAGGGTCTCGCTAACTTACTTTGGGCTTGCTAAATTGCTTACTTGCTAAATTGCTGGCCTCAAATGTTCCTCCTGCCTCAGCCTCTTTAGTTGCTAAGCTAATGGGTATGCACCACTGCATCCAGCTTTCTCCAGTACTATTAATGCATCCTATCTTTCCCATCCTTCTTTTTTAAATATTTTTATTAGTTGTTGATGGATCTTTATTAATGTGCAGTGCTAAGAATCAAACTCGGTGCCTCACACAAGCTAGGCAAGCATTCTACCGCACAACCACAACCCCCAGCCTCCTTTCCTATCCTTCTTGACAGTGGCATCTGTCTTCTTTCTCTGCTATAAAATGTCAGATTCTCCCACTGAGAATGAAAAAAAAACAAAAACAAAACAAAACCTGTTCTGCAAATCCAAACAAACCAATTCTCAAGGCCAGAGCAGCAAAATTTTCTTAAATTTTATTTAGATGATAACAAGATTAAGGCTATGATAAAGCATAAAATCTTGAAAAGAGCACCTCCCCATGACTATCTATCAAATATGCCTGCACAGTCCCCTCCCACCAGTTTGAAACTTGGAAGACCTGCCACTAGACATGTGCTTAGTTCAGTTAATAAAGATAATGCTAGAGCTGGGCATGGTGGCACACACCTGTGATCCTAACTACTCAGGAGACTGAGACAGGAGGATCACCAGTTTGAGGCCAGCCTGGAAAACTCAGCAAGACCCTGTCTTAAAGTAACAAGTGAAAAGTTGGGGATGTAGCTCAGTTGTAGAGCACCTCTGGGTTCAATACCCAGTACCACACACATACACAAACACAATGCTAGGGGCATTTCAATACAGAGATAACCGGCAAGTTGATTCAGGTGATAACCTTTTTCTAACAGAAGTACATGTTGGAAGAGCTGATTCACTAACAAAAAAAATAGGAATGCTATCTACTAAAAAATAGGAATTGTATCTACTTAAGATAAAACACTAACAAACTGCACAAATACACAACAAGAAGCAGCTGAATCTCTAATTTTCCCCACCTCTGGCTACATCACACACTTGGGCGGGACCCTCAAATACAACCTTCCAATAATTCAGTTCCAAAGAGTTTAAACACCTATTTCAACATCTCATACCTTACAATATGTTTAAATCAAAGCTACTTTAGTACTCAAATGCTCTTCTCATGCTGTTCTACCAATTTTATCTAAATCTCCTAACTTTGAATCTCTGCCCCAAAAGCACAATGGATAAAGGAACACCTAACTGTAGTCAATTATGCCACTAACCAGGTGTGTACATTTAAGTAAATTGTCTCATCTATCAAACAAGACTGAATTCCATTAGCTCTGAAGGCCATGATAGCTGGACCATTCTATGATCCTTGCCTATGGCACAAGTCATAGTTCCTATTTAACACAAATTTAACTATCACATTTTGAAACCAAACTATTACAGTTTAAGCAATTTAAAAACATTTGTGTAATCCAAAAAATATTTTTGTTTACCAAAATTTTCATAAATAGAAAGAATCGTAGCTGGGCATGGTGCTATAGGCCTGTAATCTTAGTGACTCAGGAGGCCAAGACAGGATGATCCCAAGTTCAAAGCCAGTCTGGGCAATTTAGGGAGATCCTGGTCCAAAATTTAAGTAACAGAATGGAGATGTAGCTAGATGTAAAGTGCCCCTGGATTCTATCCTCAGTACCACAAAAAATACATTAAAAAACCAATCCTGAGCCAGGTGCAGTGGCGCATGCCTATAATCCTAGCACTTGGGGAGGCTGACACAGGAGAATCGAGAGTTCAAAGCCAGCCTCAGCAACAGTGAGGCGCTAAGCAAGTCAGTAAGACCTTGTCTCTACATAAAACACAAAATAGGGCTGGGGATGTGGCTCAGTGGTCAAGTACCCCTGAGTTCAATCCCTGGTACCCTCCCCCAACAAAAAAAAAGAATCCTGAAATTCATTACCTAAATTTTGGCAGAGTGGCCTTCAAACTTCCATCTGAAACCTATTGGAATGACTACTGAAACAGTCAAAAGACACTGGAGTTATACACTTCACATGTATTTTCCATTCAACATGAAATTGTTATATAAACACTAATTCTTCAGAAATACTTTGTACCTTTATAGAGTTTTGTAGACTACAATCTTCAACATCACAGTAGAAGTTGCCTTAAGCTTTGGACTGTCATTAGGCTAAAAAAGGTAGTGTGGAAAGTGCAGGATGTTACTAGGCCATCAATACAAATGCAAAAGGTAAAGGAGGACTGAAGAAACAGGAAAAAACCCACAAAAAAAAAAAAAGTTAGGAAACACTGAGGGAAGAAGAAAAAAGAGTAAGTCTGGGAATTCTGCTCAGTGGCAGAGCGCTTGCCTAACATGTCTGAGTTCCATCCCTGGTACTGCAAAAGAAAAAAAGAGAATAAACAAGCAGAGGAATAGCCAAAAACTGGCTGCCAGCATGCAGGGCATACCAGCATCCCACAGAACTTTCAGACAGATTCCAGATACTTTTAAGGTTTTTATCTGTTTTCTTTTGTTTAGTTTGGACAGCAAGTTTACCCAGCAAGGACATGTTTACTTGTGTCAGCTTTTAGACTTCAATACTGACGATCAGGAAGATTCTAACACTTGAAAAGTAACCCGGAGTCCACAGTCCAAAATATGCTGGATGGTTTACCTGTAATGTCCACAACTCCACGTGTTCCTCTTGAGGAATCTTGCCAGTGCTTAGGTCTCTTACTCCAAAAGAGCACACTGATGGGAAAATACATTTAGCAAGTGATATGTAAACATACACAATTCCAAGTCCTTGCTCGAAAACAAATGCTGCCCTCCAACAACAACAAAATATGGTTAGAACACAGGCACTTCCAGTAGACTCTCCGGATGCCACTGTGGCTTTCCACAAGAATGTAGGGCTCCTGTCTGGGTTAAGAGGCTATAACCACTGAGACAAGAATGATCCCAGGATATCGTACTGCCACCATGTCCCACACAAAAGAGCAAACACTCTGCAGTTATTACAAGGGTAATCTTTTACAAAATTTTAGAGCAATTCTACTGTTTGGAATCCCAAATCTTTGATTTATTTTTTGTGGTGCTGGCAATGAAACTCGAAGCCTCATGCATGCTAAATATGTTCTCTATCACTGAGATACATCCCCAACCCTGATCTTTTTTTTTTTTTTTGAAAAACATGAATCTTGAAAATATTCTGCAGATGATATAGAATGATTAAATGGAATACTGATTCATTCATTAAGCCTATAAAGTCCTTGTTGCAAACTGCTTTTTAGATAGTAATAGAGATAAGATGGCAAAGGGTAAATCCTTCTGTTCCTTTTCAAAAGGAATTAAATTAGCAGCAGAAGGAATCTCAATTTAGAGTGGGAGCAAAGGGAGATTTTGGTATCTCTTCCCATGAAAATAGGAGAAGCATATACATACATTAGCACAGAAACTTCACAAACTAAAATGCATAAATTACATATTTCAAAGATAAAAATCCAAAAAAAGCTATGATGGCATATATATAATATATATACATGTACATATATCTATATATATAACATATATATACACACACACATTTCACTTGTTCCACCAAATACCTGCATCTTCAGGCAAGAAACACTAAAAGCGAAGAGCCATTACCATTCTTCTGTGATAGAGCCTATATAAAGTAGTATTGTAAAATTCTGAAGAGCTATTAAAATAGGAAAAGTCAAAGAAATAGAATGACACTGAGGACAAAGGTTATTAAATGTTCTTAGCACAGCAATAAACTCTGGAAACAATTAAAAACTACTTTTTAAAAACTCGACAGTATGTGCAATGACTGCATGACACATCAATATAAAATCAGAAAGCAAAAACAACTGCCACTGGCCTTGACAATGGAGAGATAAGCAGCCCGGTGAAGTTGTGAACATAACAAAAATATTCAGTACATTCTAACAAAAACTCCCCTCAGAACAGGACACAAACACTCAAGGTCACAGGCCATGTATAAGGAAGGCCATGTACACGTGCAAGAGAAATATCTGAGGTGGGCTCTGTGTACACAGGTTAGTTCTAGTGCTAAGCAAGTTCCCAGATGCTCCCCAGTGGTTTCAATACCACCACTGGAAGGATGTCTTTAGAAGAAAGCCGCCTCCTGCTGGGAAATGAAAAGCAGCAGAATCTTCCAAGTTGGGTGGGTGAAGAGTGGGCAACCTTTCCCAAGTGGAGGGTTCAGGTTCAACTGCTAGGGCCTCGAGGTAGATGGCAACAGTAGGCAGAAAGGCGCCCGTGCAACCCACTCTAACTCCAGGAGGAGGAGGGCAGCCACACTGCAGTCTAGTTCAAGTCCTGGATCTTCTCACACTGAGCCTCAAAAACATTACCCCTTTCCATTCACAGGCATCCTTCAGAAAGTTACAGTGCTCCTGTGAGGGTCTGCAGCCTTACCACCATGCAAATAAACTCCATCCAGTACCTAAGCCACAGAAAGATTTTTCTCTATCCACGTCCTCATCTTACACAGGAGCACAGACTCACTCTCCCACAGCCAGAGAAACCAGAATCCATGGAAAGACTGAAGCACACAGCACGGTATCCAAGCAGCCATTAATCACTGTTAAAGGCTACTAACAAGATTCCAAGTCTATATTATTTTCACCAAACTAAGGTCAGCCACAGAACAGAGGAAGAACTTCCAAAAGGAAAAGAGGAAGAGGAAAATGTGGAGGTAGGACTAAAGGAAACCCACATGGGGGACTTTGGCCAAAAGCTGCCAACAAGAGAAGCTAGATGCCTGACTGTGAGAAACAGAAACCTCAGGAGTTGGGAGAAAGAAAAAAAAAAAATTAAGTGTCTTTGACATGTTAACTCTCTAAACACAGGAGAAATCATCTTAAGGAAGGGGTCAGAGGGTCAACCCTCAGGGAGTACAGAGGGAGGGGACCACACAGCAACTCCAGTGACAACTGGCTCACAGTGGTCTCAGCACTCACTCAGACTGCCAACTCCAGCCCCAAAATGTCAAGCCAAAAGAACTCAAAACAGCTTCACAGATTTAGTTGTTAAGATGATGTCACAGATATGAGTCAAGAAATGACCACATTTTGATCCCTACCACCAAAAATAAAGTATAAAATAAAAAATTTGCAGACCTCAGTAGTAAATCACATGTGGTTCTTCTCAAAGTAACAAACAGATCAAAACCTAGAGCTGAATCCATGAAACATAGTCTAAAATCAATTACATGTATACTAAATCAACGCCACAGTTTTAAGATTCAGCCATTTCATAAAAGCAGTTAAAAAACACATAATTTCAAGACAAAACTAAAACATGTAGATGTGAAAAGCAGTGAGCCTCCGCATTGGCCCAGCTTTGTGGCCAGTGCTGCAGGAATGATTTGTTTCTTAATCCGTAAAACACACTCAGGAATAAGCCTCATGTGTGCCTTCCAGAAATCTGATTTGCGCAAGTTAACAATTATGAAAGCCATCTAAAAATGTGAGCCCTGCCCGAGTTCTGGGCATAGCTTTGGAAAACCCTTGATGTGTAAGTCAAATAATAGTATCTGGGGACACTCATCAGAGATGAAAAAAAAGGAAAACTCATTAATTCATTATTTTCTAACAAAAAAATAGTCTTGAAATAGTTGATGTCTTTTTAAAGTTTTAAAACATTTTGAAACAAAATACTTCCTCTTTATCCTCCCATTCCCTACTCCTCATTGTTGGGTTTTATTTCCCTGCTCTCAGAAAAGGTTATACATGTTTTCCCCCAAAGTCTTCCTTTTCTTTCTTCTCCAATAATTTATTCACATTATCATACATTGTCAAACCTACGGGCTTCAACTGCCTCAGACTCTGAGTCCATCTGCCTCTCAGTCCCTAGGAGTCAAGACTTCATACGGAAGTTCCAGAGTACCACCTGCCCTCCCACAGGCCTTGGGCTCTCCACTAGCCCCACCTTGCTGAACATATACCCTGCTATGCGAGGGTTGCTTTAAGACAAGTCTCTTGTACCTCCATTCCCCTTCCCACCAGATTCCAGTCCCTCTTCAGAGCTACATGGTTTCCTAAGACACATAAAAAGGGAATGGCTATGTCTGATGTCCTGGTTGTCCCCCCTGAGTATCTCCTTTCTGCACACCATTGCTCTTCCAGGAGGCAGTTATCCTCAGAGATGTCTGAGTTAACACTGTGACCATCAGCTATGGACCTATGGAGTTTCAACAACAACAACAACAAAAACTATGTCTCATAAAACCTTTTATTTAGTAAGCTCACAATTATATAATGTGCTACATTGTACTACTTGTATCTTAAAAGGCTAAAAGGCACTTGGTTAGATTTAATAAAACATTAAAGTTTAAGGGAGTGGCAAACAGTTTTGTCATTTAACAACATTAGAAATATTTTAATATATTTTTACCGGGGACTTGTTTAGTTAAGCAGGAATGCCCAACTGGAGTTTTAACAGATATCTATTTGAAACTGCTAAATCTCAGGGCTAGAAACGTAGGCCAGTAGGTGAGCTTGTACAAGGCCCTGGGTTCGATTCCCAGCACCAAAACAAAACAAACAAAAAAAGAAACAAATGTTTAAAACTCAGTTTACCACAGCAAAATTTAAACAACATAACCTTGCAAAATCAAGTAATGATAGGTACTGCTGCTTGAAAAGAGTGGGGAGGGGGCGGCAAAGAAGGTTCAATTACCTTATCTAATGGTTCTTAAAGCATGGTCCTTAGAGCAGTAACAACAGTGTTACCTGGAAACCTATAAAAAATGCACATTACTGAGCCACCCTAGACCCAATGAGTCAGAAACTTTGGGTGGGGCCCAATAAGCCCTCCTTGATTTTGATATACACTAAAACTAAGAACCACTGGTCCAATCCAACCACACTCCACTGAAATGAAAGAAATGACATGACGCCACTAACTTCCTTAAATTCTTCCATGAAGCTGATCACTATGAACCATTCTCAACTGCCTTTCAAAGTAATTCTTAAACTATATACCTGAATCCAAGCAGTTAGTCCTACAGATATTCTAGGCAAAAAACATCGTCAGCAGTATTAATTCTAGATACAAAGGAGCAGATATAATTTTTTTTTTTTGGTCCTATGTAACAGCAATTGAATACCTAAAAAAAGCCTTCACATGACTGTAACAAGTCAAATCCCACAGGCTTTTTTTTTATTTGTTTGCTTGGGTTAACTTTTGTTGCCATTAGCAGTGTTGGGTTCTGCCTTGTTATTCTTATGTTTTGGTTTGGTTTCAGAGGCAACAGTAGGAATTATGGGACACATGGCTGACCGTTTGTTTGGGGGGTTTTATTTATATTTTGGTCCCACCAAGGGGCCAAAAATATAATCAAAGGACAAATGGACTAGAAATTGCTTAAAAGAGAAGTCCTTCCCCCTAAAACTTTACATTTTGTCTCAGAATGTATTCTATGACCATTTTTTTCCTTTGACAACAGATCTGTATCTCCAATTGTATTTTACATGCTCTAATATAAAATTGGTTTTGTTGGTGGAAAATATAGTGGCAGAATGATAGGAAAACAGCATGTGTTGCAGGAACGAGCAGTGGCAGATGAAGGCAGCTTAAAGTTCAGCCACACATGACAGCACAAAGTACCTAAGCCTGATGTGCAGGATGGATAGTAGTCTATAGATCACACGTGACTATAATCCCAGACACTCAGGAGACTAAAGCAGAGGATCACAAGTTCCAGGCCAGCCTCAGCAACTTAAGTGAGACCCTCTCTCAAAATGAAAAATAAAAAGGACTGTGGATGTAGCCCCATGATAAAGTACCCCTGAATTCAATCCCCAACACATAAACAATAGTAAATAAATAAATTTAAAAACCACATATTGGGGGCTGGGGTTATGGCACAGTGGTAGCGTGCTCGCCTAGCATGCGTGAGGCACTAGGTTCGATCCTCAGCACCACATAAAAATAAAGATATTCTGTCCACCTACAACTAAAAAATAAATATTTAAAAAAATAACACACATATTGCTCTATATCAACACACCCCCCCATATGAAATTCAATAAAATCTACAATTTTCAGGTTTGGGGCTTTTGTTAGAAACAGATGTTTGATGTGTCACATACTTTTTTTATATAAATATTTCAAAGTCTAGTAGTCATTATCTTCCAATTAAACATCTGTTTCTATTTACATGTTAAATATTCTTGTAGGGAAATCTATGACTTGGGTGTTAGGACCACCTCAGACTGCGATTTGGAGGTTTAAGAAATAAACGTTTCCATTCCTGTACCTCATACTGAAGCTGTTTTCTCAATGTCACGACAGACTAGAGGTAATATTTTCAGCCCTCTTTTTAGACTCTATTGACATATATAATTACCTTTGATTTTACAAATCAAATTTTCTAACTAATGTAGTTCAGTGTGTGATTTTATTTTTCCTGAAGAAGTATCATGGCCTAGTGCACAAATAGAAATGATGACTTCAATTTGATTTATACTTCCAACACTATATGACCTGAGCACCAGATCTTCTTGTGACTATTTTTCAATGTGTCATCAAATAAGGGTAACAAATCTTGCTACGTATCTTACAGGAAAGAAATTAAAGTCACTGAGTTGCTAATGCCCCTGGAGAGATCACAGCCCTCCAAAAAATGGGGAGTCAGTACAGTTACTGGTTTTCAGCCTTTTCTTCAACTCTAAAAAGAAAACAATTCTTCCAGGGAACCTGCCATACCACCAACTATATAATATACCCTCTTGAAGCTAAAATGCGGGGATTCAATTACTTGAACATTATTTTATTCAACACACATTTATGAGCATTCCTATGTGCCAAGCACTACGCTAGGCACTGGAAACTCAATGACCAGCAAGACGAATACTGTCCCGGCCCCTCACAGTCTATTTGATTAAATTATTAATTCAACTTACAGCACTTTCACTTTGTTTTATACAAGGGCTCATGTCCATTTGTAAATAATTGCTCATAATCGTAATTACTCCCAACCTCTCCACTGTGTTCCTGAAAAAGAGACATGAACTTCATGAACAGCTCAGAAAGAGACAAATATTCCATCCTATAAGGGCCTTGAAGAAGTCAAAAATATCACCCAGCAGGCACCGTACACTCTACGAAGGGGAAGCACTAGTGTTAAACCCTAGAAGATGAATCAAGATCTTTCTTTTAGAGGTAGAGTACATTAGCCTAAATGTTTATTTGTTAAGTAGTAGATTTAAACATAAGCAAATCCTCTGTAACAGTGCTGTCCAAAACAGTAGCAGCCATACCAAATTAGAAAGTTAGTTCCTATGTCATACTAGCTGCATTTAAGGTCCTTAGTGGCCTCAAGTGGCTACAGGCTAACAAACTTGGTGATGTAGCTTTATAAATCATTTCCATCGTCCTAGAAAGCTCTCCAAGATGGTGCTGCTCTACAAACACTTCTGTATACTGAACCTGAAAATTACAGTGTAATGAAATATGATAAAGCATCTGTGGTCTGCTATGGCAGTAATGTAGTACCACTTCTTCCTTCCCAAATAAGGGGAAAGTGGTATCAACAGTGAGTATCTCACCAAGAAAATCCACGCTGTCCAACTGGCCAATGACGAGTAAAATTGGAAAACAAGAAAAAAACATATTTAGCCCCTTTTTCTATTCCTTTTAAAAGAATGTTAGTAGCACCGTATTCTGTATCCTGTGTGAGGATGTGTGCTTTTAGCTTAGTAATTCATAGACAAGGAGGAGTTCAGAATGAAGATGAATGACATAAGCAAATACCAATACAGACAACATAACTTGAGCAGAAGTAAATTCAACTGGGACCAATGCAATAAAGTTTTGTGCCAGTGATAGACAGATTTAAAAAATCACTATTCCTCCTTTTAAAGAACCCTGCTTAGAAGGGGTGTGCAACATGAAACAAATACGATATGCTGTGATAAATGTAATAAGGCTGATATTGAGAAACAGGGAGGATATTTTTACCTGGTTTCTGAGGAGAAATCAGGGGAAATCTCCTCAAGGAGGTACCCAAAAAGTGAAAGAGCAAAATAAGCAGAGCTATGCAAAGGAACCCCAAGCAGTCTCGCAATGCTGGAAGAAACTGTTGTGGTAATAAGGGGATGGGAGGGAGGGAGATGGGGCTGGTGGACTACTCCCATCCCAGACCACAGATATTCACATTCATGTCTGGTTTGCTTGGGTGGACCTTTAAATGTTCCTCACCAAAACTGCAAGTAATGTGAAAACAAGTTCTTAAAACTTTATAACTAATATACCATATAACTAACAAGACTTGACAGCAATCAGTAGAATATAATGAAAATTCTGAAAAGACACAGTACCACAGGAATACATACTAGTCACACAATTAGAATCCTTTGTTTTCAGAGAGAAACTTGTTTTGTTTTATTTGAAATATCCTTAGAGAAAATATTAATGAATACACTTCAAAACAAATGAATTATGCCCGCCCCTCCCCCCCATCAATGTTCCCACCAAGAGTTCGCCTAACAAGGAAACAAATGAAACAAATCAAGGGGAAAAGTAAAAGTAAAGTTTTTGTACTCCAGACCAAATGAGTTGGGTTTTGGGGGTTTTTTGTTGTTGTTGTTTTTCCTCCAAAATTTTCATGGCATGACTTCTCTTACACTATACATTGCATGGCACTTTGGGGTACATCCAACCTGTGACCACCAAAACTGATACCATGTCCACACCTTCAGCAGCTCCTCATGTAAATGCTTGGAAAGCAGCTGCAGCTTCTGGACTCCTCCCCTCCGTTTTATACATACGTTAGACCCAAAAACAGCAAGAAAACTACTCTTACAGGGAATTTGTTCTCCTCAAATTACTAGGATCCTCTCGCCTTTCTTCACAGTAAACTTCTCGAAAAGACAGCCCACAGGCCTTAAAGAGTTCCCCAAGTGATCCCTCCCTTGCAAACAAGTAAAACTTTCCAGACCAAAACCTTAACCGTGGAAATATATGTGTAAAAACTCACATGGTTCTTAGCTAGGTAAAGGTACACTTTTAACTCAGCGTTCATGGTTGAAAGCATAGGCTGCAAGATCGGCCTTCCTCGGTACTAGTCAGGGAGTCCTTCCAGATCAACTCCCACCTAACCTCCTAAGCTTTCCTTTCTCCAGCTGTAAAACAGGGACAACTACAGTGCCTGGTAGAGGGACCCCCACTTGGCAACAGATCAGTAACTGCTAATTACTTAATTTTACCATTTCATCCCTAAGTATGGATGATTTCACAATTATGTAGTCATTCAAGCTGGTTACCTAAGTTATCACTCTTCGCTGTCCATCAGAATCAGGGGGTGTGGGCGGGGGGGTTAAAATTACACTCTGCCCAGACCCTACCTGGATTTGGGTTCGGTTGGTATGGGATTGTCCAGGTGTCAAAATTATTTTTCAGTCTCTCAGGTTGATTATAAAGTGCAGCCAGGATTAAAAACCGCATTTTTGTCTCTCTACGTTCTCTGTGATAAGACACACCTGTGAGGTCCTTTGGATTTCTCAGTAGATCAGCGGAGACCCGCGCTCCAGCGGGGTAAGACGCCCGCATGGAGGCCGTGACGACGAACCCAAATACCGGTCACCGAGGACCAACTGCGACCAGTTCCACAAGATCGTGCCTGGATACGCGGCGGCCGGGTCAGTCGGGGGCCTAGACCCTTCCTCGCGCCCGGTCCCCTCCCGCCCCGGCACGTGACTTGACACGCGCCAGCTGCACGCGGGCTCCATCAAAACAAAAACAGAGGCCGGCCGGCGGCGGGGGTGCGCGCGGGGTGGGGGCAGGGAGCGGGCGCGCGCGCGCGCCCCTGCCGCTACTGCCCGGCACCGCGGCCGCGCCTCCGCCGCTCTGGGCGCCGCCGGCCGCGCGCCCCGGCAGCCGGGGGCGGGAGGGCAGAGAGCGCCACCTTGTTTACTGCCCGGCCCCGCCCGCGCCCGCGCTCCCGGCCCTCGCCCGGAAACGGTCTCCCGGGAGCCGGCCCGCGAGTGCGCACCCACCCGCGGCGGGAACGCCGGCCCTGCGTGGGAGGCGCCGGCCGAGCGGCCGCGCCAACCCCGCCGCGCCGCGCTCTGGGGGCGGCCCCGGCCGCTGGGTGTCAGCCCCCGTCACGACTCTGCTACGCACTTCGCCCCCAGCTTTCAGCTCCAGCGCTTCCGCAGACCCCCTCACGTGGCCGCCTCCTCCGTGACAAGGCGCTCGCCGGCGTCTAGGGCTGCGGACCCTGGCGCTCTGAGGGATCCCGAGCCTGTCCCCACCCCGCCTCGGACGTCACCCTTCTCGGACCACTCAACCCACACCTTCCGCCCGGGGCGCAGGGCGGGGTGAGGGGGGGCGCGGAGACAGCTACAAGCTGTCAGAAGCCTACAGTTTTCCACATGACGAAGCTCACCCTCATCATCGCCACTCACGCAGCAGCCTGGCTGCGCGCGGAAACGTACATTTAAAGCGAGGGGGGGGGTCCTTGATTTTTCTCCCTAATCTGGGGGTGGGGGGACAGAAAACGCAGTTCTACTCAAATGCTCGCTTTAAGACTCCCCACTTCAGTCCTACCAAATGGAAGACTTACTGGACAAGAAATGCCCACCCCAAACACCTGCTAGGTAACCTGTCTTCTGGAAACCTGGAGCCCCACCCACCCCGCCTGCGGGGGAAACCTGCGCCTGGGGTGGGGTGGAAGCGACAAGGTCTAGTAGCTTGAAGTCACAGAGAGTGAGTGGAGGCAGACACCCCTCGCCCCACCCGGGAGCGCTCGCACCCTCCGGTCCCCCATCCCCAGAGCAAAGCAAGGCATCCTGCGTCCCTCCGGCGAAAAGCGGGACAGAGTCAAAGGTCTGGGTTCCAGGAGGTTGCTTTTTCCCTGAGAACCTAGACACTGCGTCCTTTGCAAGGAGCACGCCCCCCGCCTTATTTCTTGTTGACAGCAAAGGTGGGGGACGTGGGAGAAAAGCTAGAGTTGTCTCTAGGTTCGGGATGTTGGTCTCCGCGGAGTGAAGAGGTGGGATCTCGAAATGGAAACAGCCCCCCCCGCCGCCGCCGCGGTCCCTCCCCTCCTCCTCCTCCTCTTCTGTTTACCTCAAGTTTGAATTTTATCTGCGCAACATTAGCTGGAATGCGGACATTGAAAAAAAAAAAAAACACTCGCTCTCAACCCGGCAGCAGCTCCGGAGGAGCCATGTGGCATCAAGCCACCGCAAAGGGGAAAAAAGTGCTCTTAGCAACACAAACATGGCGAAATAGCTCCGACATGCCCGTTTCACGCAGCAGTCCTACCTTCCCTCGCTCGCCCGCCGAACATCCTGGCCGGGAACTGCAGACCCTTTCCCGGGCCAGCGAAGGGGCCCAGGGGAGCGCGAGGGTGGGAACGCGAGGCGTGCGAAGGGGGAAATTAACAAGAGTCCACGGGGGAAATATCTCGAATTGACTAGCAAACCCAGCTGCCTCGCCGGGACTCAGGGGACCTCTTTTACCCCCCTGAGATGGCAATAGAGAACAGAATTCCCGTCTCCAAGTCCTGCTGGACCGGCTTTCCCCACCCTGCCGAACTTACCTTTGGGCTGAACACACGCCGCTAGAATCCTTTTCCCGTTCCTTCCTCCCGAACGAGACGCGAGGGGGAAAATGATGCGCACGTAGATTTGTGAAGCAAATTCTTCGAGAATTTCCCTCGGATGGTCACGAGAAGCGATGGAGACTCTGGAGACAGGTGCAGGGCTGGCTGGGGCTGCCGGCTAAAAGTTATTCTCCGCTGGTGGGCGGCGAGGTCCCCGGCCAGGGCCAAGGACCCCCGGTTCCCTGCCCCCCGGCGTCGCCCACTTGTCACGCCAGGCTGCTGCGTGCGCTCGGCTGCAGGGGAGGTGGCGTAGTTTCTCTTCCTCCCACCTCTTCTCACTCACTTGTTTTTGTAGCCGTGGGCTCCCCTAATGCTTTCCTCTCCACAATGTTGTTTCATTATATCATGTCCATCATGTGACACCGGAGAGGCCTCTCTATGGAAACTTAAAGGGGCTCCCACGTGACTGCAGCAGCAACAACAGCAGCAGAACTGACGGCGGCGGCGGTGGCCGCAGCGTTTGTACCACCACTCACCGGGAGCCCTTCGCAGCATCCCGAAGGGGCTTCTGGCGCTGCAGAAGCCCAGATAAGGGAGCCACGGCATCCGGGAGCTGTGGCGTCGGTGCGTGCGTGGAGCCCGTGCTCATTACATAGCAAGCCGAGCAGAAGGAGCGTCCTTAAATCCTTTCCTACAGTCACAAAACCCACGCTCTGTTAAAATGACATTTCGTGGCTCCTACTTTATTTCCCCCAAGAGCAATGAGTTTTCTATCAGGCCTGACTGAATATTACAAAGTCAGAAAGAAAAACCGGATTTGTGTCTCTGCGAGCTCAGTCACAATATCAGTGGGAGAACAAAAATGCCAAAACAATAACAACAAACAGAATCAGGCATTTGATACATAATTACCATCATCACCAGTTTTACAGCATTCTGGAATTACATTCCTCTGGTAACTGTGTTGATGCTCGCAGGAGACAAAATGCAATGCAGTTTTTCTCTTCCGCAGCTATATTAGGGCTTTGTTGCTGACAACAGTAAAAACTTGTTTGTGTCAGGAAGTGAGGTATGAAGATATGACCTGGAAGGTACAGACAAAACCAAACTAGCAGTTTTTGCATTACTTTTCTGACCACATTCTTTCAAATGGTGACAAGAAGACTGCTGTAAAATGCGTATTTAATGGGAAATAATCAGAAAAATACATTTATCCCTTAATTATGCTGTATATGCTAGACGTAGAAATTGTGTGTGCATGTGCATGGAGCATTTTAATGATATTTTGAACACTAATTTTGTCCTCGTTTCTGGTATGTAACTTAAGTATTTAACAAACAACTTTGAAAAACTTATTCAAGTCCTAAATGTGTGGAAACTGTGGCAGTTGTGAGTACTCTCGGTATTGTTGATTCACAACCCTTTAGGAGTTTCTACCTTAAATCCCAGTTCTCTGTCTTAAAAGTTTTTATGGACCAGGAGATATTATCCTATAAAGCTAGATAGCTAGATAGCTCTTTCTACGTTTTGGTTTATGCTTTTCCATTTTATAAGGAAAACTGTCTGGGCTGGCGGAATTTTGGGGGGGAAAAAACTTCGCAGGAAACTGAAGAGAGATCATCATTCCTTCTGGCCTTCTCTTAACTATATCTCTTTCCAGCTCATCAGTTTACCACCTCAACCCTGATAAATGATTGCCACTACCTCCCTTCTAATTCTATAAGTCTCCCAATTTTTACCTTCCAATCTCATGCCTAGTTCTTTCCTCCCTTTCCTTTTCTGCTCTTGCAGCCCCTTTTCTGCCTGGGTGCCTAGCTCAGGCCTCCCGAGATACTCCCTCCCAGTCCTAACCCTGCAGCTCCTCAACCCCCAGCCCTTTCCCAGTTTGGTCTCTCTTCTCAGCAGCTTTACCTCCTTACCTCTCTTTGACCTCCTTTCATCTCCTTCACAGTCTGGCCCTTGACTTCGGGGCCTCTTCTTACCTTTCTTTACCTGAAATGATCTGCCCCTTACCGGGGTCTCCTTCACACCCTCTCTGGTCCTAGCCCTTCTGCGCTCAAACCCAGCATAGCTCCCCGGCTCGGCCTGGTTAGCTTGAGCTGTATTTTGTTCGAGTTCCCCAGGCCTAGGAAAGGAGTATGTGGTGCAAAGTGGGGCCAAGAGTCCCCCAGGCCTGGGGCCCCTGCCTTGCCCCCTTCGCCCCTCCCGAGTCCCGGTTGCGGCGCTTCCTGGGCGGATGGTTTGGACTTGCTGCAGCAGCTGCGGTTCTGCTGTGTCATGCAAGAAGGAGGCGGCGGCGGCGGCGGCGGCCGGAGCTGGAGTGGGAGGAGGGGAGGAACCTGATCCTCCGGTAGCGAAGGGCTGGAGGCAAACACCGAGCTCCCCCAGGGCCGCCCGGGAGCAGGGAGGGCTCCGCTACCCCGAGGGGCCCTCCCCGCGGGGCCGAGGGTAAGTCGGGCGGCGCAGGTGGTCGCCTTGGGAAGGGAGCGCGCAGTGGGATTAGGTGGGGCGGCGGGAGCATCTGGAGGCAGCCCGGCCCAACTGAAGGAGCCCAGTGTCTAGCTGAAAGGGACCCAGGCCATGATAAGGATGGCCAACCAAACGCAGCAATAATTACTATTCGAATAACGCCCCTCAGTTGATCCAGGCTACACAGAGGGTGGAGTTGTGCATCCCGAACTCAGGGCTGAGCTGGAGGCAATGATTCAGGGTTGGAGAAACATCCCGTCAGCCCTGGCGCTTTAGGGTCCAGCTGAGTAGCAAAAGCCAACATAGCCCGTATTATTCTAGCCTTGCTGCGCTTTCCGAGTTGTCTTATTGAAAACTAGGGATGGGAAACCTGCCCAACCTCACTTTAGCCACGAAAATAATGCTCTTGGCCAATGGCCCTAGACAAACAACCTCTGGTGCAATTAAACAATCAATAAGAAAAGAGCTTCATTCCCCTCACCACCCTCCTTCCCCAGGCTCCTTCGCCCAGGGTAATTCATTGGATTTAAAGGAGAAAGAAAATTTGTTACATTCCTTCCCACCCAGCCCCCCACCCCACCCCATCAGCCTCTTAAGCAGGCAAACTGCGAACAGCACACCCTCAAAGCTGAGCTTCTGAGAGAGGTTTCAATACTGTTCCACGTTGCACGAGGAGACAGCCTTAAACTCTGAAGGATTTCATCTCTGTTGCCCTTTACCCCTAGGGGATTCAGAAACCTAGCACTGACAGCAGTGAAATGTAGGGCCAGGCTGGGCACTGAGCAACATTACTACTTTTGCCTGAATACAATTCTCAGAACAACTATTTTATTATTACAATTACTAGTATTCCTTTCCATTTCATTTCTAGAAATTTCATAAAGCACTTTCTGAAACATTTTTTTTTAATGTCAGTCATACATTTAGAAGTAAGGGGTTGACGGGATTAACTGAAAGGCTAATGACTGTCTCAAAAGCACATGCGGTTGCTAGGGAACTCAAGCTCATCCCGCTCTGTAATCACCAGCGTGTTAGGTGGAAATCAAACTGCTCAGGGTGTTATTAAAATGAATGGCATTTGGTTAAAGACTTTCTTGCTATGTTGTAGCATCCTGGATTATTATCGATTGCCTCACACCCACATACCTTGTTTTCCTAATTTGATTTCTGTATTTGCGTCACTGCCAGGGACACTCAGACTAGACCAGTCAGGTTCACTTCCTGTTTCTCAGAACTGGTTTATATTTGGTCTCAAAGCACTAGCTGGTAAAACATTATCAAACTGGTCCTCTTGGAAAGAAACCTCTGCTTTCCGTTGAAAACAAATTATCCCAATTAAATGCTAATTCCCATGGAAAACGTCATCATTTGAAGAATAAGGTAGACTGCCCAGTCTACTTTATTAGTCATTTGAGAAAACCATTCTTGAAATGTAAATCCTAGAAAAATCCATCATCTTTATTTCTTTTACCCAGAATCTTCAGTCCTCAGCATTGGAACTAAAACAAACTCAAGTAGAGAACAGATTTAAATATGATATTTCTAAAGTGAAGCATAAAAAAATACACATGGAAGCTGGGGAAATCTTCTTGACTAAATAAGGCATAGAACTGAATGGAATCCAGGTCCAGGAAGGACAAATAAATCAGAGTTAGCTCTGTGGCGCTCAACAAAGTGTGATTACAGGACTACACTACCAATAGGAAACCTCATCACTTTGTGTACCAATTATCTCTTTTACCAAGTCCCCTGCATCCCTGAAAAGATAACCTTGTTTTGTGGGTTTTTCCTGCCTTGTTCCTTTCTCTTTATAACAAGGATATCAAAAAAAAAAAAAATATATATATATATATATATCATAAACATTTGCATAGTCATGCAAATACCTGGGTTCTGATATGATTGATATATTTAGAAAGGCCCTTGAAAAAGTTGTGTGTGGCATTGAGAAAAGATTGCCCACTCAAAGTTGGGAAACTTGCTCCCGCTTCTACAAGCTAGATGAACTTGGGCTAGCCAGGATAGTTCTTTCAGTGACAGTTTTCTTTTGGAAGCATAACTGAACGTGCTGGACTAAAGGATCTCTAGATTTCTTTGCATTTACGAAATTCTTTGGATTCACTATGTAATTTCAATTTTAGCTGCATTTAGCAATGTTAAATTTTTAGCACTGAACCTTTAATACCTGTCCATAGAGATCCTGGGGTAAATGATTATAGGAATGATTTCCTGCTGATCCATCAGACTTTGGTGTCAGTTACCAGACAAATAGAAGCTATCTGGCTCCTGATGTATTTCCTCTCTCCTTGCCTGGTCATGTTGTGGAAGCAATAGTGTAAGAAGTACAAAACACATAAAAGTGTGGGAAAAGGCCTTTTCATTATTTTAGATGTAGTGAAGCCAAAGTACTTTGATGAATGAAGTGGTGGAATGAGAGAGGAAGGGCTATAGAAGAAATAATTAGCTAAATCTTCCTGGAGCTTTTTGTATTTTAATTTGTCAGAGGCAAAAACATGTAGCTCAGATTTTAGAATTTTCAGATCTGAGATATTAAGAAATAGCATGAAAGAATGTGAGATTTGTGGCAGAAAGAAAAGTCCTGACTTTGAAACCCAACTCTGCCACTTTATCTATTCATTATTGAGTGCCTGCTGTGTGTCAGGCACTGGGCTAGGCCTTGGGAATGCAAAGATGAATAAGACCACAGTCCCTGCCCTGCAGGAGCTTATAGTATAATGAGGAGGCAGATGAGTACATGGAGAGATGGTATCTACAGGGGGCCTCGTAGGAAGGTACCCAAGCTCAGAAGATGAATCTTGAGAGGAGTACTGAAGGATGAGTGGAAGTGAGCCAGACAACTGGGTAAGTCAAAGGGAAGGTGTTCCAGGCAAAGAAAGTGCTTGTGTAAAGACCTTGAAGTAAAAAGGTGTGCCCAAAGAGTTAAAGGCAAAGGACAGTCCCCAGCAGGTAAAAGGTTCTCAATGAACACATTGTATGAATGCATGGCAGAAGTCCTGAAGGATGCATCCAGAAAGATCAGCATGGTTTTGTAATGTGAAAGATTTTGTTTATCTTCCTAAGACATTTGACCTTATCCTAAGGCCAATGAAAAGCCATCAATTAATTTGAAGGAGCATGGTGAAGCGATCACATGTCCATTTTAAGATAATCACTCCAGTTTGCAAAATTTATTAGTAACACTGCAAGCAGGGAGACTAGTCAGGAGGTTAGTTTAGCATCATGCGAAAGAAAAGACAGACATCTAAGCTAAGGCAGCAAGAATGAAGATGGAAAGAAGCAAAGGATTCAATAAATATTCTAGGCATAGAATTAGGGGAATTTGATTGTTGATTATATCTGCAGGATTAAAGAATAGGGAGAGATTTATGGCTTAGGTAAATGGGAGAAGAGTGGTATCATTCATCAAGATGGGGACCTTATGAGGAAAAGCACGTTGAGGAAGGAAGGTAATTAATTTTAAACATGTTGCTTTTGAAGTGTCCATGGGATGTCAAAGTGAAGCTGTCTTCTACATAATTGAACAGATTGGTCTAGAACTCAGAAGAGAGATCTATGTGGGAGTCATCAGAATAAGTATAGTTCATGGAAGTAAATGAAATTCCCAAGACAGAGGAATAGTGAAAGAAAATAAGAGGACCTGCTATGGAACCCTATGAAAGTGCCAACATTTAAAAGTGGAGGAAAGAGCCAGGCATGGTGATTGATGCACACTGTAATCCCAGTTCCCTGGGAGACTGAGGCGGGAGGATCACACGTATGAGGTCAGCCTGGGCAATTTAGGGAGACTCTGTCTCAAAATAAAGTAAGACAGGCTGGAGATGTAGCTCAGTGGTAGAGTACTTGTCTAACATAGGCCAGAGAGCTAGGACCAGGAACATGGAGAGCTTCAGAAGCCAAAGGAGGAAATACCAACAGTATTAAATGCTAAAGAGAAGTCAAGAGAAATGAGGACTGAAAAAGTCTTGGATTTAGCAAAAAGGGGGTCATTAGTGTGTTTGGCAAGAAGCTTATTGGTAAAAGGAGAGAGAGTAACCAGATTGCAGTGGAGTAAGGAATGGATGAGAGCAGAGGAAGTAGCTAGAGGAAGTTCTCTTCAATAAGAAGGACGAAAGGTCAAGTAGGGAAGAAAAATAAAGACACTGGGGAGTGAGTTTTTAAATTCATAGTCTGTGAGGTTCAAGCTATCTAGAGAAAAAGGGAAATAATATGGAATTCCAGATTCTTTTATCCTCCTTCAGATTATATGGTTTCATCATCCACTAATCGCTCAAGCTAGACCACAAGTAGTTTTTGTTGTTGTTGTTGTTTTTCTCTTTTCCTCAGTTTTCATGTCCAGTCCGTGAGGAATTCAGGTCAACTCTATCTCCAAAGCATTTCCATCTATTGCTACCACCCCGAGACAGACCGCCATTATCCCCCTTCTGTGTTCCTGTAACGGTTTTCTAAATGGTTTTCCTGCTTCCACACTTGTCCCCATTCTCCACAGCACAGCTAGAGATATAAATCATACGTCCTAAAACATACATCAGATTATCTCGCTTCTCTTCTTAGAATCCTTCCGTATCTTCTGATTGTACTTGAAACGAAGTCCAGACTCCTCTCCTGGCCTCTAAAGCCCTGCGTGGCATCTGAGCCCACCTCTTCAACCTCATCCCCAACCACTCTCCCTGACTCCAGTTGCACCAGCCTTTTTTCTATTCCTCAAACACACTAAATTTGCTCTTGTTTCTAAGGACTTACTCTTCCTGGAATATCATTTGGTTCCTTCTGATGTTTGTTTACATGTTATCTACTCAAAGTGGCCCTTCCTGACCACTTCTGCCTGAAGTACCCTTCTCTGTCCACCTTTCCAACCATCTAATGCATTTTTTTTTAAATATTTTTTTTAGTTGTATGCAATATCTTTTATTATTTATTTTTATGTGATGCTGAGGATTGAACCTGGTGACTTACGCATGCGAGGCAAGTGCTCTACCACTGAGCCACCGGCCCAGCCCTCTAATGCATTTTTCTTCACTGTAATAGAACTTTATTGCTGAGACTTTATTACCATTTTTTTTTAAATTTTTTTAGTTGTAGATGGACACAATATCTTTATTTTATTTATTTATTTTTTATGTGGTGCTGAGGATCGAACCCAGTGCCTCATGCATGCAAGGCAAACGCTCCATCACTGAGCCACCATTCTATCCACTATTTGTTTTTATTGCTTATGGTTGAGGACTCCTTTAAAATAGAAATCTCATGAGGATTCCTGACACATAGTAGATACTTAAAATGTCCAATGGATGTTTGTAGAAGAAAAGAAAGAGAACAGATCAGTAGAAATTAAAAGCATCAAGAAATAGGGTCTGGTATATTAAGGAGTGGCCAGTGATGATGGGTTGCTAGGCTTTGAAGATTTCAGAAGATAAAGTTAGTAGCTGTATAACCCTGGACATTCTCGTTCTCTGAACTTCACTTTATGGTTAATAATAGTACATGCCTCACTGAGCTATTAGAATGAGATAAAGTAGAGTGCATAGACACATATGGTGGGCTTGTCAAGCTATTTCAGGAAGTCAGTACTTGCACAGATTAATTCATAAGCTCTGTGTTTGGGCCCCTTATCATGGAGTTACCCCTTAGTAATTACTTGTTATTAGGATTAAAAATGGACAAAATTGTAACTTTTTTAAAAGTACTGGGATATCTGATGGGACCTGGAAATTAGATCCCAGATTAGATCAAAGCATTCCCATCAACCAATAAGAAAAATATCAAAAACTCTGGAAAATTGGGCCAAGGGTGTGATAAACAGATTTCAGTCAAGGAAATACAAAAGGATCTTAAAAATATGTAAAAACACTCACCTTTTCTCATAACCCTAGATATGCACATACAATTGCATTGAAACTTTTTTTTTAATATTAGGTTGACAAAAATCCTAACATTTAATAACATACTTGGCTGGTCAGGCTGAGAGGCAGGCACATTCTTATATAGTCAGTGGAGGAAAAGTTGGTACAACCTCTGTGGAGGGCAAGCTAGCAATATTTGTCACAGTTTTAAATGCAAAGCCTTGGACTAGCAATTCTAGTTTTATGTATTTATCCAATAAGTGGGTTCACACATATTTTGAAGGATGACTCTTCTAGAGCCTTCAGTAAAGCATTGTTTATAATCATTGAAGACTGAAAATAGCCATCAATAGAGAAGCAATTAAATAAATGATAGTGGAGCTATACAAGTGAAAGGTAGGCAGCTATTAAAATTTGTGAGGCAATTCTAGGTATATTGATATGAAATGATCTTCACATCACACTACCAAGAAGTTAAAAACAACACACATACTTGGCTAACACCGTGTATCTTTTTGAAAGAAGTTTTACACATTTTGGTCAGAAACACATTAACTGTGGGAAGATCAAATACAAAAGGGCAGGAGCATTTGTAGAAAGACTGGTTGAAAGGGCACTTCAGTGGTTTGTGTGAGAGATGATGGTTACCCAGGTAAAGGCAGTGGTATGCACAGGAACAAATGATCAGAGCCAAACAGCTATTTTAAAGAGCTTAATGACTAATTGGGAATGGTGGGTTAGGGAGAAAGAATTACTGTTATAGTGGACTTAAGAATTCTTCCAGGATGGGACACATGAGCAGAAGTATCTGTTAGCAAGATGGGGAGTCCTGAGTCAGAATTGCAGGGGAAAATCAAAAGTTCTGTCTGAGTGGAGATGTCCACTGCAGACTTGTAGATATGGTTCTGGAGCTCAGAAGAATTGCTGGATATATGAATTTGAGAGAAGATTGCTGAGGGAGGGCAGATACAATCAAAATAAAAATGGTACCAGCACTAAGCCCTGATCATGTAGAGATTGAATAGAAAAGAAAGATCTGGCAATGGAGACCCCAGAAACCTGAGAAATAAAACTAGGAGACCACAAGGCCGCAGAAGCCAAGAGTGTTGAGGTGGATGGACTTGTTATACACTGATGAAGGTCAAGAAGGAGCATCACAACTCATTTCTGTTGTAAACTGTAAGCTCCCAGAGCTTATTTTATTTATTTTCATATCCCAGAGCCTTACCCTGTACATCACATATGATAAACGATCAGTAAATTTTTGTTAAATTTGGGAAAGAAATAGAGAAAGGCAGACATACAGAAAGATGGTAGAGTTTATGTTTGGATCTCAAAAAAATTAAAATGAAAGAAATAAATAAAACAGACTCCCTTGAAGTTTACCACAAACTAAACTTGATCTTAGGCAATAGGGAGCCCTGTACCCTTTGTTTGCTCTCAAACTGGCATGGGATAGGGCATTCACAGTACCATGTTTGTTGCCTTCCAAAAAATATTCTGATAGGTGATACCTGTACCTGGTCAATCTGAGTCATTTTTTTTATCTTTATTTAGGTCCTGGGTGATGACAAAAAGAGCAATTTGCTTTCCTTCGTCTATCTGATCCCATCACACCACCCCGAATCAGTTGATGGAATATGGGGAATCCATTTCCATGCCCTAAGTTCTGTAAGAACTTCTTATAGAAGCCACCAGCTTCTCAGTCTGTTACTGTCTCCGCATAAAGGTGTTGGCTGCTGTCAGCAGAAGCCGTAGAGAATATCACAGATAAAAAGGTTGACTTGGTTGTGAGAACATGGAGATCTACAACAGAGTGTCCTTGAATTAGAAATTTTAGAAACTAAAATAATAGATGCACGTTAAGCGATACTAAAAATGCTGTGACATCCTGTGTTATTTAGTTAGATCAGAGGACAGCAAACTTTTTCTATAAAGGGCCAGACAGGAAGTATTTCAGCTTTCCTGGCCATACAGTCTTTCTCAATTCTACTCTGCCACTGCAGTGAGAAAGTAGCCATAGTAATATGTAAATGAGCGAGCCAGTTTTGTTCCAATAAAACTTTATTGATGTACACTGAAGTGTGAATTTCACATAATTTCCCCATGCTATGAAGTATAGTTCTTTTTTTTATTTTTTTCCAACTGTTTTAAAAATGTGAAAACTATCCATAGCTCACAGGCCACACAGAAACAGGGCATGAGCTGGTTCAGTATTTTGGCAACCTCTGGTTTAGACACACATGAAGATGATATCATGAGAACGATATTTGGATTTGGACTTCTAAAGAAAACAGAAGTTTATATATCTATATTTTAAACTCTCAAATTTACTTGAACATATAAACACATTTGCCTACATCTGAGCTAATTTGGTAATAAAGTATGTCTCTTCAGTTCAGTATTCATTGAATGCTTTGCTCCTTCCCTTTCTGATAATGTATATATTCATGGTTAGAATACAGCCTTGTACCACAAAATGGCATTTTGGTCAACAACAGACTGCATACACAATGGTGGTCCTATCAGATAACAATAGGGCTGGAAAATTCCCGTTGCCTAGTGATGTTGTTGCCATCAGAACACCATAGTATGACATATTACTTATGGATGACAATACAAACCTACTATACTGCTAGTCAGATATAATTTAGTACATGCAATTATGTAGAGTACCAATACTTGATAATGATAAACAACTACATTACCAGTTTATGTATTTATTATACTATACTATTTTTGAATGTATTCCTTTACTTATTTTAAAAATTACAGTAAAATAGTCTGTTATGTTACCCCAGCATCTGTCTCATACATCTTTTTATCATGTTTGATTTAGTCTTTTTTCTTTATGACCCTAGAAGCAATAGGCTATCTTATGAGTGTGTGTGTGTGCGCGTGCGTATGCACATACACACTCATATACCCCCGTGTGTCTGCATACACATGCACATACATTATATAGCCTAGGCTATATCATATAGGTTTGTATAAATACACTCGGTTTTTGCAAAAGGATGAAATTACCTAAGAACACATTTCTCATTAAGCAACTCGTGATTTCATATAGAGCAAAATGAAGGATTCTTACTAGCTAGCTTTATAGACACCCAAATCAAGAGAGAACAGAGAAGTGTGGTTAATCACATTTTGAACTACATTAATTCATTCAGTGAGTATGTATTAATGACCTATTTCTTGCATAGGGCAATCCATGTTAATATGGAGTTAAAGAGGTTAGATCCCTGAAAGGTAAGTAGATAGACAGATGAAAAACCTAGTGGCTTATAAGTTTAGTGAGAATGGTTTGGGTGTGTTACTGTGTAAATGTAGACATCTGAAGCAGCAGATAGGCAGGCAGAAAAGGCTAAGTTTAATCTGAGCTCATCTGCATCCCAGCTGTGTGAACTTGGGCTGATTATATAAACTATATAAGCTTCAATTTCCTCTTTTTAAAATGGGGGTAACAATAACTACCTCTGAAGGAGGTTGTGGAAATTAAATAAGGTAACATGTAAATTAGCTAGCATGGTACCTGGGGCGTGATCAGCAATCGATAAATCCTAGCCATTGTAATATTACAGTAATATGAGGATATATCACTTGTTCACACAGAAAACACAATGGGAGATGGGGCAGTGTGACCTTGTCGGTAATGAAGTCATGGATACATATGGAAACCCACAAACCTGAGGTCTGACACCTGGTAGAGAACATTTGGGTGAAAATAAAAGCAGAAGTGACATTGTTCCAGGAGTATGTAATAAGGCACCAGGCCAGTTGACTTCCCTAGCAACCAGCAGCTGGATTGTTTTAAGAAGCTCGATCTACAGGTCTAACGCCCGGGCCTGCCAACACTGAAAGGCCAGTTCTAAGTGGAAGAAAGTGTATCAAGCATAAGAGCCCCTACCACCTTGCTCCTTCCAGGCAGGTCAGCTGTGAGCCTTGGACACCTGTAGGTCCCTCCTCCTATGTCTTCCACCCGTGCTCGCCCAATTCTGGACTTCCGGCATGACTCACTCCTTTTCGGCCCTTGTGCCTTGCATCCAGATCTCTCCTATCTCTAACTTACTTTTACTGCGACTCTGATGTCTTATTTAGTCAGCTCTGACCAGTCCTGTTTCCCAGGGGCCCGTATTCTACTACCCACACTCTGCTGTGATCACCTTAAATCGTAGGACACAGGTTCCTTACCCTTCATGGATAACCTACTGCTGGACTAAGTCTGGACTGCTTGGTATTAGTAGCTTTCTGAATTTTACCTTGGTATGGGACATCAGGTCTTGCACAGACTGGCTTCCCTAATCCACGCCAGCTTCTGGATTCACAGCCCAGCCCTGGAAGTGTCCCTGCCCTGGTCTTGACTTGCGCCCTTTCTCCACCAGCCATGTGTTGTCAACTAGTTCTAGCATGCCTTGTGATCCTGTTATGGTAGCATCAACAATGCTTTCCAAGTAAAAATGACAAAATTACTGGCATAGGAGGGTAGTGGAGAACTTCAATTGATCTAACATCATCAAACTGTCAATATTGTTCTGTTAAAAAGTGACCATCAAAGTTGGCACTATTTAAATTTAAACTAATTGCTTATTGAAGAGGTACTATTCTATGCCTGATTCTAACCAGCTAAGAAGAATGTGTTAGCAAAGTAGAAGTGACAATCAACTTAAAGTCAGTAACCACAGCACCCTTGAAGTTGTAATAGCCAGAGAAGGAAAGTGCATTCACTAACCTAATGTGAAGGCTAAGAGATCACATAGACATGAGACTGTCTGGGCAGGAAATAGGAAATAAAGCTCAAGAGGAGTAAGATGACTTGAAATATATGTTCTTGTAAAATCAGTGATTTCAAGGAAGTAAAAAAACATCAAAATGATTGCTGAAAAAGTATTCTGATAAAGTCGTGGGTTTTAAGGAGTGGGTGTTTTGTTTTGTTTGTGGTACTGGGCTGAGCTACATCTCCAGCCTTTTTTATTTTGAGACAGGGTCTTCCTAAATTGCTGAGACTGGCCTGGAACTTGTAATCCTCCTGCCTCAGCCTTCAATTTGCTGGGATTACAGGCATGCACCACCATGCTCAGCATTACCTCATGTTTGTAAAGGACGTGTAAGAAAGGCTAGAAGAGGGATATACAGTAGTCCTGCCCTTATCTGCAGGAAGGTTATGTTCAAGACCCCCAGTGGATGCCCAAAACCACACAGAGTACCAAATCCATATAATCTATGTTTTTTCCTATACATACCATACCTATGATAAAGTTTAATTTATAATTGAAGACACAGAAATTAATAGCAATAACTAAAATAGAATAATTATGACAATATATTATAAGAAAGGTGATTTAAAACTTAAGAATTATTTCTGGAATTTTTCATGTAATATTTTCAGACCATGGTTGACTAAAGGTCACTGAAACAGCAGAAAGCAAAAGCTCAGATAAAAGGGAACAACTGTGTAAGAAAGGCTCAGACCCATGAGAATAATGGCAGCTAGAGTCTGAGAATAGTATTGGAGACAATGATTGGTTTATGTGTTTATTTATTTTTTATTTTTTTTAAATATTTTTTTAGTTGTAGATGGACACAATGTCTTTATTTTATTGCTTTGTATGTGGTGCTGAGGATCGAACCCAGGGCCTCACACATGGGAGGCAAGCGCTCTACCACTGAGCTACAATCCCAGCCCCTTATGTGTTTATTTTTGCTTACATTTATGATAAAGAATAATAATGAATAAGTGGTATTGCTATTGAATGGGGCAGACTGACTGATGTGAATAGTTAATTGAAAAACAGAACGGTTCAACTGTAGCATTCCCTAGATTCTAACGTATAGGTTCTTTATCCCACATTTTTAATATTTCTAAAATCAGAATGTATCTTCAATAGGTACATTTAATGTTTTGTTTTGTTTGTTTTTTTAAATTTTTTTAGTTGTCAATGGATCTTTATTTTATTTATATGTGGGGCTGAGAATCGAACCCAGTGGCTCACACATGCGAGGGAAGTGCTCTACTACTGAGCCACAACCCCAGCCCACATTTAATGTTTTTTGGAAGAGCTCAAAACAGTCATTAAATAGTGGTGCATCCTACCATAAGTTGGTCTTAGAATGCAGGAAATTTAAAATTTTATTCTTTTTTTTTAAAGATTTTTTAGTTGTAGATGGACACAATGTCTTTATTTTATTGCTTTGTATGTGGTGCTGAGGATCAAACCCAGGGCTTCACGCATGCGAGACAAGTGCTCTACCACTGAGCTACAATTCCAGCTCCTAAAATTTTATTCTTTTAGCTCTGCTAGTATTAATTGCACTCAGCAGATAAGGGGTCCACTTTGTGTCCTGAAAGTGGGCACCAAACGGTAGGTAAGCGTTAGAAAAGAGTTTGGACACACATTCAGAAGTGGGTTGCCCCCTGGAGGATACAGAGGATTGGATGAGCACCAGTGAAGAGTAGGAGTGGCAAATACTAGAGACAGTACTGGGCCCACAAAGGCAAATGGGGTTCGAAACCTTCTAAGGACAAGGAGACCACTGCCGTCCCTCGGAAGTGAAGTCACTGAACGTGTGTCACAGGGGCCTGAATGGAGACAGGGGATGTATGTTGAAAAGGCAAAGGTGGTTAAAATGCAGAAAAGGATAAACAAAGGATTATAAAGATATTCCAGATAGTGTCCAAGATGGAGTCAGACAGACAATGGCTGGGCAGGACGTTTTGAACTGTGCCTGGCACATAGTACCACTGTGTCCTGCCACTTCAGAACCAATTAGGTGATTGATTTAAAACCCTGGTGCTCCAGTGCCCAACTCCCTCAGCTTTGACTGACCCCAAGGAAGCCTCCTCTGAGAATGTATTTAGAGGTCTGGGAACACAAAACAAAGAAAGGTACTGCAAAGTGATGGAGACTTGGGTAAATAAATACAAATAGACAAGGAATGGTCCAAATAACTAAAGAACAAGGTAGCCAGAAACCAGTGACTTGGCGAGAATAAATTCAGGGGAGAGTTGAGGCTGTTGTCCATTTGCATCACATCTTTAAAGCCCATGTTTACGGAGAAATTCAGAGAACCTATAAATCAGTTAAGCATGGAGGAAATTGTTCCAACCACATAATGATCAGACCTCTAGAAACTGGGATGTGTGTAGGTGGTCCATATGCACCTTGAACATGAAGGGAAGGGACCATGTCTTTTCATGATCTTAGCTCTAGTGTCTATTAGTATGAATAGTGATAAGAAATGAGTTTTTGAATGACAGGGCATTTGTCATTTTCTATGAAAAACAATGAAACTGATACTTAAAGATAGAACTTTCGTTGCCATCTCACTTGTTTTCCACCTTTCCTAGCTGCTCCTTTCCTATGAAGTTCCCTGGAAAAGCTGATTCCACCTTCGTCTCCAGGGGGCAGGGCACGTGGCCCAAGTTAAGCCAAGCAGTGAATAGCATCCCTTCACACATAATGACTTATTCAAGTATGGACATGTGACCTAAGTCAGTTTCATCAAAGAGAATGTCAGGGCTTTTGCTGGGAATGCTAGACCAAAGATGCTTCCTTCCGGAAGTGAATGCACGAACAAGTAATTCTGAAAATTCTTGGCATCATCCAGGGACCACAAAAGGAGAGTCTGTTGAGATCAGAGCTGTCACCAGGGGCTAATGCAAAGAAATGAAGTGAGAGCTATCAGGTCCTGTCCACATTGTGTGAAACATCTGACCAAACCTGGCCCGAAGTCTTTGAACTTTTCACTTACAGGAGCCAGTAAATTCTATTTGTTGTTTAAGACACTTCAAGTTTAGAGTTTCTATTTCTTGAAATAGAATCATCCTCTCTGGTTCAAAAAAGGATGGAACAAACAAGGTTAAGAAGAATGGAATACTTTTCAGATGAATTAAAGAGTTCATTGAGGAAAATGACCCAAACAAGAAAAGTGACATGCTGAGAAGAGGGAAGTGCACAGGCATTGCTTGACCCGTGGGTGGTAAAGGCCTTCGTGAACAAAAACAAAGCCTGATGGTTTCTAAAGGAAAAATGTCGATATATCTGATTACTTAGAACTGTTAAATTCATGTAGATAAAACAGCATCACAAACAAAATTAAAAAGCAAATAACATATTCTAGAACTTTATAGATAGATATAGCTATGACAAAGTGTCATGTCCTTAACATATAAATATATCTTACACAATTATAAGAAAGAGGCAACATCTCAAAAGAATGAGTTAAGAGGCCAGGCATGGTGGGACTGGGATGTAGCTCAGCAGTAGATTCCCCCTGGGTTCAAAAAGGAAAAAAAAAAAAAAAAAAGAAAGAAAGAAAGAAAGAAAGAACATGAAAGGACAAAAAGAAAAAAAAGGAATTCAAATGGTCAACAAAGATAAAAAAGATTCAATCTCACTGGTAATTAAAGAAAATGCAAATTAAAGTTAAAAGCCTAGACTGGGGGTGTGACTCAGAGATGGAGCACATGGTTAGCACGTGTGAGGCCCTGGGTTCTCCAGCACTTGCAAAAAAAAAAAGCCAGATGCCTTTGAGCCTTCCAAATGGTCAAGAATATTAATAAATTGCTATCTTGCATGGATAAAGATTCAGGGAAATAATTGCACTCCTTCTGTATTGGAAGCCTGAACTGATATAAGCATTCCACAGAGCGATTTGTCATTGAATGTTAAAAAAAACTTTAAAATATGCAAACCATTTAACACAGTAGTTTCATTTTTAAGACGTTATCCAAAGAAAATGAGTGGAGATGCTCACAAAACTTAAAGTAGAAGAACATTTAGTGTCAACATTCTTTTTGGGGGTGTGGGGTGTACTGGGGATGGAATCCAGAGTCTCACAACATGCTATGCAAGGGCTCTACTTCTGAACTGTATACCAGTCTTTTAAAATTTATTTATTATATCATATTATGTATTTATTTTTGCAGAACTGAGGATTGAACCTGGGGCACTCTACTACCGAACAACATTCCCAGCCCTTTTTTTTGTACCGGGGATTGAACTCAGAGGCACTCGACCACTGAGTCACATCCCCAGCCCTATTTTGTGTTATATGTAGAGACAGGGTCTCACTGAGTTGCTTAGCGCCTCGCTGTTGCTGAGGCTGGCTTTGAACTGGCGATTCTCCTGTCTCAGCCTCCCAAAGTGCTGGAATTACAAGTGTGAGCCACCGTGCCTGGCTTCCCAGCCCTTTTTATTTCATTTACTTTTTAAATTTTGAGACAGAATCTCACTAAATTGCCGAGGCTGACCTTGAACTGACAATCTTCCTGCCTCAGCCTTTCCAGTTGCTGGGATTAGCCTGACTAGTATAGCATTTGGACATCTGAGTATCAAAAAGAATTATTGCATACATATTGGTATATTCCTATGATGAAATGTATGTATACAGCCAAAAAGTAGGTTTGGGGAGACATCATGGCATCAAAAACTGTTGTTCATTTATTTTAAATGTATTTCCTCAGGAAAAAAAAAGACTAGTAAAATATTAACAGTGATTATATGTTGGTAGTGGACTCAAATTGATTTTATTTTGTTTTTCCTAACTTCTGTATATTCTAAATCTACTTTAGCAGACATACATATTTTTGTGGTCAGGATAAAGAAAAAATTTGAGGGACTGGGGGTATACCTCAGTGGTAGAGCACTTGTCTAATCTCCAGTACTGCAAAAAGAAAAATGATAAGGAAGGAAGAAAGAAAGAGAGAGAAGAAGAAAAATTTAAGATGAAATGGGACCCCAAGGTGAATGACAGCAGTGTAAAATTAAATAAAATTTAAATTTAGATAAGATTCAAATTTAAATGAGATTCAAATCTTCAGATCCATATAAACTACATCTAGGAATACAAAAACCCCTTCCAGATATGATCATAGACACATTGTGAAGAATCACTGAGAAGAGAAGTACCATATGCTTGAGGTTAGGCAACTATGCCAGTTTTTAAAAGGGGAAAAGTGAATTCTAGAACCTATACACTGATAAGCTTAGGTTGCTTAGGAAAAGAAAACTGGTATAAATAAGAGCTAGCATGGGTTCACTTAAGTTAAGTACCTGCAAACTATCCTCATTTTCTTTTCTTTTTTTTTTAAATATTTATTTTTTAGTTGTAGGCGGACAGACTATCTTTATTTTATTTTTATGTGGTGCTGAGGATCGAACCCAGTGCCTCCCGCATGCTAGGCAAGGACACTACCACTGCGCCATAACCCCAGCCCCCTATCCTCATTTTCTTATCTCCATATGCTTTAAGCCATGAGGTCTTCATTCCAGAATTCCAGAGTAGGGACCATTATTATTGCCATTATGCAGAAGCTAGAGGTGAGAGATGGTAAGTGATTTGCTCAAAATCCTAAAGCTGATTTGTTTGGGTCCCTCACCCCCAGCTATCCTGGTGGACAATACAATGGGATAATATTATACAGTACGTTTAGTAGGTGAAATGATTATATACAAAAGTAGATTCATAGGACTTGGTTACCTGGAGGTTTCTAACTGGTAATAATAATAATACCACTCACTGATACCGATTGTATGCAAGGTTCTGTGCAGAGGTGATTTCCATCATCATCTCAGTTAATCTTTCCCAACATCTGAAAAGCAGGTACTGATACCTCCATTTTACAGATGAGTAAACCAAAGCTCAAAGTGGTTTATGAATTCACTTCCTGAGTACATAGCTAGTAAGTAGAGCAGCTGGGATCCAGCCACAGAAAATCTGGGTTCCAAACCCATTTGCTTAACCATTATGCCAAAGTATTTTCTTTTGCTCCTTGGCTCCTATTATGCTTAACATTTTATTTTATTTTATTAATTAATTAATGAATTTTACCAAGCATTGAACCCAGGAACACTTATCCACTGAGCCATATCCCCAGCCCTTTTTACTTTTTATTTTGAGATAGGGTCTCGCTAAGTTGCTTAGGGCCTAGCTAAATTGCTGAGGCTGGCTTTGAACTTACTATCCTCCTGCCTCAGCTTCTGGGGTCGCTGGGATTACAGGCATGTGCCATTGTGCCTGGTTTTTCTTTTTATTAAAAGGAAGTTTCATTAATCTTGAGTAGCAACTCAAAAGGCAAGTATCTGCTAAGCATACAAAGCTGAGGGAATCCAAGGGAAGCAAGAAAACCAAAATGTATCAAGCACTCATAACAGATATTCTACCCTCCTTGTTTCAGCCTCAGATTCACTTTTCAATGTGGACAGGATTAGCCCTCTTTTCATTGTTAAATTAATTGAGATTCAGAGAGATCACATGACACATTCAAAGTCACTGGGCTAACTAACAAAAACAAAAATTTGAATGTAGATCTGCCTGACTCCTAAGCCCTTGCTCTTTTTACTACTGGCCAATAAAAAGCAAATGTAAAAACATAATGTTTAGTGAGAAAAAAATGTAAAATCCTGCAATTGACTTTAAAAAGTGTAAGATTTGGGAGAGGTCGTTTGTCAAACTTTCGAGTCCAAAAATCTCAGAATTTAGGTTGATTGTGAAGCACTTGGGGTCAGCAATATGGCCTCAGGACACTTACACAATCTCAGGTAGTGGGACCACAGGGACTATATCTTGGACAAGGGAAAGGACGCTCCTACTGGTTTGTACACTGCTTTACCAGATAAAGGCCATAGCAATTAACTTTGAGTGCAACTATTTTTTTTTTTTTTTTGGTACCAGAGATTGAACCCAGCAATGCCCTTTCTTATGTTTTATTTAGAGACAGGGTGTCACTAAGTTGTTTTGGGCCTTGCTGATGTTGGCTTTGAACTTGAGATTCTCTTGCCTCAGCCTCCCAAGCCACTGGGATTACAGGTGTGCATCACCACCCAGCTGGATGTGACACTTTAAAAGAGTTAAATCAGCTATGGATACTTGTAGGGAAGCAGCCAGCTAATAATAAAATACCTACCTACCTACAAACATACACTGTGTGTATGGACTGGATTATTTTGCAAAACTTAAACAAGTGGGAAATCCCCACAGCGGGCAGGGAAGGGAAATCTTCAGTTAGCGGAAGGACTGCTGTATTGAAGAAACTTGTTGCATCATGTACAGCTCCAGAGGACAGAGAGCTGTGGTCAGAAGTAGGCAAATTTAGGCCGATAAATGAAAAGCCAACATATGACTGCACCTGGCATGTCTTTCTGAGCACTGCGATGCTGGCCTGCTACTTTAGACATAGCAGGTGCTCAACAAATATAGGTTGAACTGAATAGAACGCTTGGCTGTACAAACACTCAAGAGGTTGTCTTGTGGACAGAAGCTAGACGGCCGGCCACCTGCTGTACTTAAAACTTCCGTCCCTATACCTGGCCCTGCTCTACCTTCTTCCACCATCTTCCACCACTACCTGGTTCTCCTCCAGCCACACTTCAAAAGGAGGCTTCACTGGGCTCCTTGCAGACCAGCTTCTAACTGTCCAGACACTGTCTCATCTTCTAATTACAGAACCTCCTTGTACTGTCATCCTAGCCCAAGATTACCTCTTGGAAGGTCGCTTCTCCCTCTACTGACAGACTTCACTCTGTCCCACTCCAGTGCCACCTCTCTGCAGGTTCCTTTCCAGTCCCACTCCTACCTCAGCTTCTTCTCTTCTGACATCTGCCCTCATTCATTCTGGGCTCATTGCTTGTCTTCCCCAACCTGCACCAGACCGCTGCCTGTTCTCTGAAAATTTTTCCTTTTCACGCCTTTATGCCTTTTTTAAAAAAATTGTTTTAGTTTTGATGGACACATACCTTTAATTAATTTATTTATTTGTATGTGGTGCTGAGGATCGAACCCAGTGCCTCAGCATGTGCTAGGCGAGCACGCTACCACTGAGCCACAACCCCAGCCCTCTTTATGCCTTTTCTCATCCTGTTCTTCTCCCGTAAGCCAACTCATCTCTCCTCCTTCAGGGCTCAGCCCAAACTTGAGTACCTCTAGGGAAAGAAGCCCTCTTCAGCTTCCAAGTCAGGAGGTCAGGAGACAGGTCAGGGTGACAGAGATGGTATTTGTCTATTATTTTTGTGGTCCTAGGGACGAAACCCATGGTCTCACACACAAGCTCTACCCTTAGCTATATCCCCAGCCTCCGAGATGTAGTATTTAAAACAATGGACTAGGTGGGCAGTTACAGGAGTACAAGCCCAAGGTGACTTCCAACATTCAGAGATCAGAAAGAGCTCTGCAAGAGACTAAGAACAATGAGGAGGGAGGACAGCCAGTGTCAATAAGAAAGGAGCAATCATCTGTGCTAAGAGGCTGCAGAGGGATGATATGTGGGCTGAAAATGGACCATTGGAATCGACATCATGGAAGTCATTGAGACTCCACAGCTGTTTTTAATGGAGTAACAGGAGCAAAAGGCTGATTGGGTTAGCTTCAAGAGACAGAGATGAAACCGGGCGCGGTGGCGCACGCCTGTAATCCCAGCACTTTGGGAGGCTGAGACAGGAGAATCGCGAGTTCAAAGCCAGCCTCAGCAACGGTGAGGTGCTAAGCAACTCAGTGAGACCCTGTCTCTACATAAAACACAAAATAGGGCTGGGGATGTGGCTCAGTGGTTGAGAGCCCCTGAGTTCAATCCCCAGTACCAAAAAAAAAAAAAAAAAAGAGAGAGACAGAGATGAGAAAGTAGCTGCTTGTTGAATGGGTGAAGGCTGGATAAAATGATATGTTAGGATTCCATGAATTAGTCAGGAACTAAAATTAATGCATTATTTTGAATTCCTAAAGTAGCTGAAAAATTCCCAACTCGAAATAAGGGCGTGATTTCAGGGTCAAAGTTTTTCATCAATGACAAGAGAATGCAGAATAGGATTACTGAGGCAGTAGATTAGTCTGAGGAGGGTTCTGCATGAGTTCTGTTGTGTCTGTATTTATTTTCCTCTCCTTGTGGCCCCAGTTCATACAGGCCTCCATGCCAGCCTTCTTGGAGGGGAAGATGGGGTCCCAGGAAAGAGCTGTCACTACAGGGACTTGGTGTAGAATCTTCAGAGGCCATTTCCAAATACCTCCTGGTGTTGCTGATAAGAAATTTATAAGACGGGCTCTGTCCTTTTGGAGGCTGGGCAGCGCCAATCTGAATAGCCTGAAAGAGGTGAAGAGGAAAAGCTTGACCCATCCAACTGTGTATTTGAAATGGGGTGTTTGTTTGGATATTAGAGATTAAAACTAGGGGCACTTTACCACTGAGTATTATTTTAAGACAAGGTCTCATAAATTGCCCAGCCTGGCCGGGAACTTGGGATCCTCCTGCCCCAGCTTCCCAAATCACTGAGATGGCTGGAGATATAGCTCAGTTGGTAGAGTGCTTGCTTAGCATGCACAGGCCCTGGGTTTAATCCCTAGCACCACACACACACACACATACACACACACACACACAAAACCACTGGGATTACGGGTGTGCGCCACCATACCCACTTACATTTTGAAGTATTTCTACATAAAAATTTATAGTAAAAGTGTAATGGAAATAGGCTAATAGATTTGATGAATAAGTCGGCTGTTTCTGTTAGTCCCTGGAATATAATGACATATGGATAACACAAACCTTGGGGAGACCAGAGAAGCCTTGACTGTGTGCTTTTCACTCTGCAATATTCCTCAAATAGTGAGTACAGATCCATGTAGAAAGTGTTTTTGCATGACTTCGGACAAGACATTTCCCTTTATAGAATCATTTACGAGGATCTCCAGGCCTGAGATGGGAAAACAGGACCAGTCATAGAATACCTGAAGAACCCCCTATCACACAAGCTTCCTTCAGTTCTCCAGAGGCATAGTGTGATCTTATTTGTGTCATTGCACATGCTGTCCCCTATGCCCAGAACACACAGATCCTCTTCCAGGAGTGCTTGGCTCTGGGACCACCTCTGTTCAAGGCCTTCCCACCCACGCACATCAAGTCGGATCTAGTGCTCATCTCCATCTCCTTACCTTCCACAATGAACAACAATTGTTTCATCTGACTCTTTACTGGGCTGTGCGTTTCTTGAAGTCTTTGATTTTGTCTTATCCCTGTTTTTATCCTTAACATCTACAATAGTGCTTGACATCTAAAATAATACATTTTGGGCACCAGATGTGTGTCAAATGAATACATGAATGCTTGAGAGTGTGAATGAATGAAGAAGTAAATAAATGCATGAAAAGATCAGATGTTACCCTCTAAACTGAAGCTCATGAAAGAATAAGAGTATCAATGCCAAATTTGTATATGTAATGGCGCTTTCCCGATTGACTTGAGGCGACAAGATCATTGCAACATAACACCCATGGAGAGGGAACGGCACACAGGTTGGCTTGTGATGTGTGTGGTGCTGGATGAGAACCCGGCTGAGGAAGAGCAGAGTTGGCATCAGGAGTTGGTTGGTTAGATCTAGATTAGTGAGAAAAGACAGATCCGAGGAACACGTGAGCATGTTGGTCCTTGTTATTTCTTCTTAAGCAAGAGATATTTCATTTTCAAATGTAAGGGCAAGATACACTTTTAATAAACATGTTTATCCGAAACGTGGTTTCATTGTTAATAAAAAAATAAAAAACCAGCGATGACACCTCTAAAATGGAAGTTACATTGAACTAGTCATTTCAGTCCCACCTCCCTGGGTTCCTTTCATGCCTAATTTGTAAAATGATAATAGCCTTTACTAGTATTTACATTATAAAAGCATTGTTACTCTAAATTAGATAGTCCTAAATGGGTAGAGTGTCTTCTTTGAAAGACAAGCATCATACACAAATGAGATATTATTATTTGGTTTTTCCTTTTCAGTCCCCTTAAATGAGAATTAGATGAAAATTCTGCTGTAAGCAATATCTAGCGGGTAAATGATTATTGACTTCAGTGAAACGGAAAAAAAAATCTGCAGTTCAAAATTCGGTTAGCCTGTCTGTGCACTAACCAAAAATATTGGACTAATACGTGCTGTTTACTATTGTTCTCTCCGTTCTGTGCTCTAATCACGAACTGAAGACAGTTAAGCCTTTCGGTTTTCCTCACAGTGTGCACTTTAGAGAACCTAGACGTCCTGGAAGGATCACAATCTAGAAATAACATTTACAATCATCAATTCACTAGCTAGTTCTTATTTACTCAGGGACTAAATCAACTGTCAGGCCTGTCCCCCGCCCAAGAGCCATTCCTGTGACCTTTTCAGGTTGGTTACCACCCATGCTTGTGGGCACCCCTTTCGCAGCTCCCGGGCCAGAGCTTTCCTGTCTCCTCAGAATACAGGGTCACGATGGCAGGAGATGGGGGTAAATTGGAGGACTGTTGTGAATGTCAGAAACTTCATTTCGTGAAGGCCTGAGAACTGAAGCAGGGCCCCAGAAGCGTGCAGGCTAGTGACATGGACATGTGGACAGCGTAATCGCATCAGGTCTCTGGGTTTCGCTTCCTTTCTGCTTCTTCCGTCCCTGCTCTTGTACTGCCCCTGGACTCCCACCTTGTCCAGAGCCCCTCTAGTGTCCATCCATTATGTCTTGGCTCACCTTCACTCCCCGGAACCAACCTTCAGCCTGGCTTGCTGTTCTGGTCATCTGTTTTCCACCTGACCCATTTATTTCGGCTTCTGGATTTTGCTCTCAGAGAGACTCCCTGCTTGCATAGCTGCCTGGCCAGCTGTGGGGCCAGCTGCCTGTTCCTGACTCCAAGGTGACCAGACTCCTCTCCCCTCCCCTGACTGCTCCCATTACATGAGCCATGACAATAGGTGAGAGATAATGACAGTGTGGGAACTGTGTCTGACTAGATTTGTCCCTCTGTAGGCCATGTCGTTGGTAGACTGCTCAGGGAAGTCAGCGTACCTTCTTGCATCTCAGCAGGCCTTGGCCCAGGAAGACCTACAAGGAGAACATAAAACAGACATGGCTTACTTTACAGTTCTAGCCAAGTCTGGGGCTGGTGGTTGAACCATATCTGCCCAGAGCATTGCCACAGTAGTCAGCTGAGCTAATGTAAATAAAAATCCTTTAAAATGGACCTCCCTGAGGGCTCAATTTCTCTCCCTTGGGAAGAAGGTCTAGGCATCATGTCTTCCTCCAGTTTGAAGGCAAACTTTTGACATAGTGCCTGAATTTATTGGTTCCATTTTCTCCTCCACTCAGTGATCTGACCCCTAGCTCAGCTCCTTTCCAAACTGGTCAAATATCTCCTTGATGCACCTGTGGATGCTTCTCAGTCTTTCTTACTGGATCTCTTGACAGCATCTGCCTTTATTGCCCCCCATCCTCGCGTATTTGAAGTGTGCTTCCCCCCATCCTCCGTGACAAGCTCTGTGTCTTGTCTCCCTCCTGTCTCTCTGGCTGCTCTTTCTGTTTTTCAGGCATTCTTTCTCTGTCTGTGCTGTGAGCTTCACTGTTCCTCTGGGTTCTCTCCTGGGTCTTTTTCTCTTCACTAACACACCTTCCCAGGTATCTCCTACATCACTGTGGATTCTATTGTCATGGCTGATGATTTTTAAACCCTTATCTTCTGACTTCTGGATCCAACTGCCTTCTGCTGCTCTGACTGCCCTCAAGGCATCAGAAACAAACACATCCAGAGCTAAATGGCTCACCTGCTCCCCAACATACCCTCCATCTCGCTTTCATATTTTTCACTATCTTAATGAGTGACATCACTATCCACCTTGTTGCCCAAGCCCAGAATCTGATCCACCGTTGTCTCAACTTCTCCCTCTTTGAAATGTCAACATACAATCAGTCACACATTCCAGCAGAGTCTGCCTCCTCGGTAACATGGATTGCACATTTCTGCATAATGCAGTCCTTTTTACCTTTCCAGTCTCATCCTTGACCTCTCTGCCTAATGCTCTCTTCCTCACCTACATGGAACTGCATTCAGGACTGGTACTCGGCATGCAGATTCGATTGTTATTTCCACAGCGTGTGCTGTGCCTCTACCTGAAACAGACTTGCCATCTCTGTAGGATTAACTCCTTCTGCTTAGAAGTCACTGACTTCCCATTTCCCATCTTTTCTCTGCTCAACATGCTGCTTCCTTGGAGCTGGCTTTCCTGTTTCTATGTCACTCTCTATTGTGAGCTTCCTATAAGCAGTGACCATATGTATCCTATTCTCAGCTCCAACAAAGTGTATGGTACAAAATACATAAATGAATACCAAAGGTATCATTGTAAGGATATAAGATGAATTTCCAACCAAAGGGCACAACTAATATTTTACTAAACAAAAATTCATCAAGTCCCTTAATAACAGAGAGATTTAAAGATTAAAAATATTTAGAAGAGGGGCTGGGATTGTAGCTCAGCGGTAGAGCGCTTGCCTCGCATGCATGAGGCCCTGGGTTCGATCCTCAGCACCACATACAAAGCAATAAAATAAAGACATTATAAAAATATATATATATATATATATATATATATATATATATATATATATATATATTTAGAAGAGCACGGAGCACCTATCATCCCAGCAATTTGGGAGGATGAGGAAGGAGGATTGCAAGTTTGAGGTCAGCCTCAGCAACTTAGCAAGGTACTAAGCAAGTTAGTGAGAACTTATCTCAAAATAAAAAAATAAAAATAAAAAGGGCTGAGGATGTGGCTCAGTGGTCAAGCACCTCTGAGTTCAATCCCCAGTACATATACATATACATATATATATATTTTTTATAAGAATTTATCAACATTAAAATCATGAGCAGAGAGTATTTAATAGAGGCAGATTTCTAATCTGTCACTATGGAATTCTTTTCCAGAATTCACTGTGTAGACTCTCTGAGCAATGCTTTGGGGTCAACTAAGTACCCCATTCTTCTGACTCTTCATAGGCTATTGGACTTGGAACCCACTCCATTCTTGAGAACATGGGGATTGGAATAAGGTAAGTGGTAGCTTTTCAGCTTTTTCTCTATTGTTTGCTTTCAACTGTGTACTATGCCTGTAGAGCAGTAGTCTCTGGAGCCTTCATCAGATGTGACTGGCTTCCCAGAAACTCTAGTCGTCCTTAAGATAGTTGAATATCCTGTGTGGACAGTGAAATGTGAAGTCTCATGAGGAATCATGTTCTTTCAAATTTTATTTTTTGTTTCATGACTAATTAAATTCTTCATCATTGCTCTGTTGATTTTTAAAAAATTTTTTTTCAGTTGTTGATGGACCTTTATTTTATTCATTTATTTATATATGGTACTGAGAATTGAACCCAGTGCTTCACACATGCTAGGCAAGTGCTCTACCACTGAGCCACAACTCCAGCCCCGATTTTTGTTCTAATATAACTCCATATAAAGAAAAGGGGATGTTGAGAAATCGGAAAGACTTGCTGCCTACTTTGGGGGCCATGTTGGTCAGATGCACACCAGGAATGCAGGACCTCGGCATTCTGCTTTAGCCACACAGCCTGCAGACAGTCTCCTTTGTTAAACTTGTCTAGTCTCTTTTTTTTTTTTTTTTTTTTACACAATGTCTTTTTTTTTTTTTTTTAATCTTTTTCTTAGTCGTAGATGGACACCATGTGTTTATCTTATTGCTTTGTATGTGGTGCCGGGGATCGAACCCAGGGCCTCACGCATGCGAGGCAAGCGCTCTACCGCTGAGCCACAATCCCAGCCCCTTGTCTAGTCTCTTATTTGCTTTCATTTTTCATAACATTGAATGCAACTTACATATCTTCTTCTTTTTCATTGTCTCCCTTTCTAGACTGTAAGCCCTATGAGGGTAGAGATTTTGTTTTGTTTAGTACTATATGCTCAGCACTTGGAGCAGTTTATGGAAGGCACTCAATAAATATTTGCTGATTGAATGAATAATTTCTTTTTTTTTTTTTTTTTTTGATGGCATCTCACTAGTGCCCAGGCTGGTCCCGACCTTGAGGTCCTCCCTCCTCAGCCTCCCATGTAGCTGAAATTACAAGTGTCCATCACCATGCCAAGCCTGAATGATGTCTTTTAAAAATGCCTTGTTTTGAAGAGACTGATGCATACCCAGGTTTCTAGATCCAGTGCAGGTCTGGCTTGCAACCATGTGCCCCTTAAGACTTTTATTGATGACTAAGCTGATGACATTGATGGGCATACTGAACAAAGTTACAGATGACACACAACCATCAGGATTCCCTCCTCCTAACTCCTGACAAATGTAAAAATGACTCATATCTAACAATCTAAAGCTAATGGGTACAAATATAAAGTACTCAAAGATCAAAATTCAATTATACAAGTATAGTGCGGGGGCGGGGTAGCTTACAACCGCACGTCACGAAGATTTAGTCCCCTGTTGATTGTGAGTCGATGATGAGTCAACATGGTGTGGTGTTGCTTCAAAAAAAAATATCAATCTTTTGTGTTAATAGAAATTGGTGTTCAAGAAGTAACTAGTTCTGGGGGCTGGGATTATGGCGCAGTGGTAGCGTGCTCGCCTAGCACGCGGGAGGCACTGGGTTCGATCCTCAGCACCACATAAAAAAAAATAAAATAAAGATATTGTGTCCACCTACAACTAAAAAATAAATATTTAAAAAAAAAAAAAAAAAGAAGTAACTAGTTCTCTAGTACCCTCTGGTGATCAGACCACATTTGCTCTGTTTTATGAATGCTGGCCTTCAGACATTCACAGACATTGAAAATCAGAAGATTATTCAAAAAGCAAAAAGGATTCTAAAGGATCTGGTAAACAGTGTTATTCAGAAATAACAAGAGGGGCTGAGATTGTAACTCAGCGGTAGAGCACTTGCCTCGCATGCGTGGGGCCCTGGGTTCGATCCTCAGCACCACATACAAAGCAATAAAAAAATAAAGACATTGTGTCCATCTACAACTAAAAAAATATTAAAAAAAAAAAGAAAGAAATAACAAGAGGAGCTAAGGTTATGTGTGGGCATGAGGGGAGGGTGAGAACTGGCAGTACACAGCTGCCTTCTGAAGTTCCAGGGGCCGTCCTGCATTGGACAGATTCGATTTCTTCTGGGTAATCCCAAATGATGAATGGAGGACCCATGAGTGGAAGATGTACAAATGCATATTTCAACCCCCTAGAACTTATCAGCAGCTCAATTTGGTTAGCAATCAAATGGACAAACCCAGGATATAGTAAACTCCTGACCCTGGTGGTACAACATATAGAAATTGGGTAGCCAGGCCCCATTTGCAAGATAAATTTATCATGGAAGTTCAAACACTGGGGTGAGGGAGAAGGGAGAGTGGGGTTAATCATCATAGTAACATGTGTGTTGTGTTGCAGGTACCATTGTAAGTGATTCCTGGGAGTTTCATTTCTAATTTATCAATCCTATTAGCTCCATTTTACAGATGAGAAAAGTGAGGCATGGAAAGATTAAGTAGTTTGCTTAAGTACTTACATTTTTTTTAAAATATTTTTTTAGTTGTAGATAGACACAATGTCTTTATTTTATTGCTTTGTATGTGGCGCTGAGGATCGAACCCAGGGCCTCACACATGCGAGGCAAGCGCTCTACCACTGAGCTACAATCCCAGCCCCAAGTACTTACATTTTTTTTTTAAATATTTCTTTTTAGTTGTTGATGGACACAATATCTTTATTTAATTGCTTTGTATGTGGTGCTGAGGATCGAACCCAGGGCCTCACGCATGCGAGGCAAGCGCTCTACCGCTGAGCTACAATCGCAGCCCCCAAGTACTTACATTTTAATGCAAACCAGAGCCAGGATTTGAACCCAGGTCAGGTCCCTGACCTTAATTATTATTCTGTAAAGACCTGCACTTCTGGGAACTCATTCTTTCCTACAATACAATCCAATACAGTCATTAAACCAAAGAGTTTATTATCTCCAAGGGTAGATGATTCTACAATAAGTAGTTTCCTTCTACATATAGTATGCAGGGACTAAATTCATCTGGGCATTTGCCACTTGTGGCTCACTAGATAGAGGTCAGCTTAGGACCTAGCAGACAGCAAGCGCTCAATAATCATTCAGTGAAAAGAATAAACAAATGCAAACACATAAGATTGGCAGAATCTCACTATATTCTACATGAAGGAAAACAAGCAGTTCCTGTGTGGTCTACTGAAGACACCAGGTAAAAGTGACAATCCATCCGACAAAAGGCCTCAAGAATTCCTGCTCCATTGTTGGGACAAGGCTCATTTGAATAAAAATTAATTGAGTACCTGTCTGGTGCCAAGGATGCAGAGGTGAGTCAGAGGATGCACTGTTGGTTGAAGAGAGGGGTGGACAGGTAAGCAGGTCCTCATGATACAATGCTACAAGCACTAGTTCGTGTGTGTATGTGTGCATGTGCGTGTGTGTGTGTGTGTGTGTGTGTGTGTGTTTTAAATATCATGGAAACAGAACAATTTTTCTTGGTTGAACAAGATGTCTAATATTTGATTTTATTTGAAAAACAACTTTTATCTATGTTATCTCATTTGAATTAATTCTATCTTCCTAAAGACCATGTGAGATAGTGATCCTTCTGATACAAAAGAAGAAATAGAGTCCTAGACAGGTTAAATGACATCTCCAAGGTCATGCAGCTGATACTAATAGTTACGGATGTTTACTGCTTGGGCTGAGGCTCTGTGCTAAGCCCTTTTAAGATCTTTAAGCCTCACAAAAACTCTATAAGGTAGTTATTGACATCATTGCCAGTTTACAAGTGAGAACATTGAAGCACAAGATTGAAATGCCTTGCCTAGAGTCACATAGCCGGGCGGAAAAGGTCAAAGCTCTTCGGCATTCATCAGAGAAACACGGTGAATACCTGCATAGTCTGGCTTCAGCAGGCACACACTCTACCACCGCACTAAAACACCTTGACTGGTCCCCCGAAGAGCTGGAGCCCACACATTTGGACTCTGGCTCCAAGTTCAGTTTTCTTTCACAGCACCTTGCTCTTTTTTTTTTTTTTTGTGGTACTGGGGATTGAACTCAGGGGCACTCGACCACTGAGCCACATCCCCAGCCCTATTTTGTGTTTTATGTAGAGACAGGTCTCACTGAGTTGCTCGCTTAGCGCCTCGCCATTGCTGAGGCTGGCTTTGAACTCGCGATTCTCCTGTCTCAGCCTCCCTAAATGCTGGGATTACAGGCTTGAGCCACCGCGCCCGGCTAGCACCTTGCTCTTTAGCAGCTGTTGCATCTAAATGACAAGAAATGGTAGGGTGGGATGTAGCTTGGTGGCAGAGTGCTTGAAGAGCATGCAGGAGGCTCTGGGTTCAATCCCCAGTAAGCCCCTCCTAACATACACACGGTGGTGATGTGGATAAAAGGAGGTTAATGTAGCTTGTACACTCATGGTCTTTTGGGAACGGTATGTGAAATCTAGATTGTACATTGACACAACTGGCTCTAGCTTTAGACTTTCTGTTTTAGGTCTGCAGGGTTTTTCGTAGCAGTTAGAATTTGGCTTGTTGTTCTCCAGGACAGTGCTCTGGGCTTTTGGGGATATGACTTGTTACTCAGTGAAACTAGCCACCAACACTTACCCTGCAGCCTTTTGAAATCTAGTTTAAAATTTTCTAAAAGGAAGAAGATACGATGTAAAACATTAAGAACCAAACAAGTTGAGTTCAATGTCTTGTAAATTAGCAAGGATGGAGATACAGCAAAGGAGAAATAAAGCACATAATTGCTTAAATTGTCCAAGTGTTCTCTCTATAATAAAAAATCTTGGATTGAAAAAAAATAGTTCAATCTGATATTATTGTGCTTTCATAATTAAGTTGGGCTGGCTCTGTGGCAAATCTAACTGAGAAAGAATTGGTTACTAAAATGAATGAAGTAGATTACCCCTTCCTCAATAATTACCACTTAAGCCAATGTGGATTTGACCTATGCGATCAAAGCAATTGTGTTTTTAAGATACCCATCTCCCATAATTTTTGGAGATGTGGTATTTTTAAAATCAGCTGCAGGCTGGGATTTCTGTGGTAGGCGGCCGGGCAGAAAAGGTCAGAGCTCTTAGGCATTCTTTCCTTCAAAGTAGGTGGGGTTTTTTGGTTTGTTTGGTTTTTAGCGTTTTGTTTTGTCATTTATGGAAACGTGGTGGATTCGGCTGATTATCTTGGCCTTTGTGTTTATGGATTTCTATTTTCTTGGCTTTAGGTCCCTGGAAACATTTGTTCTACCAGTGGCAGGAGAGCTAGTTTTGTCATATTTTATTTTTGTTGTTCCAATTTATTCCTAATATTCCCTAGTCCAAGTCTATTTCAAGGTGTCGCGAAGCCTGTCTTTATGTCTCCACAAATAAAACGTTCCTCGTGGTAACTCTGTTGTGACCTTATAGGAATAGTCAATGGGAGGTTCCCCTATTGATATTCATCAGGATGATTCTGTAATAATAGTAGCCATACCATTGAAATTTATCATTGGATTTAGCATTTAGCATGTGAAATTTCAAGTTTCTTAGATCTATTTTTTTGAGTTACCAAGTAGCTGTATTCTTATAAACATTTTTTTTTCATTTTATTATTGGGTCAATAAAACTTGGAAAGTTCTTTTCTCACATATTCCATTCTGTAAGCCTGAAGGTGAATTACTTTGAAAAAACAAAAACAAAAACCCACATCACAGTTTCTCATAAAGCTAAGAGCAAATGAACAGAGGGGGCTCTGCTAGCATTTGGGATGTACATCTAATTAGAACTTTCAGTATTTCCAACATGTAATTTCCTAAAAGTGAGGGTTTTAATTCCAAACTTTGAATCCATGGGGATGAAACAAGTGACCCATGTTGGAAATATGTCAAGAATCAATTTTCTCAGGTTGACCTTTAGTTGGTTCGTCGCTAAATCAAAACATTGTCTATGCCTAGATTTCAAGATGTCTGAACTTTCTTAAATTTGCTAAAAGATCAAGGCAGAAGGCTGGCACTGCTTTGCTGCTGTGGAGAACAGATTGCCCTCTTCCTCCTCCTAGCCCCTTGATGTTGGTTTTGCATGAGAGTATGTTTCACCTGAGCTAGCAACATCTTTACTCCAATATCGAGTCTCTTGCACCTCCTGTACATCTCCTAGGATGTGGGGGTGCAAGGTACCTTATTTTTGCAACCAAAGTAGATGGACATCAACCTTTGAACTGTTTTGACCTATTCTTCAGTACCATGCCGGGTCTTAGACACTGAAGACTGTTACAAATGTCCTCAATCACGATTGTCTGTAACAGTAAACATGGATAACACAAGACTTGGAATAGCTCAATCACTATGTGACCTTGAATGAGCAATTTAATCTCTTTCTAAATAACGATCTCACAAGGTTACTGTATTAAATGATTGGGATTATCTATAAAAACACTTAGCACAGAGCTGGGGCCATTGCTCAGCGGCAGAGCACTTGCCTAGCATGTGTGAGGCATTGGGTTCAATCCTTAGAACTACATTAAAAAAAATAAACAAATAAAATAGAGGGATGCTGTCCATCTACACCTACAAAAATTTTTTTAAAAAAATAATTAGCACAAAGCCTGGAAATTAGTTGCAAATGTAGACTGAATTTATGTGAAGCATATAATAATCCATGGAAACTCAAAAGAAAAAATGACATTATCTGCCTCTAGCCACTTTTTAATTAGAAAGTTTCACTTCCAAATGAATAACTACATTTACCTATGGCTTTTCTTTGAAGTCTACATTCAGAACAAAAAGGTACTTCAATGATAATCCGTTAATATTTCAGAACATTTCACAACAGTTTATATAGGAGAAAATTATGTGAATAAAAGGAAGAATGAGAATTAGATAAATAACATTTCTTTATTTAAAAATGATGAAGGGATTATAGAGCATTGGGATGATGTTATAGTTATATATGTAATTATAAAATATGCTGTTATTTTAAGTTTATTTGGTTATTAAAAGTTTTATTGATCTGAAAGGACTGATTTTAAAAGATCAATTGAATGACTATCTTCATATTAGATTTTTAAAAATTTTTTTCAGTTGTTGATGGACTTTTATTTTGTTCATTTGTTTACATGTGGTGCTGAGAATCGAACCCAGTGCCTCACACATGCTAGGCAAGCACGCTACCATTAAGCCACACCCCAGCCCTCATATTAGTTTTTAATATACTAAAAATACCCATTAACTATCTTTTTCTTTGATTAGACCTACTGTCCTGGCCTACATTAATTTTAGTGATCAAAAGAATTAATTCAGTTTGATAACTGTTTGTTTTCATTGCATATCAGAAAATAGGAAAAAGCATTCCCTCTGTCTTTTGAACTCTGAAAAAAGGTCTCTCCCACATTGTCAGGAACTAACGCTGTAGCAAAATTACAGAGAAATTTTGTTAGGAAATCTTTGCTCCTCTGCAGGTTATTTGACTGAAATCCGAGGTGCTATGTTTCAGCACAGTGGTGACTTTGGAGGAGAAAGTTTGCACCAGATTGGATCAGTTGTTTTTACGTTATATAAAAAGGAAGAAAAAAAATAACCATTTACTTCTAAGCTATAAATTCAGAATTATTCTGTTACACCAAAAGGCAGAATTTCCAAACCACAAACTTGATATTAGGGATATATTTTCATAAACTATTACCTGTACCCACTCAAAACTAAATATAATTAATACTAAATGATTCACCTTGCCCAATTATATTCAAAGTACGAAGTTATTTTATTATTTGCGTCAGAAGTGAATTATAGTTGAATTGTAAAAACGATACTGTTAAACAAAATATTTCTTTTTTAAAATAACTTTTTCCTGATCATAAAGAATGCATGCGGGGCTGAGGGTGTAGCTCAGTGGTACAGCGTGTGCTAAACATGCACAAGGTCCTGAGTTCAGTCCCCGGCATCAAAAAATAAAAGGCGATACATGTGCAATGTAAAATATATCCATAGAATATACAGTACAGTAAAAGAAAGAAAATAAAAATCACCAAATCTCTCAAAATTTTATCACAGAGATAATCAAAGATTATCACAGAGATAATCTTTAAAATTTTGTTGCATTTCCTTGTAATGGTGTTTATGCAGTGTAAGTGCAAGGGCGTGTGTGTAACGTGCAAACCTCCAAATACTGACTATATGAAATGCATATTAAATTCTATTATAGAAATTTCAAAACATAAACCAAGTTGACAGCATATTGAACCTCATGTGCCCATCGGCCTATGCTAGCCTATTAAGAACCCCTTCTAGTCTCCTGTTCTTATTTTTTCTTTTCAGTGCTGAGGATCCAACCTGAAGCCTTGAGTGTACTAGGCAAGTGCTATGCCACTGAGCTACATCCCCAGTCATTTTTACCATTTTATTTTAAGACAGGATCTTGCTAAATTGCCCAGGCTGGCCTCGAGCTTGTGATCTCCTGCCTTAGCCTCCTGAATAGCTGGGATTACAGGCTTGCATCACTGTGCTCATCTTATTTTGAAGTAAACTCCAGATATTGTATCATTTCATCCATAAATATTTCAATCTGAATCTTTAAAAGATAAGGACTTTTTAAAAATTCACCATTATCATATCTAAATTAATTATTTAAAAGTATGAAATATTCAGTGTTCAAAGATTGTCTCACTAATTTCCTAATGTTTTTGTAGGTTGCTTGCTTTGTTTTTTTGAAGTTTTTGATACTGGGGATTGAACCCAGGGGCACTTTACCACTAAGCTACATCCTTGGCCCTTTTAATTTTTTATTTTGAGACATGGTCTTGCTAAATGGCTTAGGGCCTCACTAAATTGCCCAGACTGGCCTCAAACTTGGAATACTCCTGCTTCAGCCTCCTGAGTCACTGGGATTACCGGTGTGCAGTCCACTAAGTGCAGCCTGCAGCTTCCTTGTTTGATGCTCGAAGCAGGATTCAAATATGGTGTACACACTGAGATTGGGTGATATATCTGTCTGGTCTGTCTCAGTCTGTCTCTGTCTCTGTCTTTCTCACTTGTTTTTTCCCCCAGTGCTGGGGATCAACTTAGAGCCTTAAGCACACTAGACAAGCGCTCTACCCCTGAGCTACATTCCCAGCCTAATATGCCTCTTAAAGCGCCATTTGTATGTAAGTTGCCACCAGGGCTGGGGGTGTAGCTCGGTGATAGTGTTTCTGGGTTCAATCTCTAGTTCAGGAAAGAAAGAGAAGAAGAAGAAAAAGGAGGGAGAAAGAGGGATGGGGAGAAGAAGGGAGGGGAGGGGAAGAGAGGAAAGGAAGGAGAAAGAAAAGAGAAGAAACAAAACCCAGCTATTTGTCCTATAGTTTCCCACAGCTGGATTTTTCTGCTTGCATCCTCACGCGCATCCTCATGTTATAAGTTAACATGTTTCGTGTTTCTCCATCTTTTTTTTTTTAAATATTTTGTTTTTTAGTTGTAGGTGGACACAATATCTTTATTTATTTATCTTTATGCGGTGCTGAGGATCGAACCCAGTGCCTCACGCATGCGAGGCAAGCGCTCTACCACTGAGCCACAATCCCAGCCCTGTGTTTCTCCATCTTTTGTATTTCCTATGACTGTCTACAGCCTGTACCGGATTCAGTTTGTTTGTTTGTTTTGGCAAGACTGCTTCACAGGCCTGGTATGTTTTGCCATTAGGTTATGAATAATGTCTAATGATCTCTTCATTTGTGATGTTACCGAGGTCCACTAGCTCATTAAGGATTGAAAAATGGTAGTATTTGAATCCTATTATTCCTTGATTGATTTTTTGGCATGTGTCAATAATGTTTGCTTTGTCTGGTTGTTTTAAATAGCTTTTGTTTTTTTGTTTCTGTTACTCAATTGTCATTAGAAACCATTACTTGAAACATATTTAATGTATTACAGTATGTCTATTTTTTTCTAGTTTTTGCTTTTGTGCTGGGATTGTACCCAAGGCCTTGTGCTCGTTTCTTCTTATTTTTTCTCATATTATCCCTATTTGGTCTGTGGTAGCATCTTCAGACTATTCTCTTGACACAACTCTAGTTTGTTTTCCATAGCTGCTCTGCTATTTGGTATAAGATGATCTAGGCTCACCTTGTATATTTTCATATAGTAAGAATATGTTTGTATTCAAAACTTCAATGTATGTGTGTGTGTCCAAAAACTATAGGACAGAAGCTACCATCTATAATAATATAAGGCTAGAAATAAACCAAATGTCCATTAACTGCTTGAATAAGCTATAGTACCTCCACACAATGGAGTTCTCTGCAGCTATAAAATGGAATTGGGAGGCTGAGGCAGGAAGAACACACGCAAGTTCAAGGCCAGCCTCAGCAACTTAGCAAGACCTTCCTCAACTTAGTGAGACCTTGACTCAAAATGAAAAATAAAAAGGGCTGGGGATGTGGCTCAGTGGCAAAGCATTCTTGGATTCAGTCCCCAGGACCAAAAAAAAGATTGGGAATCTTTATTATAGACTGATCTCCAAGATATATTGTAAGTAAAGAATCAGGAGAGTGCTGGGCACAGTGTCACACTCCTGTCATCCCAGCTATTCAGGAGGCTGAGGCAAGAGGAGCCCAGAAGTTCCAGACCAGCCTGGGCAAGATAGTGAGACCTTGTCTCAAACAAACAAACAGCAAAAAGGCAATAAAATGGGGAGAGAAAAGCAAGTAAAGGATACTACCACATATGTAAGAATGAACATATATGTATATATAAACATATATATACACACAAATATATACATGGATATATGTATACATATTTGCTTATATTAAAAAATACAATGGAAGGATAAACATCACAAAAATCATAGTTACCTGTAGAGGAGAAAGAAAGAAAGTAGAGGGAACAGGAATCGAAACTGGACTGTTCTGAATTTACCTTGCTTTGTAGGTTTGACTTTGAAATCATGTAAATGTTTTACATAATTATGAAAATATTTTTAAAATGCAATTCCTAAATGTTGTTAAAAAGAGCTTATGTATCGAATTGGTGGCATACAAAGAAATACATCAAGTGACTTCAAAACATACTAAATTAAGCCACATGCACTATGTTTGCCTGTCCCATCTATTTGGGAGCCTGAGGCAAAAGAATTGCTTGAGTCCAGGAGCTCAAGACCAGCCTGGGCAACATGGCAGAACCCTGTCTCAAAACAAAATAAAACAAAACAAAAACCCCCACCTCATTTGGCTATATATCCCTATTCAAACATATACTAAAGAAAATGCAAAAACATTTTTTAAAAAAGTTTTTAGTAATTATATTGTTGATGGTAGTGTCAATATTGCTATTCTGGGTAACATGAGATAAGCTAATATTAGGGACTATTCTATCATGCTTGGTGTCCTTGGGAGTCAGGATTCTCCACCTGGGAAAACAGGAATACAGATGTAAAATAGAAGAGGTTAGGTACAACCCTGTAGGCCTGAATCTGAATTACAAGTTATTGATTTAAACTGACAATATATATGTCTATATATAGGTATATTTCCTAGCTCCTCTGTTCACCAAAAAGACCTAGGAACAAAACCAGCAGCAGGGAGCACCTCTGGTATCTATATTATGATCTGGATGAGGCTAGAAAAATATCTACACTTCTAGACATAAACACACACATCATAAATATGTGTTCACATATATATATTTAATGTATATTTAGTTATTCTTTTATTTTCAGTTCTTTACACTTATATTTAATGATGCAACAAAGTCTTTGTGCACTTTTTATTTCCTTAGTACAAATTTCCTTAAGTCGAAGAAATTGCCTAGCAGGTAGGAACACTTTGACTCTCTTGATTGATTGTCAAATCGCCTCTAGAAAAGTTATAACAGGTTCCATGCCATGTGACAGGGTGGGAGAGAGTGACTGAGTCACTGCGCTCATAGTGATAGATAATTTTTGGACATTTATGCCAACATGTTTCAGTCAATCTGATATGTTAGCTAGAACTACTCCTGTATTTCTTTGTTTTCCTTTCTTTGATTTTCTTGTAAAGAAATTTTTTTAAAAAATTATAAATGCCGGGCTGGGATTGTGGCTCAGCGGTAGAGCGCTTGCCTCGCATGCGTGAGGCCCTGGGTTCGATCCTCAGCACCACGTACAAAGCAATAAAATAAAGACATTGTGTCCATCTACAACTAAAAAAATATTTAAAAAAAAATTATAAATGCCATATGAAAAACTATATTTGTATAACACTCTCATATTTACATTGTGAATTAATTATATATCAACAAAGATCAGAATGACCTTATTAAACTTAATGTATTACTTATAATTAATGTTTTGAATTCATACTTTAGCTGTGCAAGTACATATTACAAATGTATTAAGATATGACTTGTTAGAGTTTTTTGGGTAATTTTGGTAGATACCTTTGAAATTCCTGGGGATTTTCACTGTAACCTCATCTCTGCAGAACTCATGATATGTGAAACTTATTTCCCAGACAAAGTTTAGGAAGTTAACTTTGTAAACATTGTTTTATATATTTTATACATACAATTCCCTAGTACTATTCCCAATTGCCTATAAAAGCCAAACAAAAGTAGCTTACAGACAAAATCATCTACTGCTGCTGCTAGAGACCTCTTAAAGTTCATCTGGTCGAACCCTTTCATTTTATACTTTGGAAAACTAAGGCAAAGGGCAGTTATGTAACTTTATTAAAGTCATACAGCTTCTTTGGAAATCTGATTCAGGGCAGTGCTCTGTCCATGTAGCTTCTCAGAAGGAGCAAAATTTGAAGGCAGGAAAGGGAAGTGACCACTGTGCGAGGGAACTGTAGCTTCAAAATTCGATTATGTTACCTTTTCAACAACATCCTTATAGCAAATGGACCAATAATGACACTGCAAAATCAGGTAAAATGCAATAATATTTGAGAAGCTAGAAATAAAGTATGGTTTCTAATATTTAGGAGAGATTTATAGTATCAAGATATATAGCATCTGAAACATACATATATATATGTGTATGTATATATATATATGTTCCTATACACTGTTATAAGCACTTTATTTGCATTATCTCATAATATCAAACACAGGGAGGTTCTGTGACTTGCCCCAGGTTGCCTCCAGAGTGTCAGACTCAGGATTTGGACCTGGGCAATCATAGACACACTGATTCACTTGAAGTTTCAAGTCTCTACTGTCAGTTTCATTGAGGGTTGGTGATCATCTGAGTCTCGTCAGCTATTTCCCTACAAGGTCAAAGTGATACCTTAGAAACCCATTTGTTTGGGTGGGGATGTAATTCAGTGATAGAGAACTTGTCTTGACATATACTAGGCCCTGGGTCCAATCTCCAGCACTGCAAAAGAAAAAAAGAAAAGGTGAAGAAGAAATCCACCACTTTGAATACTATGAGGAAATTTCCTGGTGCCAAATTTCTTAGAGATAGTTCTTCTAAGCCCTCATCTGCCACTTGTTCACTATGTGATTTTTCATTCCCCATCTATAAAATGGGTTTGATAATATCTACTTATAGGATTGTCAGAGAAATAAATAATATAAATTGCATCCATTTTTAGAAGAATATCTGACACATTAGTAAATTTTATTTAGAGACAGGGTCTCAACTGAGTTGCTTATTCAATAAA
>CM053407.1:20573376-20688260 GCA_028644305.1 Xerus rutilus | reverse complement strand
GGAAAAGTTCCTCATTGTACCCATAAGCCCAGGACTCGTATTGCATAACACAAAAGGTCTTATTAAGACTTCTTGTGGGGCCTGGGATGTGGCTCAGCAGTAGAGCACTTGTCCAGCATGTGCAATGCCCAACAGCCCCCCAAATACTTGGTCACCTGTGCACACATCTTGCTTCAAGATTGGGACTGACTGCCGTTTCTTCTTCTTCTTCTTTTTTTTTTTTGCTTTGGTACCGGGGATTGAACCCAGGGGTACTTAACCACTGAGCCACATCCCCAGCCCTTTTTTGGTATTTTATTTAGAGACAGGGTCTCAACTAAGTTGCTTAGGGCCTCAGTAATTTGCTGAGGCTGGCTTTGAACTCGTGATCTTCCTGCCTCAGCTTCGCAAGCTGGTGGGATCATTGGCCTGTGCCACCGCACCTGGCTCTGAGTGCTCTTTCTGAGGCGTCCTTCCACTCTTAATTAAGAGGTTAGACATCCTCGCACTTCCCTCCAGAACCCTCAGGTGGTCACTGAGGTTAAGACCACCAGTTTCTCCCTCAGGTCCAAGTGATTTTTATCTCCGATATTTTATTTTTCATCTTTATGGAAAATAGATAAGCATGTGGTACAAAATAAAATAGTGCAAAGGGTATTCAGTAAAAGTACCTCCATCTTGCTCCCGCCACCACTGCCCAGAGGTTCCCACCATTTCTTCATCCATTATTCTTGATCTTGGGATTGAGCACAAACAGCACAGTCAGGTAGGTCCCTGCCATCTAGTAGGAGTCGATGGCTACAAGCAAGACACATGATCAGATGATCATAGAGCATGCTAGAAATTGTGCTATAAACAGAAATGGGCGAAGGTGAGGGCAGAATGAGGAGTCGCTGAAGCAACACTGAACGAAGTCCTGAAGGAGAAGAGGAAAGGGGCTAACTGCGGGAGAAGAGTGTTCCAGACCCCAGGAGAGCAAGAGCAAGCAAGTTACACAAGTGTGGGGACAGGAGGTTTGAGTTTTATTTATAGAACACAGAGCATCATGGAACAGGCACTCTTCTGAGCTCTTGACATCTCTCAACTCTCTGATCGTCACAACAAGCCCAGGAACTCTTGTCATCCATTGTAAAGGGAAACTGAGGCATAGAAGAGTTAGGGGAGCTGCTCAAAGTCACAAAGCTAGTGAGTAGTGATACCTGGACTTTAACCAGGCTGCCTGGCTCTGGGCCTAACCATGGCTCTCCACTCCATAGGGCAGGGGGCTTGAAGAGGGATGGGACTGGTCCTGAGGGTGAGGTGGGACTCTCGGAGAGTCTTGAACACAGGAGTGACAGGTACATTTGCTCAGAAAATTCTGACATATCATATGCTTGTATGTTTATGTACTTGTGTGTGCATGTGCCCTTTAGGACAGCAAATAAGCTTAATGCTACACTGGAAAGCAATTTTCATTTATGGAAAGGAGAGGGACGTTTGCTATTATGTATGCTTTAGTTAAAGATGGTATCAAATAATATTTTGGTTGTGAGTAATTGCTTCTATTTTTAAAGTCCTACAAATGTCTATTCTGGGGTTCTGACAATACTTGTACCTGTGACCAGGCCTCCTTAGGACAATAGATCACCTTTTTTTGTTTAACAGTTCATTGGTATTTTATATTCACAGTGTTGTAAAACCATTGCTACTCTCTGGTTCCAGAACACTCCCTTCACTATGGAAAGAAAGCCCCAAACCTGTTACTCTCAATTCTCCCCTGCCCCTGGTTAACCATTTTAATTAACAATGATATCTTAGCCACGAATCTATATTTTTCTCTATGGATCTGCCCATTTTGAACTTTTCACATAAGTGGAATCATGTAATACATGACCTTTTTTTTTTTTGGTACCAGGGATTGAACTCGGGGGCACTTGACCACTGAGCCACATCTTTAAATGAAACACAGCCCTATTTTGTGTTTTATTTAGAGACAGAGTCTCACTGAGTTGCTTAATGCCTTGCAGTTGCTGAGGTTGGCTTTGAACTCGCGATTCTCCTGTCTCAGCCTCCCAAAGTGCTGGGATTACTGGCATGTGCCACTGCGCCTGGCTAGGACATAGCCTTTTGTAATTGGCTTCTTCCCTTGTTTTCAGGCTCCATCCCTGTTGTGGCATTATTAGTCCTTCATTCCTTTTATGGCTGAATAATATTCCATTCTGTGAATCTACCACATTTTGTTTATCTATTTGGATAAAATGTCCTGTGGATATTTAAGTTGTTTCATAACAGCCTTCTTGTCTGTTATGAATAATGCTACAGTGAACCTTTGTATACACGTATTTGTGTTAATGTATGTTTTACAATTCTCTTCAGTATATACCTCGTGAAATTGCGTGGTTTTACCATAACTCTATGTTTAACTTAAGTCGACTTTTGATCAAAGTGTGTTGCTTAACACCTCACTACCTGGAGGAAGGCAAATACAGGAGCAGGTAGTTGCTTTGGCAAATGTCTTCTCATGCTCTATTTATATGAGAAGGCGACAGATTAGTAGTGGTGCCTCCTTTCTGGGCTTTCATGAGTTGGTACTGGTCTCTGGAGTTTACTGGATATATTCTCCATAAAGATCTTCTGAAGCCATTTTTTGTACTACCCTCCAAATAACAGATGGGGAATGACTTTGTTATTTATTTATTTTTTTAATATATATATTTTTTAGTTGTAGATGGACACAATATCCTTATTTATTTATTTTTATGTGGTGCTGAGGATCGAACCCAGTGCCTCACGCATGCAAGGCATGCAAGGTGCTCTACCACCAAGCTACACCCCCAGCCTGGGGAATGACTTTTAAGGAAGTCACCCTAAAGTAATTGGAGGGTCGAGGCTTGAGCAACCCAGCCTCTTCAAGACTCCTAGGAGCATCATAGATAGGATCGGGCTGGAGAAGCTTTGAGATGATTACCGAGAACTCAGACTCATATTAATGATAATTTTTTGCATTCACTATATGCCTAGCATCAAGCTAACTGCTTCATAGCTTTTTTTATAGATTCACATTCTCCATACTCGTGGTCATGAGGCACATAAGGCTCTTGAATGCTGGCAACATGGTCGGTGTGAGTTGAGAGATGCTGCGTGTGTCAAGCACACATGGGATTTCAAAGACTTGGAGAGACTGTAGGCTCACTAATATTTCGTACATGTTGAAATGATAATTTGGACATAAGGAAAAATGTAACACTAAAATTTATTTCACCTGCTTTGTTTGACTTTTCTTAGTGGGCTACTCAAAAAATTTAAATGACCCATGTGTTTCACATTGTGGCTTGCATTATATTTGTATTGGACAGCCCTTGTTCTAGATTATTCCTCACAGTAATTTGATCAGCTGGACGGTATTATCATCCCCACATTATGGGTGAGGAAATTGAGGCTTAGAGAGCTTAAGTAAATTGCCTGTGATCACACAGCTGTGGCTTAAGCACAAATCTGTTTGTCTCCAAGCCTCAATTCTTATCCATTACTCTATGCTGTCTCCCCCAGTCCAGAAATATAACCCATGTAATACAGAAACAGTTACGATCATTAGCTATGGCAAAAAAGCTGTTTTTGTGTCTCCATTACAGAATACAGAAAAATGGATGGCCCGTGCAGTTCCATAAGTTAGAATTTAGGTGTAGTTAGGAGGAATTGCTATGGGCAAGCTTCTTAAATGCTAACTCTTTGTTTGTAATAGTGTGGGGGTCACCCACCAAGGACAGAAAGGAGGTAAAGCTTCCCCAGTGGTTCCTTTCATTTCTCTGATCCTGGCTTTCCATTCACTTGGACGCTCAGGTCCACCTCTGCTCTGATGCTCCAAAGGAGATGGCGGAGAGTGAGATGGATCAGTGCCTCCAGCTTCATCCCTTCCTCCAGCAAAGCAGAAGGCTTTAATTTCATCCCATTTCATTTGAATGTCAGTGCAACATTCTTCACAGCAGCCCTGCCTTCCTCTAGTTGCAGCAGAAAGAGAAACTGTGAAGGAGACAGCCATTCCGGTTTCTTTAATGTTCTCTCACACGTGTCTTAACTCTGCCACGTCTTTCCTTTCCTAAGGGCATAGGTGTTCCTCACTCACAAAGAAGTCTCATGTGTGTACCATTAATGCTAGCTGTTACTATTTTTTAAACGCTATGATTTAATTTTATTTGCATTTTATTTATACTGGTGTATAATGTGTATCATGAGTATAATTTACACTTAATTTAAAGTTCCAAGGAGGAAACCCAGTTTAGAACACATTAGCTCTTTGACTATTTTTCCAAGTTGGGAAAACGGGGGACTAGGATAATTGAGAATTATACTTGGCCACAGAGCCTCATTTCCAAATGTTTAAACCCTTCTCACATTTTTAGGGGCTAGAAATGTTGCTGGGAGATGTTTAGCAAAAGAAAAGACAAGAAAAGAAAAACAATCATACACATACTTATTTCTTTTCTTTTTTCCCCCTAGACTGCAAATTTACAATACACCAAGTAATCTGGCAACTCGACTCCTACAAACACAACTCAGAAATCAAAATCTAGGAAGCCAAAAAGTTTCTAGAGGTGTACGTAGCATGTGTTTTTGTTGTTTGCTTTTCCTTTTTAATTCAAATTTTTCGTTAAATTTTCACCTTGCCTGAAACAGCTACATGGAAAATAAATCCCAGCATTTGTTGTTTTGCTTAGTCATTCTTCCTTAAAATAACTTAGCGGTTTCAGATGTAGATCAGATGAAACTACAATGAACTATAGAAAGAAGCCAGAAAGATACTATGGTGTTGGGAAAGGTATATGGAGCTGGGAACAAGATGACCTGAATTCTAATTCTGTTTCTAGAATGAATTAGCAATGAGGCCTTGCGGACATTAAGTTCCACAAACATTTATTGAACACCTACTATGTTCAAGGGATTGTTATAAGTGCTGTGGGAGCTACAAGGATGTTGGAGGAACTTATCACCTGGTAGGAAAGATAGCACATGCACATGTTGTACTACATGGTGCCCAGTGTGTGAGTAATGCAGAATTTGTGGGAGCACAGAAGGAAATAAGCATAAGTCCAGCCAGGGAGATTGGAGATGGATTTGTGAAGAAAGTGGTATCTGGGGTGGTCCTGGGAGTGTGGGTAGAATTTCTCAGTGGGTTTGGGAGGGAAGAATTTTGGTTGTTTGTCTTGTTTCCTTTTGGCCATATTGGGGATTGAACCCAGGGGTGCCCTACTGCTGAGCCACATCCCCAGCCCTTTTCTGGGTCTCACTAGATTGCCCAGACTGGCCTTGAACTTGCAATCCTGCCTCAGCCTCCGAGGCGCTGAGATGACAGGCGTGTAGCAGTGCAGCCGGTAGGAAGGGGCTTTTAAAAAGAAGGAACAGGAAGGAGAGACAAAGGGAGCAAAGGTGTAGAGCAGGAAAGTGCAGAGCTGGTTCGGGAAACTTGTTAGACAGGAAGGCAGTTAATTCTGAGTAATAACGGGAGATAAGTTTTAACTACTAGATTAGAATGGAATTGTGGCAGGGCTTGAATTCCACTCTGAAGAATTTGGACCTTACCAGTGGTGCAGAGCAGGGTGACCGTGAAGGTGAGGAGCAGACCAGTGAGCCATCAGACTTGCTAGAGTGACAGTTCTGGAAGCACAGGGCTGTCTGAGTGGAAGAGCAAAGAGAGAGAGCTAGGAGGGAGATCAGTCAAAAAGCTGTTAGGGCATGTTTAGGCAGTGGGACTGGACAGACAAGCAGAAGCAAGAGACCTTTTGGAGGGAACATTGACAATTAATTTTGAGATATAAAAGATGACCATGACCCAGGCTCTGAACACTATTGAAGCTGAGAATGGAGTTGCCAAGAATGGAAGAGGCTTGCTAGCAAAGATGCTGAGTTTGGTTTTGGGCATGTTTAGTCTATTCTGAACACATTGGCTAAAGTAATCATAGAACATGCAAGCCAATTCCCAACTCCCCCTGCTCCAAAGCCTCCGTGCCTTCTCATCTTACTCGAAGGAAAAGAATCTTCAATGGCTGGTAAATCTTTGCACGCCCTGCTACCCCTTTCCTTCTGACCTCATCTCCTTCCACCTTCCTGTCTTCTTGCCAGGCCACGCGGGCCCAGCATGGAACTGCCTTACGGGCCTCATGCTGCCTCTGCCTGAAAGTCCTTCCTCAGACAGTTCTCCTGTTTCCCTCCTCGTTTCCTTCAGCTCCCATTCAAATGTCACCTTTGTAGAAAGGCCTTTCCTGGATTGGATTGTCCTGCCTACAACAGCGACGTCCCCGACTCTCCTCTCCTCTGTGGCACTGATCACCGTCTGACATGCTAGATGTTTACTGGTTTATTATCACAGCCTGGAAACTGAAGCTGTAAAAAGAAAATTAATAATGAAACAATCGAGTGTTTTCAAGGGTGCAGTGAGGTTTGTCGCTTCCACACACCATTCTTGGAACGGGGATGATGAATAATTTGAAGGCAATCTGGCAGGTTAGTATGAAGAGTTCATAAAATGTTTATGTCCTGGAACATTTTGTGTCTTGGAAATTCTGAAAGTCAATTCTAAGAAGGTAATTGAAAACATGGAAAAGAAAATATGCAGGAAAATGTATACCAATGTGATATATTTATAATGTCAAGAAATTGGAAAGATTCTCAATGTCTAACAATATAAGATAGTTAAATTAAGTAAATTACTGTTTATCTGCTTAACGATATACTATTCACTTGTTAAAGGGAGTGTTATGAGAAGTTTGTTCGCAACAAGGAAAATGCTCATGAGATAATTTTTTTTTTTAATATTTTTTTTTTAGTTGTAGATGGACACAATGTCTTTATTTTATTGCTTTGTATGTGGTGCTGAGGATCGAACCCAGGGCCTCACGCATGCGAGGCAGGCGCTCTACCGCTGAGCTACAATCCCAGCCCTCATGAGATAATTTAAAAGAACAGGATCCACAATTGTATACCCTGTGATTTCAGTTATCTTTAAATATGCATACTAAAAAAGATGAGGAGGAAATTAACCCAAATACTGATATCAAACATGCTAGACTAATGGGATTCCAGATGGCTTATTTTTCATAAATCTTTTGGATTTTCTGTATTTATGTTATATCCTTTTTGTAATGTGGTTATTTGATTGTTTAAAATAATTAGTATATAAAAAATGCTCAAAAGAAACTGCAGCTGCAACTCAACTCGCCCTGTAGACTGCACTGTTGGGTCTCAGTGCTCCGTATGAGCTTCCAGGCTGATGGACTCTGCCTTTACCACAGAGGGCCACCGACACAGACCACTGGCCCTACCACTCATTAGCGTCCCTTGTCTCAGGGCCCCTCAAGCCTGACTCCTTTGTTCTACTTGCTATGTTCTTCTGAGTATGAATTTCACAGTCAAGAAACAGTAAAGGCTAAAAGAACACAACTTGCCCCTAAGCACCTCGATGACATTTCTACACACAGATTGAGGCTAAGCCCCCTTATTAACAGCTCTTATTTTTTCTTATTTAGCTACCCCTAGGTAGACATTTAGGGTCCCCATTTTTCTGTTCTCCATAATGATCACCAGCTGAAATATATATATATTTACTCGTTTATTATCATGACTGAGAAACTGAAGTTATTAAAAAAATAATATTCCAATGTCTACCCACTAAGCACCAGGTAAATTCTGTATATATGACCTCGTTTTATCCTTACAAGCCAGAGAAAGAAGTGTCACATGTTAGAGATGAAGAAACTGAGGCTTAGCAACATTGTCATTTGCCCAAGTTCACTTACATAGCAAGTTACCAAACTGGAATTTAAATCCTCATCTTTCTGACCGCAAATTCCATTGCCTTAGCTGTTATGTTGAGGAACATGTATCAATTACCGAAAGGGCCAAAGTTAATGTATCATGTAGACATTGCCCAGGTGGAGGAAACAATTGAGTAACTGAACAACTCAACCTAAAACTCATAATCAATAAATGCTAAGTGTCTTTGTGTCTGAATTAACCAGTGCGTTGCTTCAAAATTTCCTGGTATATGTCCACAGTATCTTCAATGACTACTAGAGACTCTAAAATTAACAATTTGAAGTATTTTAACTGTTTTGATTATCTGCAATATTTTAAGCAGTTATTAGCTAAAATTTAATTTTATCTGCTTTGATTGATGACCTCCTTTGAAGGCTTTAGCAGCTTTCCTTGGGATAAGCAATAACTTATTTTGATCAAACAAAATCTTTAGTTATTAAATATTAAGGGGCAACTTTAAAATGGCTAGTTGGACTTAAAAATTGAGACTATTAATAGGAGACATATACAATGCCAAAGGGAATGTGTACACATTATAACTAATACTATTTCAGAGGAAATGTCTAACAAAAAGATATTTTCCGTGCAATAAGCCATTTATTTCAAGCAACAGAAAGTTTAATAAAGATCCTAAACAAATCTGTTGTAATGTAAGTGAAGGAATTGAATTGAATTTCCCAGGAATTATCACTCATAATATTCACCAGCTTGGCAGTGTCCTCACGTGACTTCTTTGGCTAAAATCCGAGGTAGAAATGCTTTTAGCTCCTGACATAGGCATGAGCAGTGATAACAGGATCGTCCCAGCCATAGCTACCATTTTTGAGAACTTACTGTGAGCCAGACTTGGCGGCACACTAAACTCAGTTATTTCATTTTAATGCCCAGAATCCAATAAAACAGGCACAAATGCTATACTCATTTATAGATAGTTAAAGAAACTGAGGCAGAGACGGGTTAAGTAACTTGTTCAAGGGTCCATACTAAATAAAACACCAGATATGTTATATTGGCTGTTTCGCCTTCTCTGTCATGCTGAGCGAATAACATTTTTTAGAGGCATGTCAAGTTAGACTACGGCTTTTATGTGAAAAAGAAAAATGAAGGGCTTTTTGAACTGCTGCAGTTGTTATGCCAGCGATTAATTCCATTGGAGAATTGGTTCAGTGAGAGTTGAAATTTTAGAAGTCTAAGAAGTCTGAAGGCGTGTTTCCTTTGGATAGTTGGTGCTTCCTTCTCGCTCTTTCCCCCTCTCACTGGCTGTAAGATGGTTTCCTCTGGGGTGTGTGACGGGTGGAGCTGTCCTTGGTCTGAGAGGTCAGAGGAGGAAAGTCTTGCCTGGGGTCCAGGACTTCTCACAAGGTTGCTGCACTCCTCGGTTGATTCATAAAAATTCTCCAACAGATTAAGGAAATTGTCCAGAGAGGCCATGAGAACTCTAAAGGACTCATCTTAGTACACTGTCACCTTCCCCTCCCTTTGAGCAGAGTTTTCCCATCTTAGATCAGGAAGCAGGGAACCTGGACTTCACTTGTTCTGTAAAATCAATATTTTCTTTAAATATATGTTTATAATGACAGTACTCTTCAAACACTATGTATGTACACGTTATATTTTGCATAGACACACGGGCACTCCTTCATACAGCAGGCACCGTGAAATAGAAATCTATGGCTACCTGGGGGTGGGGAAGTAGCTGACCTACAAGCTCATCTTGGAGGACACAAACCCTAATGTGAGGAAAAACACCACAGCTAGTTGAACCTTGAGTCATGCATTGTGACTCTTTTCTAATGATTGGATTCTGGGGGAGATGAATTTCTTTATTGACCAAGTGGAGGAGTGACACATCAGAGTCCCAGAATGATGGCATGAGTTAGGTTTATAAAAGCAGTCTGCATCTCCTGAAATGTTCTTGTGACCACAAGTGCTATTTGAGGAAGAAACTGACAATTGAAGTTAGTTGTCAGTTTTCACTTTCCTCCTTCAAGCTTTCAGGATGTAATTCCCAGCATATCCTTCACCCCTTGCTCCCCACTCCATCACCCCACACTATCCTTCCTTTTTCAGAGAGGCAGATAGAATTCCTAATAGACAAAGCTGAATTTCCTTGTCTGGTGATGGGAAAACAAATAATGGAACAAGAAAGATTCAAAGACACTTTCAAAACTGACATAGGAAGAGAGTTTCCTGGTTTGATAGGTTACATTTTCCTGCTTTCTCTATTCTTGATCATTTAAAATTTATTTTGTGGCATCTCTTCCCAGCACAGGGGTGAGGGCAGCAGGAGGTAGAACTGCATATTGGGGGAAGGCAGGAACACAAGATGACTCTGTACCCTGTATGCTCAGACAAACATGTACATTGTACCATGACATTTTTCAGAATAAACAATGACCCTTAATTTTTTCTAATCATTTTCTTTCTTTTTTTTTTTTTGTACCAGGGATTGAACCTAGGTGTGCTTAACCACTGGGCCACATCCCCAGACCTTTTTTAGTGTTTTATGTAGAGACAGGGTCTCTCTGAGTTGCTTAAAGCCTTGGTAAATTGCTGAGGCTGGTTTGAACTCACGATCCTCCTTCCTCAGCCTCTTAAGCCACTGGGATTATAGGCATGTGCCACCATGCTCGGCTCTAATCATTTTCATGTAGTTCTCAACACTGATCTTAAGAAGAATTGATAATTCAATTTAGCAAATATTTACCTCTATCTTCCAAGTTAAATTTAAAATTGCTTATATAGTCCTGATAGCAATTGTGCTAGTCAAAAGGGTTGCAGAAGAAGAGAAGAATCTAAGAATCTATAGATTCCAAGCTCCCAGAATAATTCAGACTGGGCAGTTCTGTTCTCTTTCTCCTCTCTCTTTAGTCTCTGATTCTCCTCCCTTGTCTTCTCTGTCTCCCTGATAAATGGACACTCTGTATAAATTCTGAAAGGGGTATATTAAAATCTACCACTATATTAGTCATCATATGTGTATATATGTGTGTATAAGAAAGAGGGGGTGGGGGGACAGAAAGAAGCTGGAAGAAACTTCTTCCTGAGTTTGATGTTCTCCTACATATGGAACATCTATAAATGACAATAGCTTCAGCAGAGACTGGGAAAGAATATTTATGAATGCAGAAATTAGTGAGAAGGTCATTCAGAGCAGAAGACAGGAACTTATTTTGCAATCATGAAAAAATGTTAAAAGAGAGAAAGGAGTAGAGATCGGTGGAAAATAAATGCTCTAAGATGATAAAAAAATTATTAGGAATAGCTAGACAGGAAATATTGCAGACCAAAAAAAGAAAAAACACCCTCAGTTTACTTATTTGTATATCCACGATTGAGATGAAACATGCAAATGTATGCAAAACACAAGCATTCCTCTGATGATGCTGTTATAGATCCCCAGAAGCAAAGGAACAAGCACCCCATTCATTCCCAGATGACGTGTCAGCTTGTCCTGGGTTCGTGAACTAAAATGAGTTGGGGAGCTCACTGTCTTTAGTGGATTTCTGTTTGCCCTCTAAGTTCAGGTCTAAAACTTAATTTTTTGATATAATTGATTTTTTATTATGGCTTATTTTATTAAAGCTATATATCAAGATATTGAATATTTATAATTTGTAACATGGCCCATATATTTATAACTTACTTATGTGATCTAATTCATTAAAATATACACTTAATGTTATTCTTAATAGATTCATGTATTTTCTTTTTTTTTAATTTTTTTTTTAGTTGTTGATGGATCTTTATTTTATTCATTTATTATTTATATGTGGTGCTGAGGATCGAACCCAGTGCCTCATGCATGCTAGGCAAGTGCTGTACCACTGAGCTACAGCCCTAGCCCCACACATTTTCATATATTGAAGTGCTTGTTTCTGGAAGTTCTCTCCTTTCCTCGCCTATTCTGTTATTGTTTCAGACAAGGTCTGTCTATGTTGCCCAGGCTGGCCTTGAACTTCTGGGCTCAAGTGATCCTCTTGCCTCAGCCTCCCCAATAACCACAGACGAGTGCCACTGTACCCAGCTCTATTTACCTATTTTTAGATGTTTTAAATGCTTCAATATTTTGTGGGTTTTCTTGAAGATTTATATTAGTGTTTTCCTTGTTTTGACCAAAGCTCAATTTAGGAGCCCTATCTTATGTCTCAAACGATCCTTGTTAACCTAAAAAGTTTATATTTTGAGAGAGCTTATAATGACTTCTTGTCCTGTTAGCTTCATCAACAAAGTTTTTGTCGATTGTTTTCGACTGTCCTTTATACTAGCTTGCCGGCAAGAAGCAGAAATAAAGCTGAGACTGTGTCAAAAAAACTCACTTCCCACATTCATCCCTTCTTCCCCAGGGTTTACTGTAGTGCTCCACATTCAGCAGCTGTGCCCGCCGGCGGAAACAGCCAGTTGTTGTCTGACGGGAAGAATAATTGGAAACATGGTGCCTGTTTCTTTCCCTGCAAACAACAATCCATCCATCTAACATTCTTTCGGTGCTCTTGAATCCTGTGGTAGACAGCATTGTGCTCTCTGTTCAGTGGAGGCTATCCTTCCAGCCTGCTGCTGGCCCTTTCAGTATGGAACAGAGTGACAGCCATCAGGTGGCCTGGCCCCTCTTCACAGAGCTGGTTACACACCAGCAACATCATGTAGGTAAATGGGCATCAGGCTGGAAAGGGCTAGGCTGCGTGGGATTATAATGATGAAAGATAAAATTTCTGGCTATTCCCATCCCCACTCTACAGATAAAGAAACAAAGTCCAGAAAGGTCAAGAAACTTGCCCAAGGTCACTCTGCCTGTGTGCTATAGAACACACATCTTTCTCCTGTACCTCAATATGCTTTCATCTTTTATGACCAAATACATGACTGGTTTTGTAAACAGTCCATGTACATATAAAAAGATTGCATATGCTTTTTTTGTAAGGTATAAATATCTGGTTTATATTGTTTATTATTCACATATGCATGGTGATATTATGTATATCATAAGCTTTAGATTAATATAATTATAATCATTTTTGTTCTTGCTTTTTTTTAGGTCATTTTCTATCAAGTTTTGTAAAGGGTATATTAAAATCTATCCCTGTAGTGGTTGTCGTTTCATAAAACGCTACTTGTCTTTTGATAATTTTTTATTCTGTGCTTTGTTTTTTAGTGCATAATAGCTGACAACTGTTAAATTTCCTTTCATATTTATATTTATGCTACATGAATTGGGCTCCCTTCACATAAGATACTCAAAGAATAGTGGCTTCTATAAGTAGAAATGTATTTTTCTCAAACATAAAAATGGTTGGAGGCAGGGAGACCAAAACTGGTACAATGGCTTCATGACCATCTAAAAAGCAAACTCTGTCTATCTTCCTACTCTGCCACCTATAATATGTGGCGCTCATTCTCCAAGTCATGATTGCAAGATGGCTTCTGTAGCTCCAACTATCATATATATATTCCTGGCAGGAAGGAGGAAAAAGAGGAAGGTCAATAAGAAGAGTTTCTCACTGAACTGAACTTCATTAGGCCCCGCCCACTAGCCTCTGCTGTGTGCTAGCCTCTGTTGTCTATCTTTAATTATAAAAGAAGGTGGGGGGCTGGGATCGTGGCTCAGCGGTAGAGCACTTGCCTCGTATGTGTGAGGCCCTGGGTTCGATCCTCAGCACCACGTACAAAGCAATAAAATAAAGACATTGTGTCCATCTACAACTAAAAAAAATATTTAAAAAAAAAAAAAAAAAAGAGGGTGGGAGCCAGCCCAGTGGTGCACACCTATAATCCCAGCACTTTAGGAGGCTGAGACCCGAGAATTGGAAGTTTAAAGCCAGCCTCAGCAATAGTGAGGCACTGTGATTTTGTTAGCCAGGGTGAAGAGACATAGACTCTGGTGTAGGCATCTACCAGTCTCTGCTATAGAGACATAGACTCTGGTGTAGGCATCTACCAGTCTCTGCTATGTACCTTTAAACATTCCATCCTCTTGTTCCTATTTAATACTTTTGGTGTTAAATTTGATATTAATAACACTATTCATGCTTTTGGATTTGCCTGATGTATATCTACCCAATCATTTATTTAAAAATTTTCTTTGTCACTTTCTTGGAAGTGAGTTCCTTATCTGTAGCTTAATTTTTGTGGTTTAACCCAATCTGAAAATTTATCTTTTACAAGGGAAATTCAACTCATTTCAACGAATACTGATTTTTATTCTTACTTTTTTGCTTTTACTATTTATTATATACTTCATTGTTATTTCCTTAAGTTTTAATGACTTAATCATTTGTTAAGCTATCTCCTCCCACCCCCATTAGGTAAAAAGTTTCCATCTAAGTAAGTGCTTTCCTCTCTTAAATAAATAAATGCCTTTTGCTGACACAACCATATCCTTGTGTCTCAGAGATTCACTGTGAAGATGCTGAGGAAGAAATGCAATTTATTTCTTCAATAGTGACATAATAGCAAGGTCACTGGTGCCATCTAATAATTAAGGAAGCTCATTTTCCTCATTTCCTTCAATATCATATGCAGATATCAACAAATATCTTGCCAACTCTCTTAAGTGGTGCTGGAAATGAGCCTTCTGTTGACCAAGCTGCAATGTATAGCACTTCCCAGACGCCTTTCAGGGTCTACCTAGTGAAAGAAAAAGGAAACTTATTATCCCAAAATTCCAAAAGTCCACATGGGAATGAATCACAATAAGTATTTATCCTTACATTTCTCTTATTCTTTACTGAATGCAAAATGAATGATCATGGATGATAAGGCAAATAACAAGAAGGCTACAGTACATTTTGTGGCTGTTATCCCCATTGCATTTATTTATTTAATTATTTTAGGTACCAGGGATTGAACCCAGGGGCATTCGACCACTCAGCCACATCCTCAGCCCTTTTTATTTTTTTATTTTGACATAAGGTCTCACTATGTTGCTTAGAGCCTTGCTAAGTTGCTGAGGCTGGCTTTGAATTTGTGATCCTCCTGCCTCAGCCTCCCAAGCTACGGGGGTTTCATTTATATATCACCACACCTGACTGCATTTGTTTTTAAAGAGATATGAGCTGGACACAATGGTGCACATCTGTAATCCTAGCTACTTGGGAGGTTGAGGCAGGAGAATCACAAGTTTGAGGCTAGCCTTGGCAACTTAGTGAGACCCCGTGTAAAATAAAATAGAAAAGGGCTGGAGATGTAGCAAAGTTTGTTATAACTCTGTATGGAACTTGCATATGAAATGTAGGTTTAGATTACTTGATAAAATCATTGATTTTTTTTATGCTTCTACATTTAGGTGAATAGATTGTTTCTGAAAGAAACCTTTTTTCTCTTGTCTGGCTCCAAATTATACCTTCCACTTCATGCCACAGTGGTATACTTGCTCCCAAGAGCAATCAAGGATCCTAAAATTAAGCAAATCGTACAAGTGCTACCAGTTAGATAGGAATGTTGCTGTTTTTACCATGGGGAACAATATACAAGAAGAAACTTAAGTTTTATTAAAGCCATATAACTTCTACCCAACTTCACAAGTCTAATTTACTTCTTTCTTAAAAATTATTTTAGATCTCTTCTGGATATGATTTGACTATAAACTGCTATGCACCTTGATAAATCTTAGAACAATAATTCTATGCAGCAATCTATTTGTACTCTGCAAAACATTTGTAATATATATGAAATAAGTTAAATATGTCACATGTTCCAAACAAGAAATTCTCTACCTGGGATATTTAGGTTATGATATCTGTCCCCAGTGCATTCTCTTCCTTCAGTATTAAAATCAGAGAGATGTCCCTGAAAGTACCTGCCACTACCCATCTACTGTTGGGGCAAAGGGACAAAGACATAGTTGTGCTGTTGGCAGTGCCTCTCTTCCCATTACCACTGTCTTCCTGTAAATTTCCAGGCAAAGCGGGCAGGACATGGCATCCTAGGAAGACAATGATTCATAAATTTAAATCTCCACTTCCTCCTCTTCTCAGATACTTCCATTCTGCTACTGCCTATGAAAGGGCTTGGCTTCACATCAGGCCCAAAGGGGGAGAGCCTGAGAGTGACAAAGAAAAGTGCCTGACAAAAATAAAATTACTTGATAAATAAGCACCATCAGGTTTGAACATTGAAATGTACTGGTGTGCAGTGTGAGTATAATCTTACTGGCTACCCATCTGTAATAAAACTGAGGCTTGGTTGGGTGTGGTGGTGCATGCCTGTAATCCCAGCAACTTGGGAGGCTTGAGGCAGGAGAACTGTGAGTTCAAAGCCAGCCTCAGCAACTTAGCAAGGCCTTGTCTTTAAATAAAATAGAAAAAGGGATGGGAATGTGGCTCAGTGGTTAAGTGCCCCTAGGTTCAATCTTAATACCAAAAAAATAAATAAATAAAATAAATTTTAAAAGGGGCTTGAGGGGTTGGGGGTGCAGCTCAGTGGTAAAGCTGCCCAAAGCTCTGGGTTCTATCCGCAGCACCAAAAAATAAATAAAAATAAGCAAAAGCTTTAGTAAGAGAGGGCAATACTTAGCAAAGCTAAGTCATTGGTTTTCTAGATATTTCTAATTTCATGTTATTCAAGTTTAGAGAACTCAATTGGGAATCAGGTGTTTATATAAACTAACTTAGAATATGCCATTCATTTTATCTCTTAGTATCTCCTTTGCTTTCTCGAAGAGAGAGGGAGGGGCTGGGGCTGGAGCTCAGTGGTAGAGCACGTACGTGCCTTGCACATGAGAGGCACTGGGTTCGATCCTCAGTACCACATAAAAATAAATAAAGATATTGTGTTCATCTATAACTAAAAAAAAAATTAAAATTAAAAATAAAAAAAGGGAGTCCCAAGACTAAATTTTATACTTTCTAGATGCATTCTGAGGAATAACCTTGTTGGAAAGATTTTTCCAATGTATGATATAGAATTCTAGTAAAACAGGAGATTGTCTTTTTTGCCAACAACAAATAGAGAAGAAAGACTATAAATGAATTAAACGTTCTTATAGTCTGTTTTATGGTGTTACCTCTTTGTGAAATTTCCCACATAAGGTACCATGTTTTTCATTTTCTTCTCAGCTGGCCTTGGCTTAGAGCCGCGATCTGCCACATTCATGTATCAATGATGTGCTGGAATACAAAATATACATGATCCTTGCCTGGGGTGCAATTTGAGTGTTCTGCTAGCAGCATAAGAAAGGCTCAGATGCCCTAGTGAGGTACAAATGCCTTGAACTCCATGATCCTTTGTGATTGATGTCACCATGACATGAGTTAGGACTTTTTTGGTTTACTAGGATTTCAATCAAATGTTAAGGTAACTATGGGGTGAAATGCACTAGGGGACATATCACATGGTATCAGAAAGATGTGAAGTGGCTTTGCTACTCAAATAAAATTAAATTCTGAGAAATAAAACCCTCAAAGGAACTGAATGTACAGGAGAAAGGGGAAGACAATACCTCATCATTAAAAATCAATCAGATATTTACTAAGTGCCTCTGCTGAGGATTCCTTACATTTCAGTAGCTAGTAGATCTGGGTTTACAAAACAGTCTCACATGCATTATCTTATTTGATCCTCCCAACAACCAGTGAGACAAGAGAAGCAATCTAAAGATGAGAAAATTGCATCTCAGACTTAAATGTTTCCTGAAGACCTACACCCAGCTTCAGAGAGTGTGGTGGAGCACCGAAATTCCCCAGGTCTCCAAACACTCTGTCCTGCACTCATTCTTCCTCTACCCCTGGGTTTTGGGCTGTATTTGGTTCTACAAAGGAGTCCAAAGAAATGAAGACATAATCTTGGCCCTTAGGGAGTCTATGATCTCAGGTGGGGAAAATGCAAATTTTCATAATGAAACAAGCAGAGACTCCTTAAGTGTTAAACTGTATGAAACAGGCTATAAATACAACAATTGGATTATTGTATTTGAAAAATAAGGTGCTGGGGCTGGGATTGTGGCTCAGTGGTAGAGCGCTTGCCTTGCATGCATGAGGCACTGGGTTTGATCCTCAGCACCACATAAAAAAAAATCAGTAAAGATATTGTGTCCACCTACAACTAAAAAATATTAAAAAAAAGAAAGAAAGAAAGAAAAAGAAGGTGCTATAAATTCTACTGAATGCCCTAAAAATTATGTGAATAGGTATCTGAGAATACTGGTCAACTGACTGTTTCTGAAGTTTTTCAGATAGACCATCAGCATTTTCCTGGAGAAGTTCCATGGTTGATGATGATGATGATGATGATGATGATGATGATGATTATTTTGGTACTGGGGATTGAACCCAGAGGTGCTTAAACACTGAGCCATATCCCCAGCCTTTTAAATTTTATTTATTTATTTTATTTTGAGACAAGGTCTCACTAACTTACTTAGGGCCTTACTAAATTGCTGAGGCTGGCCTTGAACTTGTGATTCTCTTGACTCAGCCTCCCAAGTCACTGGGATCACAGGCATGTGCCACTGTGCCCGGTCCATGGTTAATTCTTGACCAGGAGGAAATCCAACAATCACAAGCTTGCACAGTTTTACAGGGTCACTTGGTTGCCTGGAGGACCAAATTCATGAGTCCTTGAACTCACTCTGGCCTCTATTGTGCCTCAGACTGAGGACTGGAAGCCTGTAGGAGCTGGTCCTGGCTCTGATACATTTGTTAGGTCCTCTAAAACATCAGTGGAGGCCATTGAGAAAGGCCAGTTGGCTTCCTGTTATTTTTGCAAAGGGAGGAAAAAAAGAAGAGGCTTTTTTTTTTTTTTTTGGAGAAAACTCCCAAGAGATAGGAAAATAGACACATTTGCTCTATACTCAAAGGGACCATGGACTTCAAGGTTTTGCGAAGATTCTGTGATCATGTGAATATTCTAATGTCCTAATGTTCAAACCTAACACTTTTGGAATCCTTGTTTTAGGAGCCAAATTCCATTCCAACTACCTGTTTTTTGTCTTTCTGGAAGAGCAAGCCTGTGCTGAGAAATAGCTGTGGGACAGTCTCTGTCCATCACTGTCTTTGTCTTCCCTAAGGAGTGACTATTGCTTGAGAGGCCCCATGGGGACTTCCAGAGCCACAGTGAGTGACTGGCCCCAAAGCATTTACAAAAAATGCCCATGCCAACTTCTCAAGCATTGTAGACATCCCTGTGAAGTCTTCCTCAAAATGCCATTTGCTACAGTAACTTATCAAAACAATAATTTGTAATATAAGCTGTGTGCCCCTGAAACTCTGTGTCCTCTTCATCTTCTCAATACCTAGCAGTATCCAGAGCAGAGATTTTAAACTCATGTCTGGAACAGGCCAGCATGGATGGTTCTACTGGACAATTCTGCTCACCACCAGGGAAGATTAAACGACAGACACAGACAGGCCTGCTAAAGCTGCCTGGAATCATTCCTCAAGTGTCAGTGAGTGCCACCTGAGGGGAGGAGAGGATGGTGGGGGAAATCAGATTGCAGCTCAGAATGCAATTGCATATCTGTGAGTGGATGTGATCGCAGACCTCGTAGGTACCATCAACGCCACTCACAACCCTGCTCACCTGAGTGTCAACATGAACACAATGCCGCCGACTCTTGAGCATAAACACGTAGCCACTGTCACCAGACCACTCCTGATCTCACAGGTGCCTCCTTTGAGCCACTTTTCCAGGGGTAGAAACGGGTTAATGCCGAGTCAGTCATTCTAGCATTCATTTCACCCCATGGATGTGAACAGAGCCTCTGGAACCCGCTGTCATATACTGGCTGTGTGATCTTGGGAAAGTTATCTAAAAATTCTCCAACTCTAAAATTGTCCAACTCTTCGATTCTCCGTATGTGGAATGGTGATAACTATACCAGCTTCCCCATAAAGTTATTATGAGGATTAAATGAGGTTAGAAATATATGGAGCTTAGAACATATTCTGTACTGTGTTCATTTAATATTAGAGTCTTTGTTCCGGACACTGGTAGGTTTTGAGAAGTGAAGACAAAGAATATGCAGTTTGTTAGCCAGGCGTGGTGGTGCAAGCCTGTAATCCCAGCACTTAGGGAGGCTGAGACAGGAGAATCACGAGTTCAAAGCCAGCCTCAGCAATGGTGAGGCGCTAAGCAACTCAGTGAGACCCTGTCTCTACATAAAACACAAAATAGGGCTGGGGATGTGACTCAGTAGTTGAGTGCCTCTGAGTTCAATCTCCAGTACCAAAAAAAAAAAAAAAAATGCAGTTTGTGCCTCAGTGGGTGTACAGTCTGTATTGTAAATTGCTGTTTTAATGACCTCTGTAGCCTAGCCCAATAGTCAGAAAATGCTCCATAAGGGTTTCTGAATGTATGATTGTCCTGGGGAAACAAGCAAGTTATATCACCAATTTTAATTAAATGATCGTATATCAGAGTGCATGGCACATAGTGAGTGCCTGGTACCATAGAAGCATTAACTCTTTTAGTTATTAGTTCTGCAGAACGAATGCTGAGACTGAGTGTGGTCCGGAGGTTGAGGGTGAGGAGGTGGAGGTGCACTCAGGGAAGTCTTCCAAGAGACAGTATCATTGAGCTTGGTTTTGATCAGTGAGTAGGCGTTAGCCAGTAAGAGAAGAGGGCTAGGAGTGTTCCAGGCAGAAGGAACATTGTGTGCACAGTTAGAGAGGCGTGAAATAGCACAATACATTCAGGGAACTCCAAGTAGGCAAGGTACAAGAGCAGCCCCATCATCAGTGTAACACACAGCCTGAAATGAGTATTTGAGATTAGAGGCTGTTAAATCAAACAAAACAAAGGAGACATTGCTTGTATCATTCTGGCCTTTAGCATTAACTAAACAACCAGCCAAGGACAAGCGGCTCTGGAGTTTCAGTGGTGCAGTATGGAACTCGCCCTGGTACAGGCACTCTATAGTCAATCCCATCTTGTATTCTAGAAATGTGTCCACTTAATTTGTCTTTTTATTTTTTTCAAAGTATTGGAGGTGAATTAGCAATACAGTTGATGAAATCATGATACAGGTGAAGATGTTTTGGAATAGTCCCATATTGCTCTAGATCAGAGGTCAGCAAACTGTGGCTCGAGCACCAAATCTGGTCCACAGCCTGCTTTTGTAATTAAGTTTTACTGGAGCACAGCCATGCTCGTTTGTTTGCATGTTGTCTCTGGCTGGTTTGGCGCTGCCACAACACAGGCGACCATACAGCTTGCAAAACCTGAAATATTTCCTACTTGGCCCTTTACAGTAAATGTTTGCCAATCCTTACTCTAGATTCAGTTTTCCTAATCTGATAAGTTAAAACCAATATTTAAAACAAGGGCTTGGGTTGGTTGAGAACTACTGTGGCAAGCATTATGTTATTGGATTTTTTTTTTAATTCACTGTTAAGGAGAAAGAAGATTGCAAATATGTTAGCCATAAAGTATGTAATATACACAAATAAATGAATGAACATAGATGCTAGGATTGGCTTTCAAATTTGACTCTGAGATTCCTGGCTGTCAGATGCAAACTACAAGATAGGAATTGTTCCTCTGTTAGTTATCTATTTCCTCATAACAAATCATCTAAAAATTTAGAGCCTTAAAGCAATTTGTCCTTTAGGATTTCTCATGAATTAGTGAGTTGGCTGGGTGGTCCAGCTGATCTTGGTGGATTTGCTAATACAGTGGTCGGCTGGCTTGTTGGCCTGGGGCTGGCTGGTCTAGGGTAACCTCAGTGGGGACAGTTCATCCCTCCTGCACATAAGCTTGTCCTCCAGCAGGCTGGCCTGGGCTTGCTCAGTTAGGAGTGGGAGGTTTCAAGAGAGAAAGTGGAAGCACAGACTTGAGGTGCAGCTTGGAAGCAGCACGCTGTTACTTCGGTTACATTCTAGTGACCAAAGCAAGTCAAAAGGCCAGCCCAGATTCAAAGGGCAGGGGAATAGACTCCCATTCTTGATGAAAGGAACTGCAAAGTCACATTGCAAGGCGCAGGGAGACCGGAGGGATGGAATTGAGGCCATGTTTAAAATCACAAACAATCAATCATAATCTAAAACAGCATGTATTCTGACCACGCATTTTTAAAAAGTCATCTCTGTGGTCTCAAGTGGAAAGAAATATTCATCATACATGTCTCTTCAGCCCCACCCACAGATATGAATCATCAGTGTCTTCAACTAAGAGGACCATTATCCTGTAGCTAATGACAGATACAGAGGAGGAGTGGAAAGAAGCCTGAACCAGACCTGTATGCAAATACAACTTGACAGATTTCACTAGGAACCAGACTCAGTGTGAACAGGGAGACAGGATAGGGAAAAGCGTTCTTACAGATACAACCAATGACTAAACTGAACAGCCTTTGACACTAAAGTCTAAACTGACCTACAACATGCCTGCCAATCATTCCATTCCCCTCCACCCTTGTTATTAGGTGGTGGTAAAACTAGTCACTGAGGACATTGCTGTCTGTTGTATATGGATGTGATTGAAAAGACAAAACCGGGATAATTTTTTTAACTCACTAGCCATGGCATGATTTTTTAAAATTTCTTGCTAAAAAACTCTTCACTATTACCAAACTTGCCTCAATAAATAATGTTAAGTATAAATAGCAACAGTGATGTCAGAAAACCTCCTTCACTCTTCTTTTCCTGGTCCCCTAGGGATGTCAGGAAGAAGAGAGCAAACATAGGTAGCCCTTGCTTCCTAGACTATTTCAAAATCTTCAGAAAATCTAAAACCAAAACAAAAGCAAAACTCCAAAACCACTCAGACGAAACCACACAGCTTAGGTTTGAAAACGTTCTTTCTGGCCCAGAACCAAGTCAGGGTCTTTTGACTTGTCTGCAAGAAGCCAAAGCGTCTACATTCAGACTTTAACAGAGCTGCCACGGTCAGACTGCTTGAAGGAACATGCCAGAATTTAGGCATCTAACAGAATTAGATGCCTGTTGACTGGTGTCAGGACCAGCTGTGAATGGGACTGTATTTCAACTTAGATACAGTGAAAACAACAGAACTGTTGACATTATTGAAGAGGTGGAGACAAAACCCTCAGGATGTTCACAAATGACTAGTTAATGAGGTGGGGGCTGGGTTGTCTTTGGAAGAACAAATGATACTTCAAACTTTGTAGAAAAGTTAACCTTGGGCAGGTCACAGAAAGGTTAAATGACTTATCTACCTGGTGGAGTACCCTAACAAATGTTTCTTCCCTTTCTCTCTCTGGATCTCCCACCCAACTTCGGGATTTCTTAAAAAAACAAAAATCCTGCCAGCCAGCTGCTACTGGAAAAATGTCAAGTAGGATAAGCTGCTGATAGATGATAACAATCAACAAAATTCACGTTCAGGTGGAGGGAGCAGGGCGTGTCACCTCTACTGCCCCTCCCTACCTTCATCACAGCTCAGAGGCAGCACAAAGATATTCCCTCCTTCCTGCGGAGGAAGTGTATGTGTTCTCTCAGACCTACCTTGGCATTCCTTGATGTCTTAGAGAAGCAGATGACCCCGGCTGAGCAAGACAGTCAGCAGAACAGCAGCCCTTGATGCTGCATTTGGAAATTTCCATTCTTTGCTTGCAGCTCTGGGGAAAAAAAAAAAAAATCTAAAGAGCCCAGTAGCTGGGAAATTTCCACGATGGAAAATTTTAACATATTCTTTAGCTCTCAACTATGCAGGTTTATAGACACTTTTTTTTTCTTTTGGTAATTTCCTTCTTTAACAATAATTTATGAACATGGTAACACTAGAGCTGTGGGAATAAGGAGGGCAAGATGACCTGGAGGGAAATGGGCTTGGTCTGCGCAGTGGGAGTCTGCGCTATATAAGCACTTGACCACCCAGACCGTAGAAATGCAGATCACTGCTAGACCCACTGGTTGGGAACTCATCCAAATTAAGACATAGTTTGCCCTGGAGCCCTACACAGCAATCTGTGTACAGACTGGAAGTGGAAAGTGATGGATACAACTTTGGAGCAGGACTTGGTGAGTTCTGTTGCTGGAAAAAGCAATCCCAGGTAGATCCCTTAAGACTGCTGCCTCTTAAACCTAAGAGTGTATGGGAATCACCTGGGAATCCTGTGAAGATGCAGGTTCTGATTCAGCAGGTCTAGGGTGGGGCGTGAGTCTGCAATTCTAACTGGCTTCCAGGTGACACTGAGGCCTCCCTTCTGAGAATCACAGTGTGTAGGCCTAGCAAGGCCATAGACAACAGGTCCTCATCAGTATGAGGTCAGTGCCGTGGCAGTAGCAGAGCACTACCTGAGGGGGCTGGAGGTGAGCTCCTTTAGGGTGGTTTTCTCAGGTTATGAAGCTGAGGTCTCAGAGTAGAACTGAATGTCTCCTTGGAGAGATGCACCATGCCGTCCTGGATAAAGTAGACCTTCTGGTATATGGGAATGCATGCAGTGATCAGAAGGCTGCCTATTCTAGCAGATTCCATTCAGGGGATTCTAGAAATCAATGCCTTTCCAAAGAAACTCCTGCATCAAGTTGGTGAAGATTCCTGAACTGGTCCTGATTCCCTGTATTGAGGGAAGACTATTGGCCAGAATCATATGAAGGGGAAGGGCATCCAGAGAATAAATTACCTTTATTCCAGCCAAAATATTTGTTTTACTATTACTGGGATAAAATAAAAAGAGAACTGGAGAATTTTCCATTTTCTTAACAGCTATCCTACCTTTGAACTACCTGTATGAGACAGACAGACAAACAGAAATATCAAAGTCTGTGGCATCTGTCCTCCAGGATGTTACTTTCACTTAATCTGTAATGTGTCTGTTTTGTACATTTTTAAAGCAACATTTGTCCCATTTTTCATTTTCCATTCAATTGAGTTCTGGATGGGTTATTACTCCTTACTTTTCAAATGAAAGTACAGAGAGGAGCAGATGGATGGAAAGGAGGAGGGAGATTACAATCATGAAAATGTGATTGAAGTCAGAGCGTAACAAGCATGAAATGAATTTGATTACATAATAAAAAGTATTAATATATATTAAAAGTAAATAAGTATCCTAGTATGCTAACATCCACATGATATTTAAAAATTCTAAATGGCATACAGGATTGCTTAGGGGGTTTGGACATCAAGAGGTTGGTTGATGTCTTCTCTTTCAGAAATCTTCACTGTGGGGTCAAGGCATGATTCAGCATTGAAACAGGCATGCTGATTACTTGAATAAAAGAAATCAGATATCTTTTCTAGGTCTCCATGAACAATTATTTACCATTTCACAACCTACAGTCAATCAAATAGAATTTGTTTGATCCACCTAAAGCTGCATATTTTTTTAAAAAAATGTTTCTTTTTGTAGTTGTAGATGAACAGCAGGCCTTTATTTTGTTTGTTTTTATGTGGTGCTAAGGATTAAACCTCGTGCCTCACATGTGTTAGGCAAGCACTCTGCCACTGAGCTATAGCCTCAGTCCCTGCAGCCACATATTTAAGGAGTACTTTTTGAAATATATTTGAGGTGAATTTCACAAAATGAAAGTGAATATTTTAAAGTGAATAGTTTGGAGGCACGTCATACACTTATGACATTGTACAACCGCCACTTGCATCACATTTTAAAACAACTTCATCACCCCTAGAAGGAAATCCCATATCCCACGAAGAGATTACTTCCCAATTCCTGCTCCCCGCATCCTCTGGCAACCACCAACACACTTTCTTCTCTATGGATTTAACTATTCTGGATATTTTAGATAAATGGATTCCTGTAATATATGGCCCTTTGGAAAATCCGATCTTCTTAAGAATAAGCATAATAATTATAATAAAATTTAGCATTGAGTACTTATAACAGGTAAGGCATGTAATTCTTACAATCAGCTTATAAATGGGTACCATTATTTTATAGATGAGTGTTATGGTTTAGATATGAGGTGTCCCCTAGAAGCTCATGTATGAGACAATGCAAGGAAGTTCACATGAGAGCTTTAATCTAGTCATTGACTTAATCCACAGATATGAATTAACTAACTGGGTGGTAACTGTAGGCAGGTAGAGTGTAGCTGGAAGAGGTAGGTCACTGGGGACATGCCTTTGGGTTTGTATTTTGTCCTCTTGCTCTCTGCTTCCTTGTCGCCACGTCCTCAGCTGCTTTCCACCACTGTGGCCTTCTACCATGATGTTCTGCACCATCTTGGGCCCAGAACTGTGGAGTCAACCAGCCATGGACTGAACCTCTGAAACCATGAGCTAAAATCGACTTTCCTCCTCTAAGTTGTTTTTGTCAGATTTTTTGGTCACAGCGATGAAAAATTGACTAAAACAATGAGAAAATTAGCACGTGGCTAAATGAATTGCCTGAGATCCATAAATTGTGGCTGAACAAGGAGTAACCTTTGGCCAGACCCACTTATACTAGTGCTTTTCCCAAATGCCACAGCTATACCTCAACTTCATTTCCCTTATCGCAGACAGATGGATAGATAGTCCTTCTCAAGTTTAACAACTTCACAGAACTTGATTCAAATACTGAATGTGTTGTTAGTTGCTTACAGCTGCTATTTCTCTAGCAGTGAGTAAGTCCAGGCAAACTCTTTTGAAGAGCTCATTAAAACTGTTAAAATAAAGTCTTAGAAGCAGGTGCATTCATTAGTTGAAATGCAGACGATTATGTTAATATCTCATTCAGGTGACAAATTTAAAGGCATCAAAATCATGGAGGATAAAAGGATTTTCAAAGCTAAAGTTAACTTCTTCCTTTGTAGAACTCTTTGTTCTGTTAAGCATGTGATTGACTGCAGCTGTCCAACGTGGGGACCGCCAGTGTTATCTCACAAAAATAAAGCTGTTTTGCAATATTTTATTTCCCTTATAATTTCTTGAGCCTCAATTTAGGAAAAGAAAGATAAGGAATTGTCTACAACCCTGGTGCTGGATTTTGCACCCTACTTACAACTTGTTCTCCCCCTGGGTCCAAAGGTCAAGGTAACATTTTTAAAAGTGATTAAAATATGTAGAAAGAACTGGAGATGTAACTCCACGATAGACCTACATGTGTAAGATGCTGAGTTTGACTCCCAGCATTAAAAAAAAAAGTTGGGAGGCTGGAGTTTTGCTCAGTGATATAGCACTGGGTTTTGTCCTTAGCACCACATAAAAATAAATGAATAAAATAAGGTATTATGTCCACCTACAACTAAAAAACATGTTTTAAAAAAAAGTTGGTGCGGCTGGGACTGTAGCTCAGTGGTAGAGTGCTTGCCTAGCATGTGTGAGGCACTGGGTTCGAGCCTCAGCACCACATATAAATAACAAATGAATAAAATAAAAATCCATCAACAACTAAAAAAAAATTTTAAAAAAAAGTTTGGGGCTGGGGTTGTAGCTCAGTGGTAGAGTGCTTGCCTCGAATGCATGAGGCACTGGGTTCCATCCTCAGCACCACATAAAAATAAATAAATAAAATAAAGATATTGTGTCCATCTACAACTAAAAAAAAAAAAAAAAAGTTGGTAAGTGATTCCCAGTTTGGGAAAGATGGACCAACAATTCTTTTATTTTGCCTCCCGCCCTTTTTCTTTTTGCTACTTAGGATTGAACCCAGGGGCGCTCATCCACTCAGCCACATCCCCACCCTGTTTTTATTTCGTATTTAGAGACAGAGTCTCACTAGGTTGATTAAGGCCTTGCTAAGTTGCTGAGGCTGGCTTTAAATATGTGATCCTCCTACCTCAGCCTCCCAAGCTGCTGGGATTACAGGAATGTGCCACCACCTCCGGCTTGCCCTTTTTTCATCTCAAAGAAATGTTGAGCATGAAATGTGTATGTGAGCACATATGTGTTTGGTATTTTTTATGTATATTTATTTTGTGGTACTGGAGTGTTTTAGTTAGCTCTTTTGCTGCTATAACTAAAGTACCCAACCAAAACAACTTTAGAAAAGTTTCTTTGGGTGCTCATGGTTTCAAAGGTCTTAGTTCATAGACAGCCAACTCCATTCCTTGGGGCTTGAGGTGAGGCAGACCATCATGGCAAAAGAGTGTGGTAGAGGGAAGCAGCTCACATGATGAGCGGAGAGAGAGGTCTCCCTTGCCAGATACAAATATATACCCCAAAGCCACACCCCCAGTTCCCACTTCCTCTAGCTACATACTCCCTGCCTTCAGCTACCTCTCAATTAATCCCATCAGGTGATTAATTCACTGACTGGGTTAAAGCTCTTGTAACCCAATCATTTCTTCTCTAAGCCTTCTTGTATTGTCTCACACGTGAGCTTTTGGGGGACACCTCACATTCAAATCATAACATGGGGATTGAACCCAGGGATATTCTACCACTGAGTGACGGTCCTGTCCTTTTGGTTAAACAAGAACTGGATTCTTTTTATTTAGAGACAGAGTCTCACTAGGTTGATTAGGGCCTTGCTAAGTTGCTGAGGCTGGCTTTAACATGTGATCCTCCTACCTCAACCTCCCAAGCTGCTGGGATTACAGGAATGTGCCACCACCTCCGGCTTGCCCTTTTTTCATCTCAAAGAAAATGATGAGCATGAAATTAGGATCTCCCTAAGTTGCCCAGGTTGGCCTGGAATTTGCAATCCTTTGCCTTAGCCTCCTGAGTAGCTGGAATTATAGACATGTGCCACTGTGTGGGGTCAACATTTGTGTATTTGGGAGCCTATGTACCAGAATATTAATAATAGTTTTACCAGAATAATTTAAATTTTCTTTTTTCGTGTATTTTTGTATTTTCCAATTTTTCTACAATGAATATGGAAATTTAAAGTTTTTAAGTTAAAAAAATTTTTAAATACTTTTTTAGTTGTCAATGGACTTTTATTTTATTTATTTATATGTGGTGCTGAGAATTGAACCCAGTGCCTCACACATGCTAGGCAAGTGCTCCACCACTGAGCTACAACCCCAGCCCTAAAATTTTTATTTTTAAATCTGTGCTTTTTAAACTTATTAAAAATTATCATGGAGCACATACCCCTTCCACATCCAATTGTTTTACTGGTAAAATTGGGTTACCATTTAGTTGTCTACCACATGGAAGCTGGGTGAAGGTGTTTCTGTAATTCCCTTCCTCTTCTCAAATCTAGAATATCTGTGGAAACATTGCTTTTTCCTTGTAGAAGGAAATATAAGAAAATACAGCTCAAGTTGCTTAATAAAAATATAAACATAGTTAAATAGCTTTATATTTCCTTCAAAACCTCAGTCAAGTGGGCTTGCATCAAAATGAATGCAGCTTACCTCTTGTGATGGGAAAATGACTAAAAAACCTATTTAGGACAAATATACTTTATTTTAATATTTTAGTCATTCTGTGAAGCCTTTGTAAGCTATACTTGACTTTTTTAAAAAAATGTGCAAAAATAACTGTGTTACTGATTAAAACATAGGTACTGAAGCTGCTGTAGACTTGAATCTTGCTACCAATAGAACGTGTTTACATAGTGTGTGTGCATTGCCCAATAGCTTGAAATTAACAAGCTGAAAGGTCACTTGTACAATGTCATAGTCCTATTTTTGCCTTTTGCCCTCTTTGACTTCTACTTTATTTTCCCCTGGCCAGTATTACTTACTTTCTTTTTTCCTCTACACAATTTAGAACTCCATTGACACCATTTAAAATGAAAAGCCATATATAAAGTTAGAAAAATCCCCTTGGGATGGGATTGAACAGTACTTTCATGTGGTAGTCCCCATCATAATCACGGGATATGTTCCAAGACCCCAGTGGATGCCTGAAACCACAGATAGCGCTGAACCCTATAATTTAATACCTTTTTCATCTTAATTAAGCAATTATCGTGCACAATGGCCATAACTTTTGCAGTTAGAGGTGTGAAGCAAAGCTAGTCCAAATTTCCTCAGATAGAACCATAGATCTCATCAACCACAGAATATACAGTAGTTTTTTCTTATTTTCTTTCACTTCTTTGCTTTCACCTCTTTCCTTGGCCTGTCTCTGGTATATTTGAGTTGTTAGCACCACTACTCTTGTGCTTTGGGGCCACTATTAAGTAATATAAAGGTTACTTAAACAAAATCACAGATATCATGACAGTCAATCTGATGAAGGGGATGATTACTAAGTGACTCACGGGCAGGCAGCATATATAGCATAGATACACTGGACAAGGGGATGGTTCATGTCCCAGGTGGAATGAAATGAGATGGCATGAAATTTTATCATGCTACTTAGAACAGCAAGCAATTTAAAACTTATGAATTGTTTAGTTCTAGAATTTTTTATTTCATATTTTTGGACCAAGCCTGACTTGGGGTAGCTAAAGCCTTAGATGAGGGAAAACTGCTATATACATGGATGCATACATACCCTTCTCTCTGATTAACAGTAGTCTAGCTGAACCCTGTTCCAAACTGTTAGAGTATGTCTCATTAGCTGAAACTTACATGAATGCCTCTCCTTTAACTGCTGGACAGCTCCAAGTCTCCTAGCAGTATTTTCCTACCCACCCTCTTCTCTTCTGTTTAATTCTCAGAGCTAGCATGCTCACAAAGCTGCAGATTTTAGACAAAACAAGGAAGATGGCTAAAAGAGACTCTTGTTCTTCTAATACGATACATCACTACCATAAGATAAGAAGGTAAATTTCAGATCATAGAATTTAGAGATGAGCATGAGAGGTCACCTTAGTCAAGTTTCCTTTTCATGGATGTGTTTCTTCTAGAGAGTACCTGGTAGTCACCCAGCTTGACTGTGAAATTTTCCAATGATGAAAAACTGTTCTATTCCCCCCCACACACTTTTCTCCTGATAGATGGGTCGATAGAGCACAAATAGCATTATAACCACAGTGCCAGAAAGAAAATAAATAAATGAGTCCTAATCTTGCCACCTTAAAAAAATCAGCTTTTTTTTTTTTTTTCAAATTTCTGTTACTGATCCAGGACCCATTCTCAAGAAATATAACCCCTTAGGATCCACAAGGAATGCAATGAGGTTGAATCATCTGGCTGAAAGACACTTAGATTTTATTGGTCCAGAGTGTCCATTACACCATGAGAGCAAGACCCAGAAAGGGAAAGTTGTGTAATTTATTTATAAGCCTGAATACCAGAGTATTGTCCAAATCTCTTCCTAATTCACCCCCTTTGTCTCCCTGATGCCTGTGCAACAAAAGAAAATTTCTGAGATTGTTTAATCCAGGAACCTGGCCTTTAAGGATATTCCAACATTTACAAATACTAGGTTGAGTAGTGTGTTTCTAAGTTATCTAAATTTACATATTACGGTTCTTTTTTCAGAAGAATTTAGAGAGTTCAGCAGTATTCTGAAACAACTAGATATGACAACACAAAGGACAATAATAGCAAAAGAAAATTTCTTCAGAGACAGGGTGCCCTATGGAAGCATCTGGAAATCCTATCTTCTCACATTGACTACACCAGACATTTTTTTTTTTTTAGTGATTATAATGATTAAAGTGGGGTTGAATTTGGAAAATCAATTAGCTAATAGAGAGGATAGAATACTGTGAACTATAATTTTGTCTGAGTAAATATAAAGGAGAGAGGTTTTGAATGATTATTATTGTAATGGATTGTAAAAAAATTCAAATTCAAAAGAATGCAAAAAAAGACAAGAAACCACCCTATATCCCATCACCAAAAAAAATAACCACCATAAATGTTAGGGGTATGTCATTTCAGATATGGAAGTAAGAGAGACTTTAGAATTTTAAAAAGTGACTTATATTTGGGCAATTGAACATGATGTTTTTGATGGTCCAATTGAAAGAGACACAAAACCTGGCATTTAAAAATTATCGATTTAATCCGAACAGTTTTGAGAGGAAGGGAATTAACTAGAATTTTGAGTCTATAAGCAATTTTAAGAATGTGAATTCAAGCTGGGCGCGGTGGTGCAAGCCTGTAATCCCAGCACTTAGGGAGGCTGAGACAGGAGAATCGCGAGTTCAAAGCCAGCCTCAGCAACGGCAAGGTGCTAAGTAACTCAGTGAGACCCTGTCTCTACATAAAACACAAAATTAGGGCTGTGGATGTGTCTCAGTGGTTGAGTGCCCCTGAGTTCAATCCTCAGTACAAAAAAAAAAAAAAAAAAAGAACGTGAATTCAATAAAAATTAGCAAATGTCTTTAATTTCTTATGTATATCCATCATCTAATCTTCAATTCAGCTGCATCAAAAACATATTATAGTAAGATATGTTTCCCTAATTTGTTTCAGTTTACAACTCAACTTTATACTGACTTTCAAGAACCTGTGAAATAATCAGGGCTGCCAGTTAGCTGGTGCATGGTAGTTGGGCCATTCTAGTTTATTTAGTCTATTCTGGTTCCTTGGACATAAATTTTGATTGGTCCTTCTCTGTGCTATACCAATTATTAAGGTATTTTTATTTGTTTTGTTTTGTTTTGTTTTTGTACCAGGGATTGAATTCAGGGACACTTAACCACTGTGCCGCATCCTCAGACCTTTTTTCATATTTTATTTTGAGACAGTGTCTCACTGAGTTGGTTAGGTTCTCACTAAATTGCTGAGACTGGCTTTGAACTTGCGATCCTCCTGCCTCCGCCTTGCGGGTTGCTGGGATTACAGGCATGCACCACCACACACAGCTAATTATTAAGTATTTTGAACATCATTCCTGAAATGGGAAATAAAGGAAAACCTAATAATTTTGTCTAGCAATTTAAGTTTGAAAAACAGATTTCTCATCTGATGGCCACATTCCCACTGTTCTTTCCTCTGGAGCAAATGCTCCAGCAAAACCACCTTCTTACGATTCTTTTAGTACAAATTTGTGCCAATTCGTACTTCCACATATTGGCAATATGTTTTGTTCACAGGACAGTAACTTTCTGTAGGGAAGAGGTGGACGAAGGAGAAGCATGTGGTAAACACCTTGGTCTACCTGGGAAAGAGAGCTAGTGAAAATCATTTTACCCTTGATCTTCACTGAAGTCTGGAGCAGCGGCCAGCAAGGCTATGACAGGAGCTTAATTCAGCAGGATTCCAAGATCATGAGAATCACATTATTCTTGGGACAGGAGATTCTGCCAGCTATTCATGCCCATCATTATAAATAAATTATAAATTCATGCCCACCATTAAGGCAAAACACACATTCTTCAATCCATTTAAGTCTCCATTTAAATATTTACCTACGAATGTTGTCTTGCTTAGCCAAACTTACTTCCCTCCAAGAAGAAAGGAGACTTTTTGTTTTTGTAAGTAAGTGCAGACAATGATGGGGAAGTCCTAATGCATCACACCAAGGTCCACTTATACTAGTTATAGCTCTTTATATGACCATAATGAACATTCCTGTGAGCCAAATTTGTGTGTGGGAGGAGTGCTGGGGGTGGAACCAGGGTCTGACTGAGCTACACTCCCGGCCCAAGTTTCATTCCTTCAGTTTTCTAGTTTTTGGTGTTAAAAAATAAATGTGTCTCAGGGATGGGGTTGTGACTCAGTGGTAGAGTACTTGCCTAGCACGTGTGAGGCACTGGGTTCAGTCCTCAACACCACATAAAAATAAATAGAATAAAGGTATTGTGTCCTTTATACATGTATATATAAAATAAATCTTTAAAATATATATATAAAACAAATCTTAAACAAATAAAATAAATGTGTCTCTTGTTAACTTCATCTACTTGTCATTTTTAATCTGTTTTTCCATCTCTTTTTTCTAGCTCATGCTTGCAGAGGTGAAGTCATTTTTATTTAATTTTTCTTTATGAAAAGAAATGAGTAAAAGCCTCCCTCCCCTGCTCTTAAACATACCTTCTTAAACTCATATGGGGGCAAAAACTTAACAGGAAAATTTCAAACTCAAAGGAAGTTCTGCTCCTTTATGTTGCAAAATCAGAAACATCATGGTCTCCATGATCTGTGTTAAATTCAAGGACACTGATTCTAACTCTCTGAATGACAGATCATTACAATTATTTGTCTAAAATTTGTATGGCAGTTCTCCCACCCTACTTATATTTGAGTAAGGGTAATACAAAAATTAGATGCCATGTCCTGTCTTACTCACTAACTGACATTGAAAAAAATACAAGCCAAATAAATGGAAGAAGAAAGCCACTACTTCCTGGGCAACCCACATATCACAATTGATGGTAATGACCTAATCAAAAGTACAGATTTCTGTGCAATAATAGCCCTGTTTACCTCATGAACACTAGACCACTTGATTGTTTTTCCTGGGGGGAAAAAAGTGCTATCTAATTTTAGTAAATTAAATCATATTGTCTACTGACATGTTCTAATTTAAAGATATAACTTCGTTTTTAATTGATTCCAAACTGAGAGTGACGCTCAACTGTTCTTATTTTCTTATCTTTTTTTTTTTAAGTATTGGAGATTGAACCCAGAAGTGCTGTACCACTGAGCCACATCCCCAGTCCCTTTTATTTTTTATTTTGAGACAGAGTCTTGCTAAGTTGCTGAGGATCTCCATTAACTTGCAGAGGCTGGCCTTGACCTTGCAATCCTCCTATGTCTGTCTCCTGAGTCACTGCGATTGCAGTCGTCCACCAGTATGCCCACCTACTGTTTAAAATTTCAAATTTCATTAGCATTCACTAATTAGGTACTTTAGGGAAAGGGCTAATTTGAATTAGTGAAAATTTTGAATGCTAAAATATAAAAATACATAGTTATATCACTTCACAGTACAGTATGCAATTCCAGGAGTCTATAGAGAAGTATGTCTAAGAAGAAGTCCACCGTGAGGACTGTTTTAATAAAATTCCTCTTTAGGTAAATTCGTGCTGCTAATTTATCTGAATATGTTTAGCTCATATTCTCTCAGTAGTTTTTATATGCTTGGCATCATGCTAGAAAAATTTCGTCCTCAAGTTAACAGTTCACTCTAAATTATCATTCATTTTGCCTAGTGACATTTTATCTCATGCTTCATTCAGCACCTGTCTCAGTGTACTCATTTATTCAAAAGACACTTTAAAGTTATAATGGGATATAGGCACAAATTCAAAATGACTGGGGTCTTAGGGTGAAAGTCATTTATCATGTGGACCAACACCAATCAATCAGTTGAGCAATCGATCAACAAGTCCTTTGTTCTAGCTAGCATAGCTAGGTCAGGGTTTCTCAACCTTGGCACAATTGACCTTTAAGACTAGAGAATTCTTTACTGTGGAGGGCTGTTCTGTTCATCCTTGCCCCTTTCCATTAGATGCCAGTAACAACCCCACTTCCAGTTCTGATAATCCAAAATGTCTCCAGACATTGCCAAAAGTCCCCAGGGGCAGAAAGGGATTGCCCCTGATGGAGACCAGTGGTTAGTGTGCATATCTTGCCTTCTTTATTAGACTATAAAGACTTTGAGGGCAGAGACCCAGTCTGATTCATCATTCCACCACCCCTTCTCTACCACCTAAATTTAGTTTCTGGCACAAAAATGCTTCTTGATGAATGTTCTGAAAGGAACAAAATATCTCTGGAGTGTCTCCACTGCCATCAGCTCTGCACAGGGCACCTTGGTAAATCCAGAAGCTGAATAAGGTACCTGGGATGATTGTCTAGCAAACTTTTATGATTTTAATAATCATCTGTATTGTAGACCCACTTTGGTGCAAAATGCCTATGTTTGTATAAGGCTTTCCTATGTTTGAAGTGTGTCTCATGTGATGCTGTTTAATCCAGATATAATGCTCATCACTTTGGCCACCACTGTTTATAATGTAAGCTTCCAAGTCCTAGAAACATATTCTTAGGCAGGAGTGGGAGGTATTCTGATTTCAGTAGCATTGCCTTTGTTTATTAAATGGAACTTTCAGAATTGGTTTAATAATGTTAAATTTAAAGTTCAGATTCTTTTTCCTCATGTTAGAACATCTAAAAGGCTCTCCAGTGATCTAAGTAATTTGGGTTTGCTTAGATTCCTGGAAATTGCCAGAGGGCTTTAAGGGAGGAGGGAAAAAAAAGAGTGAGGAAATTTTCCCTGTGGGCAATTTGGGAAAACAAAAATATTTTTGTGCTGTGGAGACTTCTCAGGAAAGGAGGGTTGGCCAGCACTGGCTGCATCTGCGCAAGGGGAATTTCCACATTTGGGAAAACATGATCATAATTAATGACTTAGGAAAACCAAGAAAATGGACCATGTTGGGAAAATATGATCTTCGATGGCTAAGTCACTGTTAACGGATTGGGCTAGAAAATTGGATTGTTTTAGACAGAGATTTTTTATTTGTGGATGTTTTCCTGTAGTCCCTTGGATCTGGGGATCTAGTAAGTCCAGTCCCTGGAGAATTGGCCTCCCATGTCTAGATCCACTCTCCCTGTCTCCCTGCCATAAGGGTGTGTTTGCTTTAGACATCTGACCTAGCCACTGGTCTGGAGTCTTTTGCTTTGAACATGACGCGGGGGTCTAGCCAGCGGGGCTGCTATTATCTGTTAGAACCGAGATGATTATCCAGGACTCTGGGGCAATGGCAAGAGAATGAGATTGCCTAGTCCTGATGCAGCTGTCATTAATGAAGGCTTCCATGGCCCAGGCCGGGTGCTTAGAACATTCAGAACTGAAATTTGAGCCACTTGCCTAGGGCCATGCAGTGTTTACCAACCAAGCTATACTTCCCTCCCTCCTGGTCCTTCACAGAAAGCTTACTTCCTAAATGGGAATGTTCTTCCTCTGAGTACAACCTCCTGCTTCCTTAACCACTACCTTCCTCTTCCTCTTTCCCAGATCACTTTATTTAAACTAGAACCACTCACCAGAGTACTCCATGGTTACCGCTCATTCTCAAGAGGAGAAATCCGGGTTAACAGGTTTAGCACCATTCACCACTTGGTTTACTTAGGGAATGATTATGCACTCAGAACATTCTTGACCTGCTTTCTGGTTTTTTCTTTTGTCTCACTGATCAATTTTATTAACACAGGTATGATCCTCTTTTGCCTCTTTTCTCAGGATCTTCTCAAGATAGAAATAGCTTGCCGAATTTGAAAAGATTTTTAAGGTGAAGGTCAAATTCTTCAAAAAAGGAAATCTAATGAGAAAAGAGAAAGATCCCTGTATTTGACATGTAGATGCAGTATCCAGTAGATCATTGATAAAACGCAGAGCACTCTTATGCAAATTAGAAAGACTCCACGTTAAATCGTGTCCCTGGGAAGGAACAATTAATTCTACACTCCAACCCATATGACATGGCTTCTAAAGTTAGCTCTGTCCTGCAACTGCAAGGAACCCAGCAGAACAAACATAACCAGCATCGAAGGGTCTAATTGTCCTCAATTGACCCTCAAATATTGTAATTAATATAAAAATCACAGCATTTGGAAATAATTTAATACATTTCTGTTGAACGTAAAACAACATAGTCACAACATTAAGATTTGTATTTGGAGAGTTTCTTGGGCATAATCAGACATTATTACCTTTATTCAGAGATCTGAAAACTGAAGGGATGTATTAGTTTTCTATGACTAATAGAAAACTATGAAAGTGGAAAAAATTAACACAAACTTAGGGATTAGAACAGTATCCTACTTATTCTGCAGGTTCTGTAGCGCCATAGGTTGCTATGAGCGTGGCTGAGCGTGGCTGGGTTCTCTGCTTATGGTCCCATAAGGTAGAAATCAAGGGATGAATCCGGTTGGACCCTGATCTGGAGGCTCTGGGGAAGACCTGCGGTGCTGTGGCGCTCACATATTCCTTCTCACTGGGCTTTCTCCATCCCCACAGCCAGCAGTCACCCTGTGTCTTTCTCACATTCAGAATCTCTTCAACTTCCTCTGGAAACTGTTCTTCTAAAGGACTCACTGGATAGGGCCAGGGCCACTGGGTAATCTCCATATTTCAAACTCACTTGGGACTTAAAACTCTCCCCAGCTCTACCTCAATGACAGTCTGATTGAATAACCAGGGGATGGGGGTTCGGGGGTGCCATCTTTAGAATTCTGCCTGCCGGAAGGAAATGGTCACCAGGTTCATCTGAGACAAAATCTGGAAACAGAGTCCCAACAGTACTGAGTCAAATAATTTAATTTTTCCTTTATTCCTCTTATTGTTTTGTTTCTAAACATATATGTATGGTTTATTTGTAATATGTGTGTTTTGGGGATGCATGCCCCCATATTTTTCACTGATGCATGACTAAAACTGTTGCCAAGGCTGATTTGGGACATAGTGTTTCAGAGATCTGTGGATATCTGAGAAGTAATGTCTAGGATTAGAGTTGGACATGGTGTGTGTGGTGGGGGAATAGTGTTGGTAGGTGACGAAGGGCAGTGGCTAATGTTTCACTGAATACAGAGAAGGAATAGGGGTTTTTTTGTTTTTGTTTTTGTGGTGCTGGGGATTGAACCCAGGGCCTTGTGCGTGTGAGGCAAGCACTCTGTCAACTGAGATATATCCCCAACCCCATAGTCTTTTTTTTTTTTTGTACCAGTGATTGAACTCAGGGGCACTCGACCACTGAGCCACATTCCCAGCCCCATTTTGTATTTTTATTTAGAGACAGGGTTCTCGCTGAGTTGCTTAGTGCCTCACTTTTGCTGAGGCTGGCTGTGAACTCATGATCCTCCTGCCTTAGCTGCCCAAGCCATTGGGATTACAGGCATGCTCCACTGTGCCTGGCCCATAATCTTATTTTTAATATATTCACTGAAGACGTTGGAAGATGGGAATTCTCTTGTTATTTTCTATAACCAGTTCCAGAAGTTCAAAGATCAGGAGAGAGAGGAAGGGAGGAGAAAGGGAGAGGGGGAGATTGACTTGTGAGTAGCATTTGAGAATATTGTTTTTTTCCCAACAGGGATATTTGGGAGAGTGTTGGATATGCATGACTAGTGGGTACCTAGTGTGGATCTGAATGAACTTCCCAAACTTTGGTTGTAGAATTCCAATGTGTCATGAATGCAGGCTGAGTTCTTGGTCCCAGCTGACCATTGATCCAGAAATCTGGGCCTACCCAGGGTCATGTTGGGATTAGGAAAGCCTGGAAAAGACTGAGGGGATCATAGAAAGAGAGATGAAGGAAGATGGCATATTAATTTCTCTGACTTTATCATTGTTCCTGGAGGACAACCTAATAAAAAATGTAGTATTTTGGTCAAGGGATTGGAGATGATTTTTGCTTTTGGAAAGTGCATAGATAGAAATATGAAAACTTAAGAAAAAGGCAAGACATTTCAGAGGCTAACTAAGTCTTTCTCTCTTCTTTCAAGTACATTTGGAGTTTTCCCTCCTTGAAATTCTGGCCAAAAAATGGAAGGGGGCAAGACGTTCCCCAAATGTTTCTTTTCAAATTCTCCCAAACCTTCAGAAAACAGTGAGACAATGCAATCATGTTATTAAGCAAAGAGAAAGAAGTCAGTGGAGAAGGCATTTAATAACTGCCTTTAAAGAGCAATTCGGTTCAGAGGACACATGGTCTGTTTGGCTTTGGAAATGAGGACACAGGGAGGAAAGAGGTAGGGCGGAAGTTAACGTTGCTTAGTAATTGTGATGATGTCTTAAAGCAAAACAAATTTGATATTTTTTAACTGAGTGATTTTACTCTATAAAGGATAACTCTAAAGATCCTGATAATATGTTACAGACGTTATTTTGATTCACAAAGTTTTTAAGTCTTTCCTTTCATGTCTTCATTCATTCAGAAATATTTGATGAGAACTAAAGCAGTGAACACAACAGATGAGATCCCTGCTTACATGAAGCTTCCATTCCAGTGGGGGAGTTAGAGAACAAATACATAGGTCTCATCACATGATACATGAAGAGGTAAATATCATAAGAATTAGACAGTGATAGCAATCCAGAGAGATGGAAAAAAGTGAAGTGATGGATGACTGGGTGGCATATCAGACTGGATGATTAGGGAACCCTTCTCTGAAAGATAACATTAAACAGTGATCTCACTGACAGAGGAGCCCATCTTGAAAAGATAGGAAGGAAGAACATTCTAGGTGGAGAGGACAGAGGTGCCCAAGAGAGTAAGAAATCTGAGTTTGAGAAAGAGGACCCAGGCGGCTGGAACTCGGTGGCAAATGAAAAAGTGGCACAAGGTGAAGTTGGACGGGTGGACAGAATCTAGACGATTTAGGCATGACAGGCTAGCATAAGGACTTTTGATTTTAAGACAGATGGGAAACCATTGGGAGTTTTTAAACAAGGAAATGATTTTCCGTTTGGGCAAAGAATTGTAGAGAGCAAGAGAGGAAGTGGAGTTGAGAAGTCTTTAGGAAGCAATTGTCATATAGGTGAAAATGGTGATTTGATCTAGGACAGTAGCAGTGAAGACTGTGAGCAGAGTGTATGGGGCAGGTGCAGAGGTGGAGTCCACAAGACTCTCTGATGGGGCTGGGATTGTAGCTCAGCGGTAGAGCGCTTGCCTCGCATGCGTGAGGCCCTGGGTTCGATCCTCAGCACCACATACAGAGCAATAAAATAAAGACATTGTGTCCATCTACAAAAAAATTTAAAAAAAAAGACTCTCTGATGGTTTGTATGTGAAATATAAGAAAAAGGAAGGAATCAAAGCTATTTCCCCTACTGTCAGCTCAGGCACCACGTGGGTGGTGATGTTATTGGTGAGACAGGTGACACAGGACTAAGGAGAGTGGCTGACCCTGTTAATTCCCTCCCCAGTCGCTGTTACTTTCTTGCCTCTGCTAACAGAGCCTTGCCTTTGTTTAGAATGACAATGTGTCCAGCCCCAAGTGATGAATCATGATTGGTATAATTCAGTCATAATAATCCCATTCCCTTTTGCTACATACTCAATTTTCCCATTTCCTTTGCAGCTAAGGAAGACTTATTTCTGGCTAATGAAATCAAAGTGAAAGCCTCTGGGCATAGATGTCTGTCTGGAACACCCTCATAATGGGCGGAGCTCTGGTAGACATCTTCAGACTTTAAGATGAAAGGTCTGAAGATTAAAGACCCATATGCTAAGGATAGTGAAAGAGAAAAAAAAATCACCCGAATCTGGGATAATACGGTTGAATAGCTCAATTTATACTAGCAATCTTCTATTACCTGAGACCTTGTTTATGAAAAACAGAAATTAAATCTTTGTTGAAGCCCCTTGTTGTTATTTGCTATGAGATGGTTCAAGGAAAGAAGCGAGGGTTCTCCTTTGCCTGTGTTGAGTTGGAGATGCCCATTAGATCTTCTTATGGAAGTCACTGTCTAATGCTTCCCTTCCCTTAGCAGTGAAACAAAAGTTTCTAGACCTATTAAGTCTCTATCTAGATAGAATCATATAGCATATGACTAGAAGACTAGGAAACATGAAAGATAAATATAAACATGAAAAAAGTTGCTGTGGCCATGAGGAAACCCAAATGAGAACCTGACCACCAATATGCAGACCCACTCCCCACATACTGTTAGGTTAACAAGATTGAAGTTGTTAAAACAGGAAGTTCAACCAGGTATGGTTGTGCGCGCATGTAATCCCAGAGATTTGGGAGGTTGAGGCAGGAGGATTGCAAGTTTGAAGCCAGCCTCAGTAATTTGGTGAGACTCTGTCTCAAAATAAAAAAATAAAAAGGGGATCTGGGGATATGGCTCAGTTGGTAGAGTGCTTGCCTTGCATGCACAAGTCCCTGGGTTTGATCCCCAGCACCACAAAATAAATAAATAAACAAATAAATAAAAAGGGCTGAGGACATAGCTCAGTGGTAGAGCACCCCTAGGTTCACTCCCCGGTACCAAAACCGAAACCAAAACAAACAAACAAACAAACAAAAACAAAGCAGAAAAAAAAAAAAACCTCCCCAAGAGAATGGCCAAGATGTGTGGTAGGAAAAGCTCAGTCTGAAGACCAGGTGGGTCCCTACATTTCCAGGTAACTTCCATCATCTTGCCAGGGCAATATTGCTCTAACCTAGAGTACATATTTCCATTAAGATACTTTCATATCTGTATGTCACAGTGTTCATGTATTGCTATATTCTTTCCTTGAATAACTTACTAGGCAGGCTAAAATAGGCTAAATTGAGCTTTTAGCACAGTTTCTGGTTGCTAATAAAAATCAGTATCTACAAAACCAATTGCACCTATTTCCATTAGAGCTCTCACCCACTGCTGGATCTACACTTTTGTACATTAAAAGTTTACAAATCCATGTATTTTTCTCCCTAAACACTTTATCTGTGTGCTGGATGGTTTAGACTTCATCTACAGAAAACTATATATATATATATATATATAGTTGTTGTTTGTTTGTTTTTTGTTCTTGCCAGTGCCCTACCAGACACAGCTATTGATTTTGTGAGGACAAGTAATTGAATCTGCAGAATTGACTTTGCAGGATAAATATCTTGTATTCTGCCCATATTGTGAGTCTGTTCTCCTGAGGTTGATTGGCTCATCATATCCTGCTTTCGTGTTCCCTAGTTTATCACTGTGCTTGGGGTTTCCATCCTTACACCTTTCACTTTGGCTTCTCCTAATTTATTACAAACAAGTCTGGTATTTTTTGAAGTCTTAGATCTGCATTAATTTTTAAGTCCCTAAGGAACATTATGTTCCCAAACATTGTGTTCTGTACTCTCATGCTCATATCACTTTGGGTAGTGCCAGACACCTCCTGGGATCCCAAGAAATGTTGTTTCTTTTTAAAACATGGGCAATTATTCTGGGAGGCTCATAAAACATCTTTCTCAGTTGATTTACTTTCACCATTTATTTATCCCCAGTGGTTTGGGTCAAAATATTGGTTAATAGAAAGATGCTGTCTTTGAGAAGGTCTTGACAGCTTCTCCTCTTTTGTTTAAAAGCAGAGGTGAGTATTGACTGTTCTTACAGGAATATTGGAAAGAAACGATGAAAAGCATTGGAATGAGAAAGGCTTTTGTTAAAAATATGAAAAGCTAGGGAGACGACGGTGTCATTCTTACCAAGCAGGCCTCAGTTCAAGTGGAGATCACTCCACTGCTACAAGCTGTTCATTCATTACTAAGAACATGGCAAACACTAGGAGCTTCTTTCCAAAGTCTCAGGACCAGCTGTGTCCACATTTCCTCATCTCCTAGCTTCTTAGCTAGATCTGTAGCACTTTAGTGCTTTCCTGCTATGCAAATTGGAACCTCCCTCTGAATTGCTCTAAGGCTGGAGACACAGGATAGGACCATGGACAGAGGTTTAGCCTACCAATCACTGCTGCTGTGGGAAAGCTGGTTCTCTTCCAGCCAAGAATCCCTGGGAGAGGGTCACTAAATGGATAGACACTTCTTTACCCTGGGGTAAATTTTCCCTTCTCTAACTTCCTTTGGAGTGGCATGCGTTTCTTCCAGAAGCACTAGCTTTCTCCACCAACTCCATGCTTCTGAGACACAAAGAATTATCATTTTTGCAAATGGCAGCTCTTAAATGGTTGAACATATTTCCATTATAAAATAATTTCAAGCAGAAAAATACAATTTCAAATAGAAAAATATAGAAAATGGTTTAATAGACAGCAATGTATAAAACACCATTTTAACAAATCTTGATATTTGACTTATTTGCTTTACAGTTTGCATATCAAAAGTCTTAACAGTACTGCTGCCCCTTAACTACCCCTGGTTCCATTCATTTCTCAATTTTTTTCCTTCTCTCTTTTTCCAAAGTAACCATTATCTCGAAGTTGCTATAAATTTTTTCTCATTCATGCTTTTATACTTTTATGTTGTATGTATAGAAACAATATATATACTTTTATATTATATATATGTAAAATAATATTACATAAACAATATTTAATATTGCTTTGTGTTTATAAAGTAAAAAGAATACTATGTATCATGTTGTACATAACATTCTGCTTTTGTGTGTGTGTGTGTGTGTGTTTGTGTCTGTGTTACTAGGGATTGAATTTAGGGCCTCAAGCATGCTAGGCAAGTGCTCTGCCACTAAGCTACATTCTCGACCTTTTTAAAAAATTTCTTTAAAAAAAAATTTTTTTTTACAACCTTTATTTTATTTATTTGTGTATGTATTTTGTATGTGGTGCTGGGGATCAAACCCAGTGCCTCACGCGGGCGAGGCAAGCGCTCTACCACTGAGCCACGACCCCAGCCCCTTCTTTTTTTTTTTTTTTTTTTAGTCAACTGTTAAAGTTTATTTCATAAGTATCAGTAATTTAAAGCCATTTTCTAAATTGTAAATTCCAATCCTTTAAAAACTACTACCAGAGCAGTTTTGAGGTATTACTGTTAATTTAAAATGGAAATGTTACTATCTTCCGCTGTGGTTGGAAACGTGGCTGCCATGCCTGTGACTCGGTGGCGCTGTTGTGAGGCTGACCACCAACGCGTGCCGCGGCGCAGGGAAGTCAGCGTGCATGTGCGTTAAGCGCTTCTCCAAACATTAATGGCCAGCCCCTTCTTTTTAAATTTTTAAAAAATATTTATTTTTTAGTTGTAGGTGGACAGAATACCTTTATTTTATTTTTATGTGGTGCTGAGGATAGAACCCAGTGCCTCACGCATGCTACACAAGCATGCTACCACTGCGCCATAATCCCAGCCCCAAAATTTCTGTTTTTGAGTCAGGGTCTCACTAAGTTGCCCAGGTTGGCCTTGAACTTGTGATCCTTTTGCCTCAGCTTCCTAACTGTGTTACAGGCTTGGGCCATGATGTTCAGCTGCCATTTTAAGATTCATCATTACTTTTTAGATTTATTCATACTGCAACTTGAAGTATTAACTCATTACTTAAAACTGTTAAATATTATTCCTTTGTTTGAATATTACACACATTCTGTATCCATTCTCTTGCTTTAAGGTTATTTTTAGTTTGTTGTTTGCCATAACAAATAATGCTGCCATTAACATTTAAATACCAGTTTCCTGGAGCACATTATGTGAGGATTTTTCTAGGCCAGAGCTTCTCACCCTTACGTTATTGACATTTGGGACTGTGTAATTTTTTGTTGCGGAGTAGGATGCCGATCCCTCACCTCTACCCACTAGATATGAGTCATGACACTTCTCCCTGTCCCCAGTGTGACAACTGAAAATGTCTTCAAAGGTTGCCAAATGTTCCCTCAGGGCAGTCACCCTTGGTGGAGGACACTAATCTAGGCAATGTACCTAAGAAAGAAACTACTGGGTTTTAGGATTTATTTTAATACATTTTGTCATTTTTGCTTTCTAAGAGTTCTATTTCTCTACATCTTGTTAACTCTGGATATTTTCAGAGTTTGAAATTTTTGCTAATTTATGGATATGAAATGGTGACTTTCTGTTGTTTTATTTTGTTTTGCCTTAATTGCTAGTGATATGGAACATGTGCTTCTATCTTTATTGGTTGTTAGGGTTTCTCTTATAAGACTTGCGTATTTATATCATTATCCAATTTTCTTTTTAGTTTTTTTATTATTGCTTTGTAGGAGTTCTTAATAATTTTTAAATACCAATACTTTGATGGTTTTATGTCTGAGAAAAACTCTGTCTAAGCTTTTTTTTTTTTTTTTTTTTTTTTGGTACTAGGGATTGAACCCAGGTTGCTTAACCACTGAGCCACATCCCCAGCCCTTTTTTATATTTTATTTAGAAACAGGGTCTCACTGAGTTGCTTAGGGCCTTGGTAAGCTGCTTACGCTGGCTTTCAACTCTGGATCTTCCTGCCTCAGCTTCCTAAGCTGCTGGGATTACAGGACTGTGCCACTGCACCCAGCTGATGTCTTTTATTTTAAAGTGGTAATATGCATCAATGTCTTCTTTTATGCTTATATTTTTTTTTTAATTTTTTTTTTTGTAGATGGACACAATGTCTTTATTTTATCGTTCTGTATGTGGTGCTGAGGATTGAACCCAGGGCCTCACGCATGCAAGGCAAGCGCTCTACCGCTGAGCCACAATCCCAGCCCCTGCTTATATTTTTTTAAAAATATTTTTTAGTTGTAGGTGGACACAATATCTTTATTGATTTATTTTTATGTGGTGCTGAGGATCGAACCCAGTGCCTCACGCATGCGAGGCAAGCGCTCTACCACTGAGCCACGATTCCAGCCCTATGCTTATATTTTTGTGCTTTATTTAATTTCTTCCCTATCCTAAAGGTATAAAGACAATCTTTTATATTTGTTTCCTAAAAATAAAATTTTACAGTCCACATTTAATTCTTTAAGCCAACTTTAAGTTTGTTGTGATGAGAAATAGTAAACGCACGTGTCCTTATTCCAACCCATATTCATTAAATGGTTCACTTTTCACTCCTGGTTTGTTATGCCACGTCCAGTTTAAGCTTTGATATTTAAAAACTTAAATGGAAAACCCTCACTGACTTATTATTCTTTTTTCAAAATTGACTTGATTATTATGGTTGTTATCTGACAATAGTTATTACCTCCTCCTCCTTTCTGACTGAACCTCATTGTCGTCATATGTCCCTGGATCCTATCCCTTAGTGTGTACTCGAAGCCCATTGTGAGGGCAATTCTCTTCTGTTAGAATTGCTCTGGGCGTGGGTATGTGCTGCGTCTCCTGCCAATGAGAACTAAGTATTCAGAATTGTGCTACACAATTCTGAGGAAAGGAAGGGCATGGGAAAGTTTTCCTCTTAAAAAGGTATGTAAGAAAAAGAGTCACCTTTCCCATCTTTGAATAAAGCTGGAGGAAGATGTGATGCCTGATACTATGGCAGTGGTCTTGCTGCCCTGGAGGCACAAGCCTCACACCCACACACTAAGGGAGGCTTAACAGAAAGATACAAAGGTCACAGGTCCCTTGATGTCATTGTGTGGCTGAATTAACCAAAACTGGAATCTCCTAGGATCTGAACTAATAAACCTCTTATTGCTTAAGCCACTTTAGGTTTTATATTCTGTTATTTCCAGCCAAACACATCCACAGCTAGAAGAGTTTCCACCCTTTACTTTCTACTTGAATTTTGTAATCATTGTTCCTTGTTCCCAATCAGGCTAGGAACTTTAAAACTGAGTTTGCATTAAAAGTAAATGTTGGGACTGGGGTTGTAACTCAGTGGTAGAGCACTCACCTAGCATGTGTGAGGCACTGGGTTTGATCCTCAGCACCACATAAAGATAAATAAATATAGGGAGGCTGAGACAGGAGAATCGCGAGTTCAAAGCCAGCCTCAGCAATAGCGAGGCACTAAGCAACTCAGTGAGACCCTGTCTCTACATAAAACACAAAATAGGGCTGGGGATGTGGCTCAGTGGTCGAGTGCCCCCGAGTTCAATCTCCAGTACCAAAAAAACCAAAGATAAATAAAGATATTGTGTCCATCTACAACTAAATAAAATAAAATAAAAAAGTATATGTTAACTTTGGGACAAATGACATCTCACAATAATGAATATTCCAATTCACGAATGTGGTATGTCTCCACTTATTCAAATTTTCTTTAGTGCTTTCCATAAAAATAGTCTACATTTTATTTATTCATAAAAATCCATATAATTTTAAACATTTATACCCAGACACAATACTATTTCTATTAATCATGGTAGCTTTTGTTTGCTATTAAGTATTATACAAGGCTGAGGTTGTGGCTCAGTGGCAGAGCATTTGTCTAGCACGTGTGAGGCACTGGGTTCGATCCTCAGCACTACATAAAAATAAAACAAAACAATGACACTGTGACCATATATAACTAAAAAAAAATTTTTTTTTTAAAAGTATTATACGTTTCTGGCATAATGGTGTATGCCTGTAATCCCAGCTATCGGGGAGACTGAGGCAGGAGAATTGCAAGTTTGAGGGCAACTTAGACCCTGCCTCAAAACAGAAAAAAAAGGGGGGGAGCTGTGGATGTAGATCAGTGGTAGAGCATCTTTAGGTTCAATCACAAGCATGACAATAACAACACGCATGCACGCTATGTGTGTGTCTGTGAGAGAGAGAGAGAGAGAGAGAGAGACATACTGAGGTATAAATTTGCAATGGAAACTTGTACATTGATCTTATGCCCATCAACCTTGCCGAATTGTGTTTTAGTTCTAAAAAGACAATTCTTTTTTACTTCTTTGAAGCCTGTTTGAGTTTCTTCATAGACAATTATATTATCCAAATAAGAAGAGTTTCTTTTCTCTTCCCCTCGTGTAGTAAAGGAATCATGCCATCAGGGAGGCCTGTGGGAGCCTGGTGCAGTTCCCTGTCACGCCTCATGATTCTGGAGTGAGGCTCCTCACCAGGCAGCTGGCAGCTATTGCCGCCTCTTTACGGGCAGTCTGTGTGTATGGGGTGGGGGCTCAGTCTGGCCTCGGGTTTCTGGCATGAACCTGGCTTAGCACCTACTCTCCTCAGCCTGGGCAGGTCACTTCTAATTTCCCTCACCCCACAGAACCCTCATGCTGGCATCCTGTGTCACCTTTCAGATCTGGGACCCAGCAGCCCCATCTTCTGCCCCATTCATGGCTTTGCATTTCTGATTCATAAAAAAGCTTGTATATTGTATATTAAAAGCTTGTCTTTTAATCTTTCCTGTTATATTTTAATAACTGCTGTTTTGGATATGGCTAGCATCCTCTGTTGAAATTTAATCTCCATTTTGAGGTATTTGGAGGGTGAAAAATCTGACTTTAGTGTTTAGAGGTGGGGACTTTGGGAAGTGGTTAGGATTGGATAAGGTCATCCGGGTAGATCCCTCATTTGAATACTGGTGACTTTATAAGAAGAGGGGCACAGACCAGAGGACACCCCCCCACACACACACACACATGCTCTTTTTCTCTTGCTACATGATATCCCCTGCCACTTTGGGACTCTGCTAGCAAGAAGATTATCATCAAATGCAGGCTCTTGAACCTCTAGAATTGTGAGCTACATAAACCTCTTTTCTTAATAAAGTTACCCAGCCTCCAGTATTTTGTTAGGGTGATGCAAAACAGACCAATACAATAGCCATTGCTCTGTGTGTAGAAATGAGCAAGGGCATCAAAGGCTAAAGTACAATGCTACCTTGACCAGAAATAATAATTCCAACATGTATTTTATAAAGGGGCACAGAACTAACTTCTGCCACTGCTGATACTTAACACAATAGTTATCATTAAATACAATACTATTCAGAATTTTCACAATTTCCTTATGTTTTGTAAACACTACAGTTGTGTCTCTGTCATCTGGCTAATAGGGAATGGAATTTTCTATAATTTTCTATACCTGAGAAAACTGAGGCCTCGCTTAATTGTAATCAGGAATAACTACAGAGAGTCATAATTCTGTGAGTTCCCCCAGAGATGGAGTTGGGTCTTGTTCATCCTGTGCCTCATCCAAAATAACCCCAGGGGAAGTTTTTGAGCTGAGTAAACCAAACTCCAAAGCCATGCCTGGCTTTATTCAACAGAATGTTCCATGGTCTGAGGAACCTCTAATGAATGTCCTCAGGATCTAACAGCACCATGACTTGAGGAAAAGAAAGGAGAAGAAAGCCAGGAATAAGAGCAGTAAGAGTTGGTTTTAACTAAAGTGAGTGGGAAGGACTTGTCAATGGCATTTCATCTAGAGTGGATTTTGGTTGAGATTTGGATATTTTTTATACTCATCTCCTTATATAAACTAGCTTACTATGTAAATATAGTCAAAATAGCATTCATTAAAATTGCAAAACTTATTTATTAAAATATGTAAAGCAGCCAGCTGCAACAGTGGTGACTAAGAAGTGTAAAAATATTTTGTTGAACAAATATTTTTTGAGTTCCTACTATGTGCCCACACTGTACAAGAAGTAGGCTTACAAGGATAAATAACACAGGTCCCTGTGCAGCTGAAAGTCTAGTTGGGCCAAAGGACAGGTAAATAAGTAATACAGACATGATGGAATAAGCATCTTTAAAGAGTGTTAAGTTGGTACAACTGTGTTTGTTATAGTTTGGATGCGAAATGTCCCCCAAAAACTCATGTGTAGGACAATACAAGAAGGTTTAGAGGAGAAATGATTGGGTTATAGCCTTAACCTAATTAGTGAATCAATCCCTAATGGCATTAACCGAGTGGTAACTGGAGGCAGGTAGAGTGTGGCTGGAGGAAGTAATTCACTGGGGGCATGGCTATCGGTTATATATTTTGTATGGGGAGAGTGGAGTCTGTCTCTGCTTTCTGATCATCATGTGAGCTGCTTCTCTCTGCCACACTCTTCCACCATGATGTTCAGCCTCATCTTGAGCCCCAAGGAATGGAGTCAGCTGTCTATGTACCAAGACCTCTGAAGGCGTGAGCAACCAAATACACTTTCCTCCTCTACAGTTTTTCTGGTTGGGTCTTTTAGTCACAGCAGCAAAAAAAAGCTAAGACAGCATTCATAGCAGCCTTATCTACAATAGCCAAGAGGTAGAAGCAACTCAAGTTCCACCACCAGGAATGGACAAGCAAAATTTATTACACATAGGATGTAATATATTATTCAGCTTTGAAAGGGAGAGAAATTCTGATACATGCCAAAATACGAACCTTGAGGGTATTATGCTAAGTGAAATAAGCCAGTTACAGAAAAACAAACACTGGTTGCCTCCACATCTATGAGGGATCTAAAGTAATTAAATTCACAGAAACAGAAGTAGAATGGCCACTGTCGGGATCTGGGGATGGAAAGGGAAATGGCAGTGGTTTACTGTGTTTGATACATGTAGAGTTTCAGTTTTACAAGATGGAAGATTTCTGGAGATGATGCCACCATGGGAATTCTTCTTTTTTTAAATATTTTTTTAGTTGTCAATGGACCTTTTTTTTTTTTTTTAAATATGTGATGCTGAGAATCGAACCCAGTGCCTCACACATGCTAGGCAAGCACTCTTTCACTGAGCCACAACCCCAGCCTGGGAATTATTCTTAACATATTTGAACTATACACTTAAAAATGGTGAACAAGGTAAATTTTATGCATTTTACCACAATTTTATTAAGAAAAAGAAGAAGAAGAAAGAAAGAAAATGAGTGTGAGCTTTATGAGGGCAGGGGCCTGCTGGGTTCACTCTTTTTTTTTTAATTTTTTTAGTTTGCAATGGACCTTTTATCTTATTTATTTACATGTAATGCTGAGAATCAAACCCAGTGCCTCACACATGCTAGGCAAGCACTCTGCCACTGAGCCACACCCCAGCCCTGGGTTCGCTCTTAAATTTCTAGTGTCTAACAGAAAGCCTGATACATGGTAGACGCTTGACTAATATTTTGCCTTCCTTTGGTGTCTCCTCCCTGCCCAGTACCTTCTACAACAGGACAAAGGCCACGTAGTTCCAGGAGCTGGTTCAGCAAACAAAGGCACTTCTCTCCTGAGGGCACAAAAGGGAAGAATTTCAAATATTTGTGATTTAATATTTGTCTTGATCACACCAACTATGCTTTGCTTAATTATGTTTATCTGAGCTCTTTGGCATTTAAATTTCCTAAAGATAGATCCTGTTCCTACTTCCCTAAACAGAATAGAATTGTGATGGACTTTGTAAGAAAAAAGAAAAAAAAAAGTGGAAGGAAATCTGTGAAATGAAATCATTATAAGGCCAATGTACAAATGGCTTGTGGCCCCTGGTTGCAGCCCAGCACCGGAGGAAGGGTGAAGTAATTAGCATGCATTTGCAGTTCTGCAGTTTGTCAATTTGTTCCTTCCCTTCACGGGCTCTGTCTGACTCTCTTGTTTTTTTTTTTTTTTTTTTTTTCACTTGGCCAAAAATAGAGAGACAAAAAAAAAGTTTCCTTGTACTTAGGCTTTTCTACTTTTTTCCTGGTGTGTTTGGTTTCCTCTCGCCATAATCCTTCCTTCTTCCTGCCACCTGCTGGCTTCTCTGCTCCTCCTTCCCTTCGCTAACATTTTCTGTGGGATGGACACCTTTGAGCCATGACAGCCAGCAGATATCCCAAGAGCCACATGGAAATTTCATAGTGCTATTCCTTGTGTTCTGGAATTGTGGTTTGGTGAAGGGTATTTGCGAGGGACAGCTGTGTGTAGCATTTGGTGGTGCACAGGCCGGGAGCTGGCATGGATCTGAGGGACTTGGATGGAGGGATTCCCATTTTCTGGTCCAGGCACTGAGCAGAGCTTCTCATTCCGGCTGGGCCTTGGTCTGGGCGTGTACATTGTTAGAATTCAGAGTAGAGCAAAAGTGCCTCACCTTTTGCTGCAGGAGAAAGGTATCCAGGTGTCTTTCTTTTGCCTCCTCATGCTGGTATGGTGGGAGGGTACGCACGGAGCCAACCAAAGACCTTGTCAATCACAGAACCAACCAGTGTCCAGGTGTGGAGATTTGATTATGTCACTTTTCAAACATTCCACTTAATATATTTCTCATTATGTGACAGACACTGTTCTAAGCACTTTTAAATATTAACTCAATCCTTTAAATATTAACTCATTTAATCCTTACAACCACCCTGTGACTTGGGATCTACTATGGTTTGGATTTTATGGATGAGGAAACTCAGGCCCAGAGAGATTAAGTGATTTGCTCATGGTCACAGAACTAATATCACACAACCTGGCTCCTGAATCCTACTACTCTTTGCTACTGGTTTATATGTAATTTGCGGACTGGTTTATGTACAGTTCCCCAAGCTTTCCCTTGGAGATTCCATGCCTGATTTTACAAAATCTCTCTCCCAAAGTATAACACTTTCTACTGGGTGTTGGGCAATGTGTATATCCCTCTGAAACGTCCATGTGGCTCTTGGGATGTTGCTGGCTGTCACAGGCTCATAGGCGTACATTCTGCAAAAGACCTCAGTATCTGACTTGCTTTCTCTTCCCGAATCAGGGCATAAGGAAGCAATTTCTACCCATACAGACTTTAAAAAATAAAATTTTAGCACATAACAAACTCTTCATCCTTGTATGAAGTGCCCTGCCCCCACACAAACAAGGGATCTGTCACTAATCAGGGTGAGTTTGCAAGGAGTCTTCCAGGCCCTTGGGAACGGGGTCATGAATTTTTTAGATGGTTGGCTGGAGTGGCTCAGAGCTGTAGGACAGATCTTCCGGTGAGTGTAGCAAACTGGTCTGGAGAGAAGCCCGTGACCTTGGCCTCCTTACCCTGGGATACCATGGCCAGGACCTGAACATCACAGGGTGCTTTCCTAGTCCTCAGATCTTCTTTAGGTCCCTCCTGCTGTGCTGGTTTTCTTGATAAGAACTGATGAACAGAGAAGGATTTACAGAAAGGCAGGGTGAGCTTGACTCTGCTATCTGCATGAAACTCTGACCTGTGTTGGGGCCTCACTGTTACCCACAGAGATCTGACTCCAGCTCTTCCATGCCTCCTTCCAGCTTCCTGCTGGCAATTCCTGAGGCCTTCTCCACCTCCAAAATGCTTTTCCTAGATCTTCTCACAGGGCCCCAAAGCTAAGCTGCCTGGAAGTAGTGGGAAGTGAATTCCTGCTGTAACATCTGAGTTCTGGGCTCTCCTCTACACATTGCTTTTGCATCTTTATAGGGACATCAAAACCAGTTTAAGAGTGGAGGTGGAATGTCAGGTTCCCTGACATGAGGGGGATTTGGGGGTCTGCTGTCTTAGTACATTTGGACTGCTACAACAAAATATCATAGACCAGGTAGTTTAGAATCACGGTTTTAGAGACTGGCAGATCTGGTGTCTGATGAGGGCTGCTTTCTGGTTCGTAGATAGCCATCTTCTCACTGCGTCCTCACATGGTGGAAGGAGCAAAAGCAACTCTCTGGTTGGTGGGGTTTTTTTGTTGTTGTTGTTTGTTTGTTTTGGTACTGGGGATTGAAGCCAGCAATGCTTTTACCACTGAGCCACATCCCCAAACCACTTTATTTTATTTTTTAATTTTTTTTTTAAATATTTTTTTTAGTTGTTGATGGACACAATGTCTTTATTTTATTGCTTTGTATGTGGTGCTGAGGATCGAACTCAGGGCCTCACGCATGCAAGGCAAGCGCTCTACCGCTGAGCTACAATCCCAGCCCTATTTTTAAATTTTTTTTTAATATTTTTTTTTTAGCTGTAGATGGACACAATGTCTTTATTTTTTTGCTTTGTATGTGGTGCTGAGGATCAAACCCAGGGCCTCACACATGCGAGGCAAGCGCTCTACTGCTGAGCTACAATCCCAGCCCCCATTTTATTTTTTATTTTGAGGCAAGCTCTCACTAAGTTGCTGAAGCTGGCCTCAAACTTGTGATCTTCCTGCCTCAGCCTTCAGAGTCACTAGGATTAACAAGCATGAGTCACCACACCGGCTGCCGGGCTTCTTTCATAAAGATACTAATCGTATTCATGAGGACTCTGGCTTCCTGACCTAATCACTTCCCAAGACCTTACTCCTAACATTATCGCTTTGGTAATTAGATTTTCAACATACAAATCTGGGGGGATGTATTCTGTCCATAGCAGCTGTTGTCCTGTAGACCTTCATATGTGTGGATATGCATCTAAAATTGGCCCTGGTATCAGTGCCAGGCCCATGGGTGTCCTCAAGTTCAGAATTAAAACCTTCACTTTAGAGCCACAGTGCCTCCACCCCGCCCTCCACCTGCCCCCCACTGGTTTGTAGGATTCACTAAATCTAGTAGGACCTAAATCCCCAACAGGCATAGAATTCAGTTTAGGCAACTGGAGTAGAGGCCTTTGTCCAGTGGGGTATTTCCTCTGACGTCACCGGGCTGATCACCAAGACTCCAAGGTGGGTCTCTGCCAGGAAAACCTGAACTGAAGAGGAGGAGGCTTGGCCTTCGGGGAAGAGGGCCGGGCGTGCCTGCTCCAAGCTGGCCTCTTTTTGCTGCTGATTCTCTGGGTTAATGCACTTTTGACCCAAGAGGAGGAAAAAAAAAAAAAAAGGAATAAACAGTGGAACTGTAACTGTCAGGGTTGTGGGTGGGACTTTTGAACTGGTGGGATGGTGACAGCCATCAGAGGCTGCTGTCTTCCCTGGCCTGTACCCTTCTCACCTCCTGCCCTCACCTCCGTCCTTCTTAGCTACTTCTGAAGACCAGCTTCCTGGGTGACACCTTTTGCTTCCCAAGCCTTCTTTGTTGTTTTTCCTTGATCCCTTTCTCAAAATACTCTTCCCTCTTTTCCTCCCCTCAGTGCCAGACTGCTGGCATCTGACTTGCCGGCTTGCGCAGGCTGCCATCTCTGGCTCGCCACGGTTTTATAATTGCCTCTGGTTAAAGTTTAAATAGATGGGTTTCAGCCTGAGAGAAAAATGTAAACAAGCCCTTTCTGCAGTCTTTCAGAACTGCTGGCCTCCAGTGCTTTTGAATTCTGGGCTAGAAAATTCATTCTGCTCCTCCCTAACCCAGGGACTGAGGCGTGCCACCGGCCTTTCAGAGCCGAAGGAGAGGAAGGCCTCTCTGAAGCTATTGAGAGGCTTTTAGATGGCCTGGCACTGTTCCTTTTAACTCAATCAAGCCAGCGGGATCCGGTTCCCATTCTAGCCAGGGTATCTGGTGTGATCAGGTGAAACAGGGTAGCAGTCCTCATGGGCTGGCCTCTAGATAGGAAGGAAGTGACAGAGATTGTCATTTCCCTGCTGGAATTTTTTCTCTGGGGGGAGGATGGGGTTGAATTTGCTGCCCCAGGGTTTCGGTGGATGAGATGGTCTTGGGAGTCATTAGAACGGGGCTATTTTGGGCCATCGCAGCAGGGAGAAGTTGTTAGGCCATGGTTGAGATCCTGTGTTCAGGCCTAGATTCTCTCCTTTGCTGTGATTCCTCAGAAGTAAGCAGGCCTTTGTGTTTTGTTTTGTTTTTAATTGCAATTTTTGTTTGTTTGAGTCTTGATTAAGAATATTGATTTTCTATATTTTTCTGCTTTACATACTTTGGGTATTTATGATCTGGTGTCAGGATGGCTTTAGCAATGATTTGGAAAGTTTTTGTCACAAATTTGTTTGGATTGTTGTCTTTCCCTACTCAAAAATCTTCAATGCATCCCCATTTTCAGACTCTTATTCAAAACCTTCTGTTACCAAATTAATGTCACATGTCATCCACGGCGTAAAGTTGCCTTGTCACTGCCGATCTTAACTGAAAAGAGAGGAAGATGTGCCAGTGAGGCTGCCCTTCTCTTTCCCCCTCCACCAAAAGTCAGTAGCCATCTCCCTCATGGAAGGGGCACCGTGTGCCAGGTGCTCAGATGAAAGATGAATCAGCCCACGTCCGAGTGTTTTGAAGTTTTCGATCCAGTGTGTTTGCTGTAGGTTGACATGGGGCAACTCATCTAATTAAACCAGGTAAGGGTGCAGAGGAGGAGAGCCGTGCAGGAAAAGCTTGAGACAGAAGATGACCTGGACTGAGTCTTGAAATATCAGTACAAGAATGTGCACAGTCGGGACGAAGCCTTTCACGTGGAGGAGCCCAACCTTTGATCCTTCCCCTCTGATCCCTACGTGCAGCCTGCAGCATTGGGTTCTGCCATCTTCCACTTGAGCTGTGCAGCCAGCTTCTCCTTGGTCCAGCGGCCCTGAGTGCTTCCTTAGAAGCAGCATTTTTAGTGTGGGTTCTGACCAGAGAACTGACACTAGAAGCTCAGCTGCTGCTTTTGTTGCTAGGATTAGAAAACAGCTGGAATGGTTTGAGCTCCCTGGGGGAGGTTGGATGAGCCAGGCTGTGTGCCTGTGCCACTTGTGCGCGGTGTTTTTGTGTGTGAGTTGGGAGCGTGTGGGTGTGTGTCCATGTGGACGGACGGCTAGATGTTTACATGTAGGTGTTGCCACGGAAAACAGAAGTGGAGATTCTGGAAACAAAGTGGCGGCTCAGGACCTCACGGGGCGGGCTGAAAGACTGCTCAGAGAAGGGGGGAGGTTGAAACAACCTCTATCAAAACAAAAACAGAGAAGGAAGTTGCATCAGAAGAGGAAGAATGCCAATGTCACGCCGAAGAGCCACAAATGTCACAAAATAAAAATAAAATGTGCTATTCTTATTTTACCTAGGCAAATACTGTTACAATATTTTCTTCTTTACAGTGTAATAAGATTACCCAAATAATATTTTGTGCAGCAAACATGACGAACAACAAAAAAAGCAACCTACAAACAAAAATTGCTATTTTTTAAAAAATTACATCCATCATATTTTATTTATTTGGATCAGTGATTGATTATAACTTTGCTCTCTACCTCCATTTAAAGTGGTTTTTTTCCCTCCAGCACTTAAAAATATTAAAGACAAGTTATAAAACTGACTTATTGAAGAACATTTGAAAGGTCTCCTTACTATTAGCACAAACTGTGAAATTCTAATAAAGGTATTCTAATAATAGTGAAGTGATTGAAGATGTCAAAGCAAGAAATATAGATCCCAGGGATGCTATTTACTTTTTTATTTCAGTTCAAGAAGAAATGTTAGTCCCTTTACTGAAAAAATAAAAGGATAGTTTTCCTTTTGGTTAGATTCTTGTACCTACACACATATTAAAAAAAATATAATATAGGACTGGTTTTAGATGTGGGGTTGTATAAAAAGGTGATATAATTCTGGGATAAACTTGGCATCTGGGGCTCAGATAAGTCTTGTGAATCTATTACTTTATAAGTATAGTCAGGGCCATTGGTTTTCTATCACCTTTCTAGAATTGTAATGGCATCAAATGATTAACTGAGTTGACAATTTTGCCAGTAGTTAAATGTATATTGAATTTTTGGCAGTGAACTGGGAAATTTTCTGTGCTTCAGCTGAAGTAATTCTCAACTGAATAAAGTTTTAGCACATACACTAGTTGACCAGCAAAAGTAGAAAGTAGCTTGGGGTGAGGAATCAATCAAAGACAAGCAGCCAGATATGAGGAAATGGAACAACTAAGTATGCCTTTTGCCCCATGTGTATACAGTAAGTGCTCCATAAATAATATGGAAGGAAGAAATGAATGGAATATGTGAAGGAATAAGTACAAAGAAAGCAGCCTGAACGCCTAATTCAAAATGAAGTTCAGATTTGGCTTCACGATAGGGTGACAGCATATTTTCCCTTTCATATTACCTTGATGATCTATTGAGATGCATAATTTTTAGAAGTTGTGAGACTCTTAGAAAATATCTATAAAATTAGTTTGGGAAAAAAATGAAAATATATGCAAAACTAAGTTTTTAGATATTTTTGAAGGTTTTTTTTTTTTTAAATATATACAAGTCGAAATTCAGTTTTACTCTGGGAACAAAAAAATTATTAAGGGACCGAGGATGTAACTCCGTGGTAGACCACTTGCCTGACATACCCAAGGCCCTGGATTTAATCTCCAGCACCATACATCACACACACGCGCACACACACACAAACTGGGAAAAAATAGGTTTATTCACAAAATTATTAAATATTTAAGATTATAATTTATTCAAATAATATAAATCCACTAATTGAAATGATCTTTTTCTTCTTAAAACTAATTACTACTGGGGCTACAAGATGCTGTATTTTATGATAACAAATTTCATTTGGCTTTTGCAACTGAGAGGAATCCAGTAAAAAATTGGAGAAGAAACCATAAACATCATAATAAAAACAAACAGAGCCATTAAGTTATATTTTTTTCTAGATCTACTACTTTCTATATAGCATTTATTTTCAGAAAAGATATAGAAAGAAACATTTATTTTCAGAAAATAATTCAAAGGAGTGGGCGGGGAAAAGGGAGAGCAATAGACCAAACCCATTGGCTGCAACGTTTTTTCAAACAATATTTTTGTTTAATGAGTCAAAGTCCCCACATTTGCCCATTTCTCTGCTTTCTGAACTTCCACATCTCTGAGGGCCTTCCACCTAGACATATAGTTGGCTTCTGGGTCTGCAGTCCAGCATCCTCGGATTCAACCAACCATTCTATTTCAATCATTCGAAGTATTTGATAAAAGAAAAAAAATTGCATCTGTCCTGAACATGTACACACTTTTCTTCTTGTCAATATAGTATAGCACCTATTTATACAGCATTTACATTGCTGAGGTATTTTAAGTAATCTAGGGATGATTTAAAGCATACAAGAAGATTTGCATAGGATATATGCAAATACTGTCATTTTATGTAAGAAACTGGAGCATTCTTAGATTTTGGTATCCTAAAGGGGTCTTGAAACCAGTCCCCTATGGGTATGGAGGGAAGACAGTATTTCCTGACTTGGAATTTGCCAAAAATCTAAAATGTTGCTCCAGAGGAATTACACAAACTCCTAGTGCAGCTTGTGTTCTTAGGGACTTCTCTTTCTTGATGGTGTTCTAAAGCAATGGCAGGAGAAAAGACAAGGTGTGAACTAAGAGATACTACGTTCTGTTTTACATCGTGAACCTATAGCTCTTTCCATCAGTGAGTAGCAGGCCATTCTTAAATCTTGCTCTTCTGCACTGAAAGAACTTAGCATCTCTGCCCCCTTGAGAGCCAAGGAACTTCACTCTTTGCCCAAAATACCTTTCTCACCTGAAGCAGTTTCCCCTCCTCTGAGAAATGCTGTCTTGTCAGGCTGCACTGCCCTTGAACCAGACAACTTTCTCTGCTTGTCTTTATCTGTCTAAATAAAGCTAACCTACATTTGCTGTCTAATTCATTTGGATGCTTGCTGATGCTATTTAAAGCATCCCTCAAGGCCCAGAGGAAAACAAGATGCATTATCTCCAGTAGGGAACCTTTAGGTTTGCTGGTCATTTAAGGAATTGTAAGAATCTTAAGAATCCATTCAGTCTTCACTGGTGCTGACGCAAAGGACAAAGGAACTCTGGATTTTTATTCCAGGCAGCTTTCTTTGATTTGTGCATGGCTGGGATTATGTCATAGAGTGGTAGTTAGGAAGTCAGTCTGTGTGTGTGTGTTTGTGTGTGTGTATGTCCTGGTCCTTGGGCCTCATGACATCAACTTTTCTGAAGATGTATTGCTCATTAGAATATATTTTTCATTCCAGACCCCCACGATTGGTTACTCTACCATGTGAGCTTACTTATCCCTCTCAGGGAGCAAATGTGAAAGTTCACAAGCAGCTGTCACCTTAATAAACTGCCTCTTGGCGAGTTTTTGACTTGTTTCCACCTCTCTCTCTTCAGCTACCATATGTCCTTTCATTAGAGAATCCTGACATTTCTACATTCCAGAAAAGAAAAGGAAATTCTACAGGGAACAGAACAGAACATTGGTGTTGTAAATAGGACTCCACTGTGAATTCATATACGACTGAGAGTTCAGAGAGGTTTCAGATCTGTTGTTTGTTTTTCCAGATCCGGCATTTCTGTGGGTCTGTTGGCTTGCCTACTGGGAGGGAGAGCTGGTACAATGTAGTTGTTTTAACCATTAGTGCCCCGCTGCTACCTAAACACAAGCTTATTATCAGCATCCACTTGTTCAGCCTGGATTCTGTGACGTCCATTGCAGTGGGTGAGTCAGAAGCCACAAGCTAACAGGTCTATTCCTTCCCACTGTCACCTAGGAAACCATCGCATCATCCACAGGAAATGCAGGCCCCGATGGGGGTGGGGGGGAGAGGATGTGCCCAGATCTGGTTATAAAGCTGGCAGTGAGTTTTTCAAAGGAGGTCAAATAATAACATGTAGAATCTTGGTTGAAGGTGGGAGGTGAACTCAGCGTCATAGGCATGGATGGAGGGCTGTTGGGCAGAAATAGCAGGAGAAATTAATTAGCTAAAAGCACATAAGAAGTCTGCTTTGTAAGAAAGTGATCAAGGGCAAGAGACATATAGGCACGATTTGACTCCCCCAGGAAGCAGTATTTATTTGCCCAACGGCTGAGGGTATTTAGGGAAGGTACGGTTGTACAGTGTGCAAATAAGATGAAGAAATTGGCAACGCATCACACCAGGCTTTCTGCTGAATGAAATGCATGTCCCTTGTTTCATGGTCACTATCCCTTGGCTTAAAAAGGTGCTAGGCAGTACCTTAGAGAAAACCACACAGTGCTCACTGTTTTTGTTCTTGTTTGTTAGTGCTGTGCCTGATTTTTTCTTTCTTTGGCTGCTACAGTCCAGCATAGTCCATTGTCCTTATTATCTATATATCCCAGTTTATTGTGCAGCGCTCAGATACCTGTGGATATAAGCTTAGTGCAGCTGAGAAAAATTACCTGTACCATTTTGTGTTGTTTGACAAGCCTGATGTTTCTGGGCAGCTTTTGGCTCCCATTGCTGCTATGAGTGATTCTACATCAAAGTATGAGCGCTCCCCAGACTTCCAGAGGAGAGAGGAGAGGGAGAAAGCTTGAATTAATAGGTGATATGGCCACCTTAAGAGATTACGCGGCTTTGATTGAAGGACGATGTCCTAGAGAGGCAATGGGTCCCAACACAGGCTGCTCAACACATGGCAAGAGTATATCCATCCTGAGTGCCCATTGAATGGGGAGCAATGACAAACCAGAATGTGCTCAGAGGAGGGCAAAGATGGTGATGAGAGTTCTAGAAACCAAAACCTTAGGACAATTGAAGAGCATTTGACTGCTTAGCTTGGAGGCCAGAGGATTTGTTATGGAAGAGATGGGACTGGGTATCCTCAAATAGTGGAAGGGCTATCTCAAAGAGGGTTTAGATTTATTTTGTGTGCCCATCAAGAATAGTCATAAGTTGTTACCAGTTAAAGCTCCATATAACTAATTTTCTAATAATTTAAGCTGATTGAACTGTATTAAACTGACTAATACAAGAGTGAGTTAATTCTGTGCCTTTGGAGTTGTTCTCGTGTTCATTTATTCATCCAAAAGCATTCATTGAATACTTGCCATATGCCAGTCATGTTAGGTTCTAGAGATACAAAGATGGCTAACATAATCACGTCCTCCAAAGGAGTCACAGTCTAGTAGAAGTACTGTGATCATCTATGTGCTAGGATTGTGTCTTAGTACATTTTATGTTATTATAATGATATACCTAAAGCTGGGTAATTTGTAAAGGAAAGAGGTTTAATTACCCTCACAGTTCTAGTCCAGTCTCTGCTTGCCTCTGGTGAAAGCCTTCTGGTCACATCACAACATGGCAGATGGCATCATGGTGGAAGTGTGTGCGAGAGGGAAATAGGACACATGGCCAGACAGGAAGCAAGAGAGAGAGTTGAGACAGTCAAACTTGCTTTATAACAACCCATTCTCAGAAGAACTAATCCATTCCACAAGACCAGCACTGATACTCCCTTTGGAGGGTAGTAACCTATGGTCCTCATTACCTTCCATTAGGCCCTAGAAATGTTGCTCATATGCTCTGCTCACATTCTATTCAATGGAATTTAGCCATATGTCCACGCCTAACCAGGAGGGAGGTGTGAAAGGAAATCTGGGGATGTAGCTCAGTAGTAGGACACTTGACTAGCAGTTCAAGGGCCTGGGTTCATTTCCCAGCATTGGGGGGAAAAACCCCTACAATTGGTCTGTTTTGCCAGAAAAGAGAAGAAATTGGTTTCAATGCCTGGTGGCAGAACCAAGATAAGGAATTATTTTGGGGGGGTGAGAATAGGCAGGGTGCTCCATTTATTTATTTTTGAATTTTATTTTTATTTATGTATTCATTTATTTATTTTCTTTGTTGACTAATAAAAATTATTATATTTAATAATTTAATATATTTATGGCATAGGACATGTTTTGGTATATATGTACACTGTGAAATGGTTAAATCAGGCTAATCAACTTATTCATTACTTTGTATAGTTCTCTTTTTTTTTTTTTGGTACTGAGGATTGAACTCAGGGGCACTCGACCACTGAGTCACATCCCCAGCCCTATTTTGTGTTTTATGTAGAGACAGGGTCTCACTGAGTTGCTTAGCACCTCGCCATTGCTGAGGCTAGCTTTGAACTCGCGATTCTTCTGTCTCAGCCTCTCTGCCACCGTGCCTGGCTAGTTCTCATATTTTCGTGATGAGACAAAAGTTTTAAAAATTTTCTTGTCTAATGCCAGTATCATCACGTCTCAGGTTTATAGAAAATGTCTTTGTATTAAATAAAGGTCTCTGACTCAAGATATATTATTATTACTTATTAGTATTGTTCTGTGGTGCTAGGAATCAAACCCAGGATCTTGCACATAAAAGGCAAATGTTCTACCACTGAACTATACCCCAACCCTCAAGATATATTGTTGGGTTAAAAAAAAGGCAAGGTATGGGCCTGGGGATGTAGCTCAGTTGGTAGAGTGCTTCCCTTGCCTGCACAAGGCCCTGAGTTCAATCCCCAGCACCACCAAAAAGAAAAAAGAAAAAGAAAAAAGGCAAGGTAGAGGAAAAAGTAGAAGATGCTACTTGGTGTATGAAAAGGAAAGTTGATAATACTATTTGTATTTGCATATATGATGAAATACTGGAAAAATGCAAGAAACCACAGAGACCAGGATAAAGACAGAGGGGGAGGATGGAGACATCAATGGGAATGAGAGTTTATTTATTCCTTTAAATATTGTTTTATTACTTATTTATAAAAATATAAAATTAAAAAAAATTCATGCTATTGCAGAAGAATTTTTCACTGACTGACCTCTTTTTGCTTTCAAATGAAGAAAATTGAATAATCAAATTTGTTGGAAATGTAAAGAGGGCATAACTTTTGAGCCTGAGGTATAAATAATGGTGAATTTGGTGCCTTTCTTGTTATATTATAATGGATTAATTAGAGTTTTTGAAAGAAAGTAAAACAATATTAATGTGACAGCTTGGTTTTATGTGGAATCATCTTTCATATTCAACATCTTTGTTTATTTTCATAACATTCCTAAGTTATTCAGTTTTTTGTTACTATAATAAAATAATTGAGGTAATTAATTTATGAAGAGAAAGGGTTTATTTTGACTCACAGTTGTGGAGGTTCCAGTCCACGATTAGCTAGCCCTGTGTCTCTGAGTCTGTGGCAGTACAGCGTATCATGGTGGAGAAGGAGCTAGGGTCCCACAATTTCCTTTGAGTCCACCTCCAATAACCTAAGGGCCTTTCACTAGGCCCTACCTCTCAAAGATTCTACCACTTCCAAATGGTACCACTCTGGGGGCCAAGCCTTTAATACATAGGCTTTTATTTTTTGTTGTACTATAGCAATTCATAATAACTAGTAATGTTCAAATTAATATCTTGTTTGGGGCTGAGGTTGTAGCTCAATGGAAGAGCGCTTGCCTCGCACGTGTGAGGCACTGAGTTCGATACTCAGCACCACATAAAAATAAGTAAAACAAAAATAAAGATACTGTGTCCATGTATAACTAAAAATTATTTAAAAAAAAACAAATTAATATCTTGTTTTGTAGGATTCTGTCAGAGCCAAGAGTAGGAGTTCAATGGTCTACAAATTCATGTTAGACTTTTAGGTGATCCCTTTTAATTCAGAATGGAATCATTGGAAGTATGTGACAAGTATCCTTTATGTTTCATAACATTTTCACAAGTATTTTCTCATGTAGTCTTCTCATCAGCTATGCAAAAAACTTTTTTTTTTCCTGTACCAGGAATTGAACCCAGGAGTACTCAACCATGGAGTTACATCCCCAGCACTTTCTATTTTTTATTTTGAGACGGGGTCTCACTAGGTTGCTTAGGGCCTTGCTAAGTTGCTGAGGCTGTCTTTGAACTTGCAATCCTCCTGCCTCAGCCTCGATCTGCTGGCATTTCAGGCATGTGCCACTGCACCCAACAGCTAGGTGATTTAATTGGGATTGGTATGACCTCAAATTTAGAGATGTAAAAACAATAGTGGCCACTATAAATAAAGTAAAAAACCTAATGGAGGTTGGGGTTGTGGCTCAGTGGTGGAGCACTTGTCTAACAAGTGTGAGGCACTGGGGTCTATCTTCAGCTCCACCTAAAAAGATAAATAAAATAAAGGTATTGTGTCCATCTACAAGTTTAACACTATATTTAAAAAACTAATGAAAAGATGGAGGAAGCAGAACTCTCAATATGTAAAGCACTATTATAAATCATTGTTGCCCATTTTTCAATAGAAACTTTCAATAAAAAAATTGGCAACAGACAGAAATGAAAATTTATAGAAAGAGATCTAAGGGGCTGGGATTGTAGCTCAGTGGTAGAGCGCTTGCCTCGCGTGCGTGAGGCCCTGGGTTCCATCCTCAGCACCACATACAAACCAATAAAATAAAGACATTGTGTCCATCAACAATAAAAAAATATTAAAAAAAAAAAAGAGATCTAAGTAACAATCAAATAAACATTAGAAATATTTCTCCTCAAAATGAAGAGATATGAAAGAAAAATAATACCTTGCATACCATAAAAAATAGTAGCTAGTATCAACAAAGTTTAGTGGCAATAGAAATATTGGTATTTTTCTGGTAGAAATATCACTGTGCAAAACCTTTGCACGGGTAAATTTGAGAACATGGTAAAATGTTAAGCATGTTTATATACTATAACCTGTAACTTCATTCTACTAATTTATCCTAATAAAATAATTCAGAGGAACATAACAATTTATGACAAATGATATTAATACCAGCATCCTTATGAGACCAGCAGAAGATGGACCCAGTGACATATGGAAATGGGATACCAAGCTGTCCTTAAGAACTTATGTTAGGGGGCTGGGGTTATGGCATAGTGGTAGCGTGCTCGCCTAGCACGCGGGAGGCACTGGGTTTGATCCTCAGCACCACATAAAAATAAAATAAAGATATTCTGTCCACCTACAACTAAAAAATAAATATTTAAAAAAAAAAAAAAAGAACTTATGTTAGGGCTGGGGTTGTAGCTCAGTGGTAGAGCGCTTGCCTAGCATGCCTGAGGCACTGGGTTCGATCCTCAGCACCACATATAAATAATAAATGAATAAAATAAAGATCCATCAACAACTAAAAAAAATATTTAAAAAAAAGAACTTATGTTAAAGAACCAACTAGAAGCTAAAGGAAAATCTGACTACCTAATATTGAGTGAAAAGGCATGCTGTTTTAAAAATACAGTGAATTCTGACTGTGAGTAAATAAACTAGCTGAGAGTGATTAAAGTTTAGAAAGACACATTGATCCTTCAAAGTTTCAAAACTATGCAGAGTGTTCTGATATCCATTCTACTGGGCTATTTTATTCAAAATAGACCAGTTCATACAGGTACTGAAAATTAGAAAAAGCAGTGCTTGGTGAGCTCTGCCAAGTGTCATAAAGAATTCCACCAAGTGCGGTGGTGCACGCCTGTAATCCCAGCCTGGACAACCTAATGAGACCCTGTCTCAATACAAAAAGTAAAAAGGGATGAGGGTGTAGCTCAGTGACAGAGCGCTTACTTAGTTGTGTATGAATGTGTGAGGCCTGGGTTCAACCCCCAGAACTGCAAAACAAGAAACAAAACAAAACAAAAACTCCGTGGCAACTCCAATGAGAGCATTCGATTTTGGGTAGATACAACAGGTCTTTTTGTTGTTGTTGTTGTTGTTGGTCTTTTTAGTTATACATGACAGTAGAATCTATTTTGATATGTTTATACAAGCATGGAATATATCTTATTCTAATTAGGATCACAGTCTCATGGATATATACGATGTTGAGATTCACTGTGTTGTATGCATAAATGTACATAGAAAAGTTATGTCAGATTCATTCCACTATTTTTCCTATTCCTATCTCCTTCCCTTCCCTTCATTTCCCTTTGTTTAATCTACTGAACTTCTATCCCCTCCCCTTATTGTGAGTTAGCATCACATATCAGAGAAAACATCTGACCTTTGGTTTCTGGAGATTGGCTTATTTCACTTAGCATAATAGTCTCCAGTTCCATTCATTTACCATCAAATGTCATAAAAGTCATTCTTCTTTATGGTTGAGTAATATTCCATTGTGTATATATACCACGGTTTCTTTATCCAATCATTTGTGGATGGGCACCTAGGTTGGTTCCATAGCTTAGCTATTGTGATCTAACAGATCTTGAACCTGTAGAACCATCCCTGGTGTTTAGCAAAGGTTTCAGAATGAGAATTTGCAGCATACCTGGCTTTTAAATGATTGCATGTGATTTTAGCCCTCACTTGAATACTTATTTGGATCATAAGCATTCAACGTTGTTGCCAATTTTCTAATCACACATCCAAACTAGTTTCTATATCTTGGATGGCGTTTCCTCATTCTTGCATATAGCTGTTCAATGTTGCATGACCTAGCCAGTGTTTTTCACATATTTCAAGTTTCTCTTTGACTTTCAGAATCACTCCTGTAGGGTTGGGGGCGTAGCTCAGTGGTAGAGCCCTTGCTTGGCATGCAGGGGGCACTGGTTTGATCCCTAGCACTGCAAAGAACAAAGAAAGAATAACCCCCATCTATCTTGTACCCACATGCAGCATCAGGGACTTTGCTTGCCACATTCAATTTGTTGATCTCTTTATTATCCTAATCATAAGCCTCTTCTCAATAGCATATTCAACACTCTGGTTACTTTGCAATTATCAGGTATATTGGGTTAATAATGTTATGAAACACCCAGCACTGAGTACAGCAAGCCTACTGGTAGCAGAAAACTAGTTAGTGGAGACTAAATCCACCATGACCAACTACTGTTGCCATCTGTCGGGAGCAGGTGAAGCTGAACTACTTCTGCTTTTAGAGCAAAGTATTTTTCATCTCCACAAAAGTTCACAGGTTGCCAAGCTGCCAAAGAACCTGTGCCTTTCCCAGGCCTGGTACCACTCTAGTGAAGTGCATTGGAGATAATAACCATCAAATTACATAGAAATATGTAATCAACCAAAATAATTTTTAGATAGCTGATTTTGTTTACATTGACTCAGTAGACCGAGATCAATGGGTTTGATTTTTGTGTGAGTTATTTAGCACATGGAGAAAAACTGTGTCACCCAGGTATTCTCTACCTACATCCTGCCGTCTTGCAAATACATGCTCTCCAGAGGGCCTACCTATAGTGTGTAGAGGATGATCATTTCTTTTTCTTTCTTTGTTTTTTTTTTTTTTTTTTTTGGTGCCAGGGATTGAACTCAGGGGTGCTGGACCACTGAGCCACATCCCCAGCCCTATTTTGTGTTTTTACGTAGAGACAGGGTCTCACTGAGTTGCTTAGTGCCTCACTGTTGCTGAGGCTGACTTTGAACTCGTAATTCTCCTGTCTCAGCCTCCCAAAGTACTGGAATTCTTTCTTTTTGGTACCAGGGACTGAACCTAGGGGAGCTTAACCACTGAGCCACGTCCCCAGCCCTTTTTTGTATTTTGTTTAGAGACAGGGTCTCAATGAGTTGCTTAAACCCTTGCTAAGTTGCTGAGGCTGGCTTTGAACTCATGATCCTCCTGCTGCAGTCTCCTGAGCTGCTGGGATTATAGGTATGTGCCACCAGTGGCTGGCTGGTTAGATCATTTCAATGAAGTCCATATAAGGCAATGCTGTCACCAACCTTGATAACAGTATGCAACCTGGCATCTCCAAATTCAGAAACTCAATTAGCCATTAACAAGAGAGAAGATCTCAGTGTTGTGTTTAAAAATTTTAAAGGTATATTTATAAGCACAGGTTGGATCACAGTGTTCTCCAAATGTAAAATACTAACGAAAATCAAGAGGCTCACTTTTCCAGTTGAAAGTATTACAAAATTAAACGTTGGTACCTGATCTACCTCTATTCTCCAGGGACCTGATGACAATTAATTCCTATTGAGTTCGTATTCTGTGATTTGCCAAAGAGCAGGTCAATGTCACTTGAGAATGTTACGCATTTTTTAAAGCACAAAAGGCCGTAGATTATAACTCGGCTTCTGGCCTCAAATGTGATTTTCTCCCTTGGTTTTCAGGACCCACTCCTCCCTCTAATACTGGAGCTGCAGGCAGTTCTCTAAATAACACCATGTCCCTGGCTGCCTAGCTCCAATTTGAAGGGTTCAGCAGGGCTCCTTTGAGGTCTGTCCCCCACCACCCTCCTCTCCCAGGCGTGTCAGTCCGCGTCTGAGTCAGTCCATGAGTCACCTCACTCATTAGTGGAACTCAAAATGCCTCTTCATCCTCTGGATCCCTTTGTCTCTCTTCTTCTAACTGGTTTCTTGGCAGCCAAGGATCTGAGGACAACCTGGAAGCTAGAGGCTGGGCTGCTACTAGGCTGGTCTGTTCAGCAAAGAGGTTGGCAGAGGCAAGTAGAATCAGAACAGTGATAATGTTGCACACAGTTTCTCAGGAGGACTTGAGTGGCATCGCTCCCTGTGTCAGTTTATAAGACAGATCAGGTCCTTGGATCTTGGTCCTGCCTTTTGTCTTCCTAGTCTCTTCTCTTCCCACCTCTCCGGTCCTCTCCTCTCCACACCTCAGTGGTATAAGGTGAAAACTTAGGGGTTCTCCTCTTTGGGGAAATGCAGGGAAAGAGGAACCTCCCTATAATGGTGGGCACTCTTCTCCAGCCTTTTCTGGTCTCTTGTTCTCATTTCTGCTCACTTGATTTTACATCCTTTTTGTGAAAGATGGACTGGAAAGGATGAAAGAGAGGAGTTATGTCCTATTGGGGCCTCCTGGGCACATCAAGAAGCCCAGTGAAATGATACTAATTAGAAACTCTAAATTCACTGTAGCCATATCCGTACCAAGGCACTGTTAGTAATTCATTAATCTTACTTAAAGCCTTTTGTAAAATGGGTGATGCTTTACTCAGCTAGGTACGACAGTATTCATTAAATCAAATGATTTAGCTTTGAAAGGGACCCCAGAGACCATCTTGTCCACTCTTTTACTCAATGAGCCAACATTTACTGGGCACCTTTGAGGAGCAAACCCTGAGCCAGATGCCCTTCTATGTGTTGCTGTGATTGTGTGCACATGTCATCTGGGAAACCTGTTGAGGTGCAGATTCTGATTCAGGAACCTGGGTTGGGACCAGCAGTTCTGCATTTCTATAAGCTCCCCAGAGATACCCATGCTGTTGGCCTACAGACCACACTTTTGAGTAGCAAAACTCTTGGGACTCTGCAACTAGGGGCTCTGGATAAAGCCAGACAAAGCTCAGCCAGGTGCCATGGCCCACACCTGTAATCCTAGCCACTCAGGAGGCTGAGGCAGGAGGATTGCAAGTTTGGGGCTAGCCTTAGCAACTTAGTCATATCTCCTCTCAAAATAAAAAATAAATGGCGGGGGGATGTAGCTTAGTGGTAGAGCACCCCTGGGTTCAACACCCAGATACTATAGTGGGTCCGGGGGGCAGACAAGGCTTGACTCTGTCTTGAGGAACTTCATGGGGCCCACAGGCTCCCTGCTCAAGGATGCTGCATTCCATGTTCCTCCTCCTCTGCCACTGGTATTTACTCATGAGGCCCAGACAAAGCCAATCTATTTTTCCAAATGGTATCCACTTTCTCCCTCTTTAGCCCCAGTTGCAGGTGTTAAAATTACAAGATTTAGGTTTGAGTGTAGGACAAGAGAAAGGGTCCATATATCTTTAATCTTGTCTATAGTGTTTAGGCTCAGATTACTATCTCACATCTGTGGCAGAACCTACCCAACAATAAAACATTTCTTTAATTGTTACAGTGATCTCATTTTATGATTTAACAGTTCCTGTCCTTTACTGATTTTCCTATTGGAGTCTTTAATAACTTAATTATTAAGTTGTGATTGCTCTCTAATAAGACATTAAAGAGAATAAAGTTTTCTTTCAAAAATTTTTTTTTTAGTATTTTAATTTTATTACTTTTGGAGTTTGCAATCTTAGTCTCTAGGCCAACATTAATTATTTTTTGTTAATCTGAGCAAGCCCCTTTTCCAGCTGTGGCATGGTTTCTTCCTTTCCTGTAAATGGAGGCAGTGAAGTCTGACATCTCATCCTAGAGAAGTGTTAAGAGAAAGTGCACATGAGATTATGCTGCACAAATACAGAATGTGATTTGTTTATTTTCAGAGTTATATTAATCCCCTTGTTTTATTGAAAGTCGGAGGAGACACAGAGGACCTGTGTTGACAAGTTCCAGTTTTGTTTTGTTCTGCTTTGAGTTTGGTTTGGGTTAAATAAACATTTATTGAGCACTTACAAGTACTCTGAGTTCTGTTTTAGGTTCTCGTTAGGAGTCATGAGGACGAGTTAGAAGCTGCTTGTGGAGAGTGTTGTATATGCAAATGTGCTCCTGCCTCTCTTTACCTTTGGCCTCCTTGATCATCCCTCAGTTGTTAACAGGTAACCTCTTCCACCACTTGTAACACGTCCAATTGTGAAACTGCCTCAGGACTGAGGTTTTGGCCTGATTGTTTCTTGGTTCCCACATTTGCTGTCTCATCTCTATTAGAAGCTTTTATTTGTTAAAATTTTATTTCTGTGGTAGAAGTTATAAGAGTACTAGCCAGGTGCAGTGGCGCACGCCTACAATCCCAGCACTTTGGGAGGCTGAGACAGGAGAATCACGAGTTCAAAGCCAGCCTCAGCAACGGCGAGGCACTAAGCAACTCAGTGAGACCCTGGCTCTACATAAAACACAAAATAGGGCTGGGGATGTGGCTCAGTGGTCGAGTGCCCCTGAGCTCAATCCCTGGTGTCAAAAATAAAATAAAATAAAAGAAGTTATAAGAGTACCAGTATTCACATTTAGATCAACAGGTTTTTGTTTTAACTTTACTGAGAAACCTTGTACTCTTCCTTGCCTTCCCAACTATAGTGTTCAATGCTTTTAAATTCTATCCACTACTGTCCATTAAAATATATATAGGGCTGGGGCTGTAGCTCAGTGGGGGAGCACTTGCCTAGCATTCGTGAGGCACTGGGTTCAATCCTCAGCACCACATACAAATAATAAATGAATAAAATAAAGACCCATCAACAACTAAAAAAACATTAAAAATATATATATATACATATATATATTACTTTTTTTTTTTTGTTACTGGAGATTGAATTCAGAACTCAGGGGCACTCGACCACTGAGCCACATCCCCAGCCCTATTTTGTGTTTTATGTAGAGACAGGGTCTCACTGAGTTGCTTAGTGCCTCGCCATTGCTGAGGCTGGCTTTGAACTCGCGATTCTCCTGTCTCAGCCTCCCAAGGTGCTGGGACTAACAGGCTTGCGCCACTGCGCCCAGCTTATATATTACCATTAATGGTTGGTTTTATATATATTTATATGTTATATATATTTTGTTATCAATATATTTATTAATAAATCTATACAAAACCATTAATAATAAAATATATAAATATATATAAATCCAACCATTAATAGTAAAATAGAAATGCCTGAGGGCAGTGTGTTTTGCCTCTGATGGCATTTGTTCTCTGACAGTGTCAAAGCAGAGAACCTCTAATGGCAAAATTTAACAATCATCCAGTTTGAGAATGCTCCCCATCCTCGCTGATACCCCCATTATTCACACAAATATACCTCTGAGTCCCTCCACTGAGCATAGATAAAACAAGAAAAAGTCAATATTATTGAATCCCATCCATTTGCCAAGCACTGTGCTAAGTGCTTTCACCTACGTTTTCTCATTTAATGGATCCTTTGCTTACTTACTGCAGAGGACAGAGTGAGACTGCACCTTTGATGGCTCCCTCTTCCTGCTGAAGGCCTTCCTTCTCTCTGTCTGTGACTGCCTTACACTGGTAGCAAGGGAACTCAGTTTGAGACAAAATCCAGTCTTTTCTCATCTCATCTAGCTCTATGGCAAAAGTTAGTTTCTCATTTCTAGAAGATGAGAGATATGTTGATTTAGGAAAAAGTGAGTGGGACAGGCAGCATGCTCTGTAATACCACCCTGTGTACCCACGTGGGTGGGTACCTGCTTCTCTTGTTCTGGCTTCTTTCCCAGACAAGCTTTGTACTCTCTGGGAACAAGGATCCACATACATTCAGCTCCTCCCCTGACTGATTGATAGATCTCTGAACATAGGTCACTTATCACCACCACCACCCCTGACTGAAAACCAAAAAGTAAGACAGTCTCCTGGAGATACTTAATGGTCCTAGAGTCTCTGGACTCTAAGTGGCTGCCTTTCAAACAATTACCGCGAAAAGAAATAATTAGGTATTATTATGTTTATAATGCCTTATATTCATCTCTAAGTATAAAATATTTTGTAGTTCATGGAGCACTCTGATTTCTTCCCTTTCGCATAGGATTACATGAGAACTCTAAAACACAGCAAAATCTGTGATATGCATAATCAAATTCTGATAGTTCGGTTCTAATATCTTATTTTTAAAGCTTATTTTTAATTGTTCAGGTTTATGGGGTATGCTGTAACAATTTGATATGTATATAATGTGCAATGATCAACTCTGGGTGATTAGCATTTCCATCTGGAAATGATTAAAATCTGATAAATGATTAAACATTTATCAATTCTTTGTGTTTGGAGCCTACATATTCTTCTTTTCTAGATCTTTATAAAGTATATAATAAGTTATTGTGAACTACAGTTACCCTACTGTGCTGGAGAACTCTAGATCTTATTCCTCTTATCTACCTGTATTTTGGCACCTATTAGCCCATCTGTTTCTGTCCCCCACACCACACCCTGCCTGGCCTCTTTTTTTTGGACATTTTGTCAGTGGTTGTAGCGTGGAGATTGGATGCAAGGAAAGCAAATACAAAAGTACGAGGACCAGTTCAGAGGATCCTGCAGTAATTTCAGAAGGACAAAATGGGGGCCTGGGCTTTAACAGAGGCATCACAGATGCAGAGGATGGAAGATCTGAGAGCTATAAAGGAGCTTCACCAACTGTAGTTCAGGTCCCACAGCTGGGACCTGAAGAGCCCAGAGTGACTCTGAGCTTTGGTGGGTGAGGGGTGATGATGAGAGGAGGCTTGCTGGAGGGAGATGCAGAGTTCATGCTGAAGCAGGAAGCCAGGACAGAACCCTTCCCTTCCACTGATAACTGCCTGGATATGATGGCATTGGGGACTTTCCAGGTGCACCCCCAGTGACTAGAGAGGATGGGTTTCCTAACATCCTGCCTGGCTTGTTAAGACCAAATCCACACAGGACAGGAGCTGCAGATGAGAGGTCTTCAGTACCTGCTGCCAAGCAGGGCCTGACAAGCTGTTTCCATGGAGACACAGTGGCTTGCGCAAGAGGGAGTAGGAGTGTTGATCCATTCCAGAGCCTTGGGTCACAAGGCTGTGGCGGGCTAACAGATAAACAGGAAAAAGACATGATCTATCAGAAACGGATGTTCAAACCTATTGGTGATCAATTGGGGTTGTAGTGCCTTAGTTCTAAATCAAGTCTAAAATTCGGGAGGATTGGCATAAACCACTTCATGATCCTGCTGGTTATTTGGGGTACCACTTAATGAGAGCACAAGGAAATGAATGCCAATTCAGGCTAACACCAAAGGTACAGACATCCATCTTAAGCCCTTTGACATCCCTGGACGCTAAGTGGCTGCATATCACTTCTGAGTGTTTGGAGAAACAGAAAGAGATATAGGAAGTTAATTTATTTTGCATTCGCCATACAAATAGACAGTAATGTGGGAAACTTCTGGAGCTCTTTGGAAAACTCAGGTGCTAGCAAAGCCCCAGATCGGATGCTGTTGTTAAGCAATTTGAGGAATGTTATGAAGATAAAGCAGCACTGAAGCCCCAAATGTTTGTTGTATATGTGCATTTTAAAATAGATATAACATGAGGTTTACCATTTTGAACACTTTAAAGTGTACAATTCAGTGGCATTAAAAATATTCACAGTCTTATGCTGGGAATGTAGCCCAATGGTAGAGAGTAGGCTTAGCATGTGCAAAGTCCTGGGTTTCATCCTCAGTACCACATTAAAAAAAAAAGTTTATTGACAGTCTTGTGTATCCAACACTATTATCTACTTCCAAAACTTTATTATCAACCAAAACAAGAATTCTCTAACCATCAAGAAACAACCTCCTCTTGGGCCCTGTCTTAGTCCATTTTGTATCATTATAACAAAATACTGGAACCTGCGGATTTTATAAAGAAAAAAGGTTTATTTGGCTCACAGTTCTGGAGATTCAAGCATGGTGCTGGCATCTGCTTGGTCTGGTGAAGGTATCCTTGAAAATAGCATCATAGTGGTTTAAGAGATTACATGGTGAGGCAGGGAGCAAGAAACTGGGGAGGAACCAGGCTCAGTCTTTTTATAACCACCTGCTCTTGCAGGAAACTAAACCACTTGTGAGGCCCACCTTTGCAAGACCAGCATGAATCCATCTGTGAGAGTAGACCCCTCCCAACCTATTTACTTTCCACTAGGTCCCACCACCTCACTATGGATTAAGCCTATAGTACATGAACCTCTGGAGGACCAGAGGATATGGTCTGAATCATATCCAGACCACAGCAGGCCCCAAAGATTTTAAATAACTTTATTGTACTGCAAAAACTCTGCAAGAGAGATGATGGTCCAGCTACTACAAGTGAGAAAACTGGGTTGGTTTTGGTTTGATGAGTTGCCCTAAATTCAGGCAATGGCAGAAGTGTTGGCCAAAAGGTTCTCATCCTATTGGTGAGCTTGTTAGGCATAATCTTTGGAAGGAAACTGATTATAAACATTGTAATGGCTGATGGAACTTATTAATCTCAACCTCCAAAGTATTCAAATGGGTAAAGGCAGTTCTTATGAAGAAGTCAGTAAAAATTAAGTCAGGGCTACAGTCCTTCATAAAGATCTTACTGGACAAACTTTGTCCCAAAGATAGTGGGGCATAACTGTGAGGGGAATTGTCTAGAATCAACTTCACTCTAAGTAACCAAATATGGTAATGCTTGGGAGGATGAAACATCAATCTGGTGTAGGACAGTAGATGATAACCAGAAGATCAGAACCTGAAATACCAAATGCCTATTTACCTTTCTTTCACAAATCAAAACATTTTGGATGGGTGGGGATTAGGTTTTGTGACTTTACTTACTCATCCAATAAGTTCAAGGTGTTTAGAACATGGTTCTTGTAGGCCTCAGTCTGGAGTTCTCAGCTCCAAAGCAGCAATCACCCCCAAGTTCAAGTGGATATATCACAGATACATGGTGTTAGTCACAAATGACAACTGGAGAGAGAATAAATGGAGTTGATTTAGTGAAAATTGCTCCACTATAAATGCAGTGTAAATCAAATGTGTTTTGGGGACCATAGTGAAATACTTTAATATGATATACTCTTCCTTGGAACTGGAGTAAAGAGGAGGTTGACTAGTTTACTCACTGTCACCCAGAAAACCAGGAAAAGAACTAAGAATTAGTAACTTTGTTTCCTGATACTTAGTATAGTGGTTCATTTTGATCAGTATCTGTGGTATTCTATGCTTAGAATGCACAAGGGCAATGTTCTTGGAGCCTATCTAAAGATTTCCTTTGATGAGGGGTGATCTATCAGCACCTCATCTCCAAATTCACCTCCAACTTAGTTGTCATATTTCATTGATTTTCTTATCAGAACCCAAAACCTGGATGGAAGCTCAGAAAAACATTGTTAGCAGTCAAGAAATGTTGAAAGCTATTAAGATCGTATTAAGAGGTATGAAAAGCTCTACAGACCCATTCTCAACAAAACAATCATAACTGGTGAAAATAATTTTTGAAAACAATTATTTAAAGTCTGGACATTGTCTTAAGAGTATAAAACAAATGGATAAACATTTATTCAGGAAAATCTACTGCATCTCAGAAGAGTGGGAGTCTATGGCATCTGGACCAAAAATTGCACCCTCCCTTCTACTCCCCTCCTACCAAAGTTAGTGTGAGAGAAGTTCCAACCTGAGTATATGTGACTGGAAAGACAACTTTTTCCTGAGCTACTAGTCAAGGATTTCCATATCTAATCTTAACTAACTCCATTTTGTAAAGACTAAATTCCAGGAATGTGCAGCCAAGAGGTGGGGGACTCCATCCTTTCATCAACCGCCTACTTATAGGGCAGAAACTCTCCCCCAGGTGCAACAGACTGATAAAACTGGGGCCCAAATTGAAACTCAGTTTACAGGTGGGTTTGGTAGAATTTTCACAAGGGAAAATACAAGCCAAGGAGATCAGAGGCTGCTGCCCCCATCCAGATCCCTTCAAGAAAAGTGGAACACTGTGACTGCCCCAAGTTCTAGAACAGAGTCTAAGAAATTTTTGGCTGAGAGAAAAGGCTCATGATAAGAACAGACAGCTCTGAAATAAGGGAGTTGATTCTATTTGGAGTGTGAAGAAATTCAAGCTGAAGATAATTCTTGAGAACAATAGAGATTTTGGTGATAAGCAATTAAAAGAAATCTGGTGGCTCCATGAGAACAACAAGCTAAGCTCTAGGTTGGCTAGTTTATCAGAGAAAACCAGGCAAAGAGAGAACTCGTTCCGAGCCTCCTGGGCTCAGAACAAATCTTAAAGACTGACCTCAAAAACTACCACTGCAAAGATGCTTAAATATAATTGGATAAAACTATGGAGCAATTATGTCTCTCAGCATTGTGGAAAATAACAGAGCAGTTAGCTGTTAGCTAGTGGAACCTAACGGCTAAGGATCATAGTAACAGAGACAACTTAGAGCAAGCAGGAGTGGAGACAGTCAAAGAGGACTTTGCTAAAAGTATTGTCATCCCAGAGCAACTGCGCATATAACCAAGCCTGTATCTTCTGAGGAGTAACATCAGAGGTTTTAGACCATGGGGAGATAGCATTCATTAAAATAACCTAAACCAATTTTCAAAGAAACAAACAGCAATAAGCCCTAGCTTAATAGAACCAGTATTCAATATTGCTACAATAGCAAAAATGTCCCAGTACCACATATATACACATGGGGGGGAGTGGAGGTGGAGGAGAGAATAAAGAAAGAAAAGAAGAGTCCAGTTTTCAACAAAAGTTAGGAGACAGGGCAAAGAAACAGAAAATGGGTTGTGACCCATACATGGGGCCTGGGGTAGGGGAGAGGACTCAATGGAAACTGCCTGTGAGAAGAACCAGATATCAGACTTATCAGACAAAGACCTCAAAGCAGTTATTATAAGTATGTTCAGAGAAATAAAGGAAATCATTCTTAAAGAAGAAAGGAAGGTATGACGATGTCTTATTACACATTATCAATACCAATATAGGGATGGAAATTATTAATATTTTATAAAAGAACCTTATGGAAATTCTAGAGTTGAATGGTGCAATAACTGAAATGAACAACACTTGAGGGACTCACTAGTAGATTGGACTGGCAGAAGAATGAGAAAATTTAAATATAGATAGATAGATATTATTTGATCTCAAGACAAGAGAATGCCAGGCATAATGGTGTATGCCTATAATTCCAGCTACTTGGGAGGCTGAGGCAAGGGGATCAAAAGTTCAAGGCCAGCCCAAGCAATTTAGCAAGGCCCTGTCTTAAAATTAAAAAAAAAAAAAGGTCTCTGGATGTAACTCAGTGGTAGAGCACAGCTGGTTCAATCTTCAGTACAAACAACCCAGAGAAATAATGAAGAAATATGGAAAAAAGCCTCAAAGAAATGTGGGACACTATTAAGCATATCAACAAATGCAGACTGGGAGTACCAGCAGTAGGTGGGTGGAGGGATAAATTTGATTAAATTTGATAAAATATATTAATCAACACATCCAAAATCAACTAACTCCAAGCACAATAAATACAAATTAATATATCCAGATATATCAAGAACTTCAAATACAATTAACACAGAGTCCCACATCCAGAAAAATATTGAAAGAAAAAAAATAAAATCTTGAAAGCAACAAGATAGAACAACAAAACAAACAAAATAAACAAAACACCCAGCCAAACTCATCATGCAAAAATGAACCCAAATAAGATTAACATATGACTTCTCAATGCAAACAATGGATTCCAGGAGGCAATGGAATGATTTCTTCAAAATGCTAAAAGGAAAAAAAAATCAATTAATAATCTCATATTTAGTAACACTATCACTCAAAACTAAAGATAAAATAAAAGCTTTCTAAGATAAATAATCTGAGATGCTCTTTTTTGGGGAGGAAGATTTCTGGCAGAGATATAGTGATAGAGGTGGTTGAAAAGATGAGGTCAAACCAAACCTGAACAGAATGACTTGGTGAATAAAAATCCTTTAAAGTTCCCTGCAAATCAAAGATCCATTAGAGGAAGCTGCACATTTCAAGATTTTAAAGTAAGAAATTAACTTAGAAAGAAATTATTAAAGTGTTTTTTCTTTTCATAGCAAGCTTCCAATTATTGATGTAAATGATGTGTACTGCAGATGTTACCAAATATTTTGGGCAGGAAAAGCCATCTATTTACATTGCCATAGATTTACATTATTAGTGACATGTGTGGCTAGTTTTTCTTCTTCCCTTCTCTTCTGAGTTTACTGCTAGTCAGGGTACACTAGACAGAAGTTCACTCATGAAAAAGAATATGGATGAAGATGAGCTTTGCTAGAGACATGGCTTAGTGATTTGCTTTTTGGATGCACTGATTTGTAAACGGGAAATGATCTGCAGAGTGCCTTTGATGAAAATAGTCCCTTTGCCCTCTATTTAGCTCCAGAAATACAACTGTCTGGTCTTTCAGTATGATTAAGTAAATCACTCCTTGAGGCAGGATGTGGAGGTAAATGAAGGCTAGTTACAGCTAAGAGCAGTGATTTCCTGAATAGCTTTTCTGCACTCTGGTTTTTGGTTAAAACCTTTTCTCTACTTTTTTAAAATAAACTTTTTATTTAAATTTATTTTTATGTGGTACTGAGGATTGAACCCAGTGCCTCACATGTACTAGGCAAGCACTCTACCACTGAGCTACAACCCCAGCCCCTTTTCTCCACTCTTGAACTTTCTTTTTTGATTTGTTTTATATTCAACACTTCTGTTAGACTTACATGATTATGACCAGCCGCACTCATCCTGTGTCACCCTCCTTTGTAGCCCTAGAAAGTTTAACCTTCCAGAGAACATTGCCACAGGGAACTCATGTTTCTAATTTAGAGCTCCAATCCCAATTTAATTGTACAGACAGCTTTTTGTCCATGTTATAGAATTTAAAAATTATGGAAAAATATTTATTTGAATGCAGAAAAAAACAGATCTTTTGATGTTTCTTGAGGACCACTTAAATTTTAGCAAAGGAAAGGAAAAAGAATGCACGGGTTCTCTTGGGTGCTTACCTCTTGTCTGAACAATTGATTCAATGAAAATATAAAGAACTAAGTTAAAGGACTTCATTGTTAAAACTAAGAATTTGCAATTATAAGGGAAAATGAGTTATTTTTAATCTCCAAATACTTTATTGTAGAGCAATTAAATATCCATGTCAGCTAAACTCTGCCCAAAATTGCCCTAGATTTCTGGATCCCCAGAGGGTTTTTTTAAAAAATGGTTATTATTATTGCCTATTTGTTTTTAGGGTCATTTTGTTATTTTCTGTTTTAGCTAGGGCAGTTGTTGTGAGTTTTCTGCATAATGAAACAATTTAACATTAGGATACTAGACTTGTGATTTTTATTATGCAACTGGAATTAGTCATATACCTTTTCTCCATTTATAGTGCAATTTTTAAAAGTTCTGGCTTAAAATTTACCAGTTGGGTAGGAGAGGTGATAAAAATCCCTTTGAAGAAACAATCCTTCAACTATAGGTCTCCCAGGGAATGTACACCCCTCCATGCCTGTCATCTCCACTTGGGTTACTGATTGTTTGGTGATGAAGACCCCACAGTTAGTTAAGCCAAATGATGTAAAGCATCCTCCATCATTTTCCTTATCTCTTTTCTTCTTGATCCTTTCCTTCTTTCCTCTGCTCTCTTTATTTCTTCTTATTCTACCTCTGTCCTTGTCCATTTTCATGCCACCCATCCTATTTTTTATTCCCTTCCTTTGCCACTCTGGCCTAGGTTGGCATGCTTCAGTAACTCTCCTGATTTCCATTATCAAACTCCGTTTTCTAGCAGAGTCCTCCTGGTCCACATTAGCCCATGGCATGTCATTGAACACTTAATAGATGCAAAGGAGTGAAAGAATCCCAGAGGAGGAGAGGCTGTGCCTGGGTCTGTGTTTCAAACTCCCCTTTGGCCAACTTCCATTTGTTTTGAACTGCCAGCTGCTGTTTCTAGGCTGGGTCTTCTAGACTCTCAGATAATATGAGAGTTAGTAAAACTATGTCTAGTACTTGAAAAATGCCTGGAAGATATTTACCCACAATAAAACATAAATAGATCAACTAGATTAATGGAAAATTTCTTTTTTCTTTTTTTTGGTGGGAGGAGGATAAGGGCTGGGAGGTGGGGGAGATTATGCCCCACCACCTCATTGTGAAGACTATCCCATACGAGGAAGTTCTGATTGGTTGTGTGTTGTCTATGGAATAGAGGGAGTACACAGGACAGAAGGTGGGACCAAATAGTATTTAGTTTTTAGTGATAAGACTTAGGCAATTTACCTCACATCTCTGAACCCCAGTTTACTTATTTCTAAAAGAGAGATAATAATTTCTATTTTACAGGCTACTTGAAGATTCAATGATAATGTCTGATAGTCATTCATTAATATAATACCTACAGTAATAAATTAGTTTTACAAATGTAATTAATTTGTAGAGAGAAGTATTTCAAAGCTTCTAACTCTTGGGGAAAAAATGAAACTGACCATTAAGAGTTGGGAAGCATGCCCATGACATAGGTATACAAAGCTCTATCTAGTCTCCCTAAGATCTTATGTCAATTCCAAGGCTCTGACTTGGGGATGTACAAGGAAACCCCACATCCTTTGTGTTGATGAAGGATCCTATATTGAGGGAGAAACTCAATTTCCTGACCATGCCTTAGTAACAGTTCTTTCATCCCACCTGTTCTTCTGCTTGATTTCTCTGTGATTTTGACATAGCCCTGGCAATGAGCTTCAAGTACCAGGTCAGCTGGGCATGGTGGTGCACGCCTGTAATCCCAGCACTTAGGGAGGCTAAGGCAGGAGAATCACGAGTTCAAAGCCAGCCTCAGCAACGGTGAGGTGCTAAGCAACTCAGCGAGACCCTGTCTCTACATAAAACACAAAATAGGGCTGGGGATGTGGCTCGGTGGTTGAGTACCCCTGAGTTCAATCCTGGGTCCAAAAAAAAAGTAGTACCAGGTCTGCCCCTGCATACCTTAGCATCTAAGGAGACTTGAAATTTGGGGTGGGAAGAGAATGAGGTGGAGTGTCTTGGGGAAGGTAAAGAATGTGGAAAAGATGAGATAAATGGGAGGATTATCAGAGCTTAGTTTTCATCACTTGAAAGGGAGGCAATAGAATCAATAGAATTTGTTTTCCTCCTTAAGAGAAAAGCACTATCCTCTTCTCCCATTTCAGTTCCATGGGGACTCTTCTAAGAAATGAGACTTTCTCCTAGGTCTCTTGTTCTCTCCATCTAGGCTTTATCTCCAAATTCCTCCCTTTCACTAGGCACTCCTGAGACAGAGGTCAGTTGCCACCTTTCCATTATTGGGCCCAGGTAAACCTCTATCAAGTAGAAGCTATTTGACATTTTCTAGATGTCCTGGGCTGCAGCTGGACTTCATTTGGCAGAGCATCATTAATAGGTGGCCTGAAGAGTCCAGCTTTTAAGCTTAGCATTCTACTGGGCAGGCCACATGAACTTGGAGAATGTATTCTGTTTTAAGCTGAATTTATCCTTTCTTATTTTAAAAGCTGTAACAAGTTATTTTTTAAATGTTTTCCATCAGCACTTTTTTATTTATTGTCCTTAACATCCTGAGGCTACTTGAAGAAGGATTTAGGTTTCAAAGTCTGGTAAGTAAACAAAAAAGTTTCTCAACAAACTTCTGCAGGCAAGCGCACCCCAAGACCTCATTTTTGACACGGTGCTTGGGTCTCCCATAATTGTCCAATAGGCCTAACCACAATGTTTTAAAAATCATTAAAAAAATACTCCTAGACACAAAGTTGCCTACCAATTGTCAATTGTTCTTCTTAATCACCATATTTAGCAAAAAAACAAAACAAAACAAAACCCAGAAACAAGCAGGTTTAAATGTGGAATTATTTGACCAGACTCTAAACGTATTAAATGGAGTAGGCTGTGTTGGGGAGTCACATGACAACTGATTTGGAGACAGTTATTCACTGTTTTCCTAAGAGTATAAAAATGTCCAGAGAGATGGATAGAGAAACAGAGGCTAGTGTGCATGGCCTCAGCTCTGTAGGAATTTCAAAGGCTTTAAAATTCACTAAATGTAGGATTCCCTGATGTTGAACTTGGTCTCTGCTCCCTTCTTTTATCTCCATCATCTGAGGCTATGCACTGAAACTCCAAAAATTTACTCATCTCTTTTCATGCTTGTGACCAAGAAGAAAGTTAGGAAGCAGGGTCAATAGGGTCATTGTTGTAACAGATGACCTCAAAATCTCAGTGGTTTGATCCAACAAAATGTACTGCTCTTTCTGCAGTCCACTACACATGGGTACGAGCAGAGATATGTGGAACATGAGAGAGATTGATTCTGTCCTATAATTCAGGGGCATAAGCTTCTTCCCTTTTGTAGTTGTCTTCCCCAAGGTTCTCAGAGTCCTTACTGTTCAGCCAGTGAAACAAACAGCCTGCGGAATAGTCTCCTTGCACAAGAGACTTCTTGACGTTGAGACTAAGAACTGGCATCCATCATTTCCACATGCCATTGACTAAAACTCAGCTAATCACCCTGCCCAACTTCCAGAGAGGCTGGGAAACATGGGCTAGCTGAGTGCTCAGATCAGAGCAATTTCTGCCTTAAGAGGACACAGAAGGTTCCTTGGGATAGTTCTGATCTCGTGTATCATACAAGGTGTGCAAAATAAAGGTGCTCTCCTGTTTCAGTTCACTTAATGCCTAAGATCTATGTTTAATCTCTTGGTCAGTTTCTGGAAAAATTCTATCTGCCAATCAAAGCACCAATATCATTATCACCACAAATCAGTCCAAACTGTAACTTGCTTGTTCAATTCAGAGATGCTGATTGTGAATTGCCCTCGCACTTGCACATTGCCTCCCACGCCTTCCTTTCCTTTGGTGGTGCTGGGGACTAAACCCAAGACCTCACATATGCTAGGCAAGCGCTCAAACCATTGAGTACAACCCCACTCCTTTTAAATTTTACTTAGGTACAGGGTCTCCCTAAGTTGGCCTAGAACTTTCCATCCTCCGGCCCCAGCCTCTAGAATAGCTGGGATCATAGGTGTGCACCACCACACCTGGCTTACATTACATTTGTCATCAATCAGATGGTTCCCACGATGAAGCTGTCAGGTCATCTCCATGTGGACTATCTACCAAACCTTGTCCCAAACATCCCATGGGGAGAATCGATGTGTCACAAATATTAAAAGGACTGTCTTCAGATTCGTCTTAATTAAGTAGGGCTGTTATCCCCAAATACCATAAACTGGTGGTTCATAAGCAACAGAAGTTTGTATCTTACAGTTCTAGAGACTGAAAAGTCCAAGATCAAGGTACCTGGAGTTTCGGTGTCTGATGAAGGCCTGCTTACTGGTCCATAGGTGGAGCCTTCTTGCCATGTCCTCACAGGGCGACAGAGGTGAGGGAATCTCCTGGGGTCATTCATGAGGGCTTTGGCCTCATGACCTAACCACCTTCCCAAGGCCCCAGCTCCAAATGCCACCATCTCAGCAGTTAGGTGTAACAGAAGAATCTTGGGAAGACATAACTGTCAGTCCACTGCAATACCTCTTCAAAAAATATTTAAAACGTGTTTCTGTCTTTTCTCCATCAGTGTGCTTTTCATAATTGTCATGACTGTTACTGTCTGCATCCTTTCTTCCTGTTTCTTTCATTAACCGACTTACAAAGGCTGTTTCATAGTCCTGCCATTTTAAAGGCATCCATTTGTCCTCATTTACTCACAGGCTAGCATTCCCTTGGAGATTTTAGCTTCCTCAGATAAGGTTTGTTCATCTTCTTACATAAGGCGGGTAATGACATGGCCCATGCGAGGTAACGGTCGCAAGGTCCTGATGCGCTCTCTGAGCAGTTTTTCCAGTGATTGTGGTATTTTTTTTTTTTTTCGGAGCCATCCATGTTTTCCTTTTAGAATCCAAGTCATGTACTTATATGGCTCCTGGGATTAAGAGTACAGTCTTCATTCATGAATTTATTCATTTCCTTATGCATTCATTCATTCCAAAATATTTGTCAAGTACCTACCATGTCCTGGACAGTTTGCTAGGTGCTAGAGTCAGAGCAAAGAATAATAGATAATTAGGTCCCTACTCTCATGGAGCTTATGGGAAAGACAGATTCCTTTTCCGGGGGCAGGAAGAATACCAGAATTGAACCTAGGGTGTTTAACCACTGAGCCACATCCCTAGGACGTTTTATTTAGAGATAGGATCTTACTGAGTTACTTAGGGCCTCACTAAGTTGCTGAGGCTGGCTTTGAATTGGTGATCCTCTTGCCTCAACCTTCTGAGCTGCTGGGATTATAGGTGTGTGCCATGACATCTAGCCACATGATGAATGTTCTAATGGAGAAAGGTACAAAGTCCAGTGGACAAGGAAAAGGAGGACCTACGCAGGTCAGGGAAGACTTTACAAAGGAAATATCACTTGAACTAAGGTTTGAAAGGTGGATAAACATTTGCCAAGGGGACAAGTAGAAGGGCATGAGATCCTACTTGACCACAAAGACCTGTGAGATTCTTCCACAGTGACATTTTATAGGGGAATTGGAAATGGCCCAGCTGACTTCCAACCCCCCACATTTAGGTGGGGCCAGAGACCAGTTGTCATTAAAGGAATGTGAGCAGAAGTAATGTGTCTCATTTCTGGGTCAGGTGAAGAAGGAGATGGGCTTTCATTTCCTCCTCTTTTCCAGCTGCCAGCTCCAGAAGTGAAGGACTCTGAGCTTTAGAGGATGGTGAGCTGAAAATCGAGAGACCCTGAGAAAAAGGCTTGCTTATTTCATGGCTAAGAAAGAACCTTCTATTGTGTTAACCTCCCAATATTTTATAGCTTGTATGTTCAAGCAGTGAGCTCTATCCTAGTTAATATAAGTTAATATATGACATTCAAGTAAACTGTGCAAACATAGGTGTGTCTAATACAGACTGCAAATATCAATACATATTTGATAATGCAATAAGGACATTATGGGGAAGTTCGAGTGTTCTCCTATTGCTAGAATATAAAATACATGACTAGATAGATAAGCATCATAGGCCAATCATGAAGAACTTTGAATGCCACGCTGGAGAATTTTGGTTTAATCTTGTATTGGAAAGGAAGCCAGTGGAGAATAAGAAAAGGAGGGTGCACAGTTGCTGGAATAACAGAGTCTCTGCAAAACATAACACTCAAGAACCTGCTTTAATTTTCTTTCAATGTAAGATGCTAATCCATTGATGAAAGAACTTCAGGTAAAGGACTAAAGATAAAGGGATTTAGAACCAGAAGCCATCATACTTTGGTTCAATCTCACAAATGAGGAAATTGAGGCCCAGAGAAGTCAAGTGCCTTTGCCAAGATCACCCAGCTCAACTTGGCAGGGCTGGGGACTGGAAGGCTGGTCTCTTGTTGCCAGCCCCATAGCCTTGCTCTTTCTCCTGTACCACAGTGCTTCAAAGCAGTGGAGACCAGCTGGTGCGCCTGTTTTCGGTTGCCTAATGAAGACGTTAGGGATTTGGAAGCAGGGTATTTTCCATGGATGGCCATCTTTTCTGTAATTCCTCATCTGGCTTGAACCACTCTTTTGGAAAAGGTCCATTTTTTTCAGCATCAAATTTCCCTGGAGGACAATGAGGAATGTGCTTATTGGCCTGTGGGGTGCCCTTGTTCTTTCTGAGTTTTTGTTGAAAAGAAAGTAGCAGTGGTTTGAGCTCCTGTAAACACTGCCTGGTCCCTTGGCTTCTGGGGAGTTTGCTGGCTCGCCAAGAGTGACTGTGGTTCCATTGGCCAGCTGACTGTCCTTCAGGGGTCAGATCCAAACATCTTCTTCAGCTTGTCTGCTTAAAGGGTCGGCCAGCTATGGCTAACATTTTAACATCATTTTCTGTTCATCAATTCGCTATTTCTGGTTTTCCTATACTGTTAAGCTGATCCCTTATTCATTAAAATGACTGTTCCATGTGCTACTGGAGGCGAGAGAACGTACATTTGTTTTTTAATGAGAAGTAAGAGTGAAGGGCAACCGCGCTGAGGCCAGTCTCAGAGAAGCACGACATGTGGTCTGACTTAAGTAGGACTGGGTATTATTTTATATTTATATTTTTTTTTAATTTTTTTTTTTAGTTGTTGGTGGACACAATATCTTTATTTATTTTTATGTGGTGCTGAGGATCAAAACCAGTGACTCATGCATGCGAGGCAAGTGCTCTACCACTGAGCTACAATCCCAGCCCTTATATTTATATTTTATAGTTATATTTTACAACTGGGGAAGCCAGAGTTCAAGTTGTCGCAGAGGGGAGGCCATTTGTTCAAAAGTCTCCAAGAAATCCAGGGGAAGATAGATTTCTGGATGTTTTTTGCTCTGGAGTTTGATAATCACTTTGCTCCTTGTTTTCTGGTTGTATAATCTTTGCTTCTCTTGGATGTTGCTCCATTGACACCTTTGTTGGTTATTAATAGAGGTATTGATCACAATGAGGTGTTAATGAAGATAGCTTTGTCACTTTTTGAGAATTAGCACCCAGGACAAGCTCTTGAGAAGGGAAAGTGCTTGGGCTTTGAAATTAGAGAGATGTCTGCCAATTACTAGCTGTGAGAACTAGGCCAGGGTACTTACTTTCTTTGAGTCTCAGTTTCCTTATGTGTAATATGGGAAAATAATAAGGTGAGTGTGGAGATTAAATAAAATAACATATGTAAAGCTCCTTTCTTAGTGTTGGGAACAGAGTTGGCTCTTAAATTCTTTATTTTTCTTATTTAAAAATTTTTATTTAGGTACTGGAGATTGAACCCAGGGGTGCTTCACCACTGAGCTATAATCCCAGCCTTTTTATTTTTTTATTTTGAGATAGGATCTTGCTAAGTTGCTGAGGCTGGCCTGTAACTTGCAATTCTCCTGTCTCAGCCTCCTGAATTGCTGGGATTATAGACCTGTGACCTTGAACCTTATTACTTATTTCCTTTTTGAGTCCCTGAGAAGATCTCATTAATAGCATTACTTTACATACTTCCTATCTCTGGCTGTGGTCAAGGTGAGAGACCAAACAGTGAGCAGATGGAGAGGAGACTCTTGCCTTTACCATAGGTGATATGCTCAGGTTGCCAGAATAAGGTACCAAACACTGGGTGGCTTATCAACAACAGACACTTATTTCTCACAGCTCTAGAGGCTGGAAGTCCAAGATGAGTGCCAGCATGGTCAGGTTCTGGTGAGGGCCTACACACTAACTGTTAATTTCTTGCTATATCTTTGCCTAGCAGAAAAAGAGTGAGAGAGCTCTGGGTCCCTTTCATAAAGACATTCATCCCACTCATGAGGGTCCACCTTCATGGCCTAATCACTTTCTGAAATCTCCACCTGCTAATACCATCACTTCATTGGGGTTTAGCATATCAACAGGTAAATTTGGGGAGAGTTGTCATTAGTCCTTAATAACCTTAATTATTGATAAAGCCTGTTCATTATGAGAACTAATAAGGCTGCTAATTGATTTTCACAATTAGGTTTCACAATTCACTCTATCACAGATAACATTTTATCAGGACAGGCCAATGTGCACTGGAGTGGTGGTGGGGTCAGGAAGGGGACCCTGTACTCCTACAGGAGCAGAGCCAGGTGGTATCCTCACTGTGAGCAATGGACATCTATGAGGAAGAAAGAAGGACTAGACTGAGCAAGCCCTGTGTGTTCTTTGCAAACTTAACAATCAAATTTAGCGATTCCTTTAAGGAAAGGGAACAAGAAGAGGAGTCGGGGAAAGTAGGAGTACCAAACCCGTATATGCCTTCTTTCTTCCCCTCACCTTCATTTGATGCCTGTTACTTTCCAGCCATTTCTGTTCATGGTGAGCACAGGTGTCTGTGTGGCACTGAAGGCATCCTCAGAGTGAAAAATTGGGGAGCAAAGTATGGGAGAAGGGAGGAAAGGTTGGATCATATCTTTGGTTGAGAAAGGAGGGGACACTTGAATCCAGAAAGAAAAGTCTAAGTTTAGAGTCAGGAGTTAGAGGTCTGAAGGTAGGGTCACTGTTCTAGATGGGAGTTGGAATTTCCAGGCATGGGGGAAACATCCTGAGAACCAAACCTCAAGAGGACAGGTGGGCAACAGGCCCCCAGTGGCCTTCAGGTCTAACCATGAGCCCCAGAGCTGCCTCCCCTGAAATGACTTTCAGTCCTGGCATTGGTTTACATACCCTCTGCTCCCATTTTTAATCTTTAAAATATAAACACATTTTGTGATTATAAAAATAATAATGCTCAATATGAAAAATTAATAAATGCAAAAAGGCACAGAGAAGAAAACAAAATGAACCTCATAAGGAAAAACTGATGTTAACTCTGACTATATATTTAAAAAAGTCTTTCTTCCATGCAGATTATTATATAGTTAAGGTGATTCTGTCTATACATCTTAATTTTGCATGCTGAATTTTTCAATTACAATATAATCATCCCTCCATGTAATTAAGAGTTCTCACTAATTAAATATCATTCAAAATGACATTTTCCCTGGTTTTAAGCACATCTGGACCAATCTCTACCAATTTATGAAAATCCTGAGGATCTGGAGAGACTTTCTTCTAAGTGTTCACCTTATTTCAGATTGGTGAACAGGGCATCCCCAGGGTCCCCTCACGTGCCTATGCATGGCAACCACTGCACAGGACTTCATCTTCTTGGGGTTTCTCATGTTTCTAATCACTGTTGACAGAGGGTATCAAAAGATGCCACCCATCACCACTACTGCTGAAGTGACAATTCAAAGCATAGGCCTTTTAAAATATGTCATGTCATTGTTATGTACTCCAAACTGTTTTGGTTTGCTAGGGCTTCCATAACAAAATACCTTAGACCGGGTAGTTTAAATAACAGACATTTATTTCTCACAGTTCTGGAAGCTGAAAGTCCAAGAATAAAATGTCAACAAGTTTGTTTTTTCCTATGTCCTCTGTCCTTGGATTGCACATAGTTGTCATTTGCTGTGTCCTTACGTGATTTTTCCTGAGTGTGCACAGCTCTGCTGTCTCTCTGTGGGTCCAAATGTCATCTTGTTGAAGGACAATAGCCAAATGGGACAAGGCCCCCCCACTAAAGACCTCATTTTCATTTAATTTCCTTTCTAAAGACCTTATCTACAAATATGATTACATTTCGAGGTGCCAGGGGATAGGACCTCAATATGCACTGGGTTGCAAGACGGCACCCTTCGGTGCATAACAACTATACTTCCTTAAAGAAACCATAAGTAGTTGTGGACTTGAGATTTGGGGGGAAAAAAAAAACCTAACCACAAGACAAGCAAGTAAACAAATTCTTCATCCCCTAGAAATATAGTGACATGACTACTGTAATTCACAGCTACCAAGTGTCAGGAATGTGCTCTTTCCCAGCATCCAAAAAGTCATCAATTGCACAAAATACCGATTTCCTGAAAGACAGGATGCCTCAGTCCCCAGAGAAGTTAGTGGAATTGTCCTGTGACTAGAGAGCTCAGGAGGGCTAGGAAGAATCTGCAGAGATCTGAGAGAGTCATGTGAACTGCGCTCTCTAGAAAACTGAACTTCTCAAAGGGCTTCTGCTGCTTTATTTTTATTTTTTACTTGTATTTTTCTTATCCTGGAACTCTATACTGCTTATATGGTAATTTATTATGTTGTACTTGTAATTCCATTTCAGATGTGCTTATGATTTTCCTCCTCACCCAAAAGAGCATCATTGAAATTTAAAAACAGAAACCCCTTTAGGCATTTTTTTCCCCCAAGTTCCAAAATTTGTGAAGACAACTTTTGGTAAGTTGTGTTATTCTCTTCTAAATATTCCAAGTTTCTTCCCTCTGTTCTCTCTCCCTTTTGGAAGACTGTGCCTCCTTTCCTTGCTGCTTTGGCCAATGAAATGTGGGTAGAAGTGATGTGGATTGGTCTGGGGCAGAGTTCGATTCACAGTCTTTTTTTCCCCTCTCCATGACAACCAGTGATGTTTCAGATAACAGCTGCTCCATCAGTGGGACCTCAGAGTGAAGACAAGCTGGATCAGAGCCACGGCTGACTTACAGTGGACAAGTAGCATGAATGAAGCATACACTGTTGTTGTAAGCTGCTGACATTTCGGGGTCATTTATTCTTGCAGCATAACCATAATTTTCATGATTGATATGCCACTATAACATATCATTTCCTTCACAAAAGACAGTAAAGCATAGCTTTCTATGACTCTGACTTTTAATGAAGGTTACTAAAAATGTGATAAGCCTAGATGTGGATGCTGATCAGTAATATAAGCTACTTCCTAGCTATGTGAAACCAGCCTCACTCCTCAGATGGTTCACATTTGTGCTTCAATAACTTTATGACATGGATCTTTTAAGTCAACAAGACTTAAGAGGCAAAATTAAGTGGCTACTATATTTGTACTCAACAGATACTACATTCTTGTGGCATGTATAATAAGTGGACAAAAATAGATAACGCTCAATACATAGATCAACCCATTCTCTTCTCTTCTCTTGGGGCCATTTTTCTTTAGTCTTTCTTTTCTCCTTCCTTTTCCTTCTTTATTTTTTTTTAAATTTCCTTTCTTTATAATGCAGGTGATCACAATAATAGTTACAGATATTGGCCTGGGATGGGTAGCTCAATAGTAAGAGCACATCCTTAGCATGCACAAAGCCCTGAGCTTGAACCCTAGCAGCAGCAGCACCACCACCACCACAACTAGAGCAACTCATTTATTGAGTGAGTTTAATGAGGAGCCAAATTCTAGGGTCCTTGAAACAAAGCTTGTCCAGCCTTGAAGGTGGGACCCAAACATTCCTTTTCCATTGAAAATCCTTAGTTCAAGTGTTCATTATCCACATCTGGATCATTTTACTTATAGACTAATAGTGGTGGTGGAAATAGTAACAATAATTATTATTAACATTTATTGAACATCTACATTGAGCTATGTTTTTGCATGTGTTGTTATTTAATTCTCACAAGAATGCGATGGGTTAAGTGTAATTGTTATTATAATGCCAGTTTGTAGCTAGAACATGAAGATTTAGAGAGATTAAGTGAAGCTTAGAGATTAACCACCATTCATTCATTCAATATCTAATAAAATTATTGGATTCTGTGTAACAGACACTATTTTAGACATAAGTATGGAGTTGTGATGAGATTAGGTTCCTATTCTCATGGGAGAGACAGGTGAAAACTAGTGAACTAAGAACTAAGATGCTTTCAGATAGTGATTAACACTATAAAAAATAAAATAAGATGATTAATAGTGATTAACAGAGGCAGGGGAGATTGACAACATGAGGGAAGGGATTCTGAAGACCTAAATGATGAGAGGCCAACAGTACAAAGACTTGGGGTAACAGCAGAAACTAAGATCCAGAGCGGGGAATGAACTTGGTATGTTCAGAAACCTTAATTGAGCTGGGATTTAAAACTGGGTTATTTATGCTTTATTTCTTTTACAGCTTTATCAAGATATATTTTATATATAAAAATCTCCCATTTAAGATGTATGGTTCAATTTTTTACTATTTTCATAGAATTATGTCATATTACAACTATTTGATTTTAGAACATTTTCAATAGGCTGAAAAGAAACTTTGCATCCATCAGCAATCATTCCTCATTCCAGTCTCCCTCTAGCCCACCCCAGTCCTAGCCCACCACTAATCTACTTTCTATCTCTATACATTTCTGGACATTAAAGTAGAATCATATGATGTAGTCTTTTGTAACCAGCTTCTTTCCCTTAGCATAATGTTTTCAAGGTACATCCAGTCGTAGCCTGCATCCACATATTATTTGTTTTTTATATGGATATACCACATTTTGTTTATTAACTCTTCAGTCAAGGAACATGGATTGCTTTCACTTTTTGTCCATTATAAATAATTCTGCTATGGGGCTAGGGTTGTAGCTCAGTGGTAAAGTGCTTGCCTAGCATGTATGAGGCACTGGGTTCCATCCTTAGCACCACATTAAAAAAATAAATAAATAAAACAAAGACATGCTGTCCATTTACAACTACAAACAAATTTTAAAAAAATAATACTGCTATGAACATTCACATATGAATGTGAACATTATGTTTTTATTTCTCTCCATATGTGTATGCCTAGGAAGGAACTGCTGAGTAATTTGGTAACTATTTGGTTCAGCATTTTGAGGAACTGCCAGTTTTCCAAAGTGGCTGCACCATTTTACACTCACTGGCAACATGAGGGTTCTGATTTCTTTATATCTTCCCTGATACTTGTTATTGTCTGTTTTTATTATAGCCCTTTTTGTGGATGTGAAAAGATGTTTCATTGTGATCTTGACTTGCATTTTCCTAATGCCAAATGGTGTTGAATAGCTCCTCATGTGCATAGTGGTCCTTTGTATATATTCTTTAGAGGGGTGTTTATTCAAATTTCTTGCTTGTGCCACTGTGCCTGGCTGAAGTTTTTATTTTTGAAGTGCAATTTATTTATTTTTAAAATTTTGTCACTTCTGCTTTTGGTGATACATTGAAGAAACCATCACCAAATTCAGGGTCATGAAGATTTACTCCGGTTTGCTTCCAGGATATGTAAGAATGTATGTATGTATGTACTGGGAATTGAACCCAGAGTCTCACACAAGCTAAGCTCATGCTCTACCACTCAGCCATACCCACCCCAGTTTTATAGTTTTTTTAAAAATGATGCTCTACCACTCAGCCATACCCACCCCAGTTTTATAGTTTTTTTAAAAATGATTTTTATTGGTGCATTACAATAAGATGAAATAGTGGGATTCATTATACCATATTCATACATGCACATAACATAATTTGATCAATCTCATTCCCTAATACCTTCCCTTTCCCTTGCATCCTCCCTCTCTCATCTACTTCTCTACTCTACTGATCTCACTTCTATTGTTATTATGTTATTATTATTTTAGTTAGTGCATTATAATTATTTATATATATGTATGTATATGCAGGAGTCATTGTTGTATGTTCATACACGGACATAGCAATATTTGGTAGATATTGTACCTTAGTACTTCCCTATATCCTCCTCTTCTCCTCCCTCTCTTTTTCCTCTACTCTATTGGTCTCTCTCTTTTATTTTTGTGAGATTCCAGTTTTATAGTTTTAATTCTTACATTTAGGTCTATAATCCATCTTGAGTTAAACTTTTTCTTTTGGCATAGTGTTTGGAAGGTCCAATTTCATTCTTTTACATGTGGATATCCAGTGGTTCCAGCACCATTTGTTGAAAAAAATATTCTTTTTGCATTAAATGGCACCCTTTTCAAGAATTCCATTGAGATGGATGCAGCAGTGCATGTCTATAGATCCCAGCAATTCAGGAGGCTGAGGCAGGAGGACCCCAAGTTCAAGGCCAGCCTGGGCAATTTAGTGAGACCTTGCCTCAAAATAAAAAATAAAAGGGATGCAGCTAAGTGGTAGAGCATCCCTGGGTTAAATCCCTAGTACCTGAAAAAATGGTTTTTATTGATCGTAAATGTGAGGGTTTATTTCTGAACCTTAAATTCTATTTCATTGAGCTATATGTGTATCATTATACCTTGTGTCTTATTACTGTAGTTTTGTCATAGGTTTTGAAATTGGGAACTATCCATATTCCCATTTCATTCTTTGTCTTCAAGGTGGTTGTGCCTATTCTAGGGTGTACTTCATGTGAATTATAGGATCAGCTAGTCATTTTTGCAAAAAAAAAAAAGTTGGAATTTGCATTGAATTTCATTTTCAGATTCTTCAATGCTAATCCATAGAAATACAATTCAGTCTTATATATTGATCTTGTATCCTATCACATTTCTGAATTTTTTTTTAAATATTTATTTTTTAGTTGTAGGTGGACAGAATATCCTTTATTTTATTTTTATGTGGTGCTGAGGATCGAACCCAGTGCCTCACACATGCTAGACGAGCACGCTACCACTGCGCCATAACCCCAGCCCCACATTTCTGAATTTTTTGATCTTATGTTTGTAATCATGATGCTTGACTGCTTTCTCTGTGTGAAACACTAAGACACCACAGAAAGTACCAAGATGAAAAAGATATGGTCTTGGTCCCGAAGTTTATAGCCTAATTTAAGAAATAAGACTCTTGAATAAACAATAGCCAGTTTTAGCAATGTACAGGAAGTACATAAGAATTGCTAAATGAATGCTACAGATAAGAGTTCTAGCAAAGTTCAGGGGATGAGAGACAATTCAAGGCAGGAGAAGTCCAGGAGGAATACAGTAGGAAGGATTTGAGCTGGGTTTGCAGGCTCACGATGGCCCTACTTCCCTTCCTTCTTCCTCCCTTTCCTCCTTTAATTTTCTTGCTTCTTTTTCTCTCTGGCTCCTGCCCAACTTCTTTGAAAACATTAGTGGAACATAACCATGGTTCGTTATCATTTCTCAAAACTGGCTGGTCATCAGAATCTCTTGGCAAGCCTTTTAAAAATAGATTCCAGAACCTCACCTCAGAACTACCATATCGTATTCCTCAGATGGTGTGGGCATGGACAACTGCATTAAGAATTTTATCTGATTTTCACTTTGGAAATTTCTGGATATAATTATAATAATTATCTCCACATGCGGACCAATGCCTGTCTTCCTCCCATGGCACCTCCTGACTGTTTAGGATACTCACATAGTGAGATCACAAGGGAACCTGGGTAAGAGATTGTAAATGGACCTGTACAACAGCTCCTCCACTAATGAAGGATATCTCAACAAGCACACAATCCTCAAAGGGCTCACTAGTGTCCTTTGTGTTTATGAGGATGGCTGATTATACAGAACAAACTTATTTTCCAAAATTAAGAATCCTAAGAACTTCAAGAGATCCTTCTGCATTGAATGTCCATGACCCTCAGAATCATTATCTGAATTTAATAAACAATATCAGTGTACCATATTTTATTATTTTTAAATAAAGAAAACATTTTAGTTGCAAGAGAAGGCCTTCCACCTCATCTCTTCCCAAAGATAACCAATCTCTTTTTGTTTTTAATTTTTTTTTTTTAGTTGTAGATGGACATACCTTTATTTATTTTTATGTGGTGCTAAGGATGGAACCCAGTGCCTCACGCATGCTAGGCAAGTGCTCTACCACTGAGCCGCAACCCCAGCCCATTAATCTCTTTTAAAGATGGTAGGAATCCTGTCCACACATGTATTTATATTTTACCACACAATATATAAAATTGGAAAGTTTAAACATGTATACAAACAATATACATATTTTTCTGCAGCATGTTTAACACCATCTTGAGACTTATCCATGTGATACTTACAGAGCTAATCCATTCTTTATAACATAGTGATATTATTCTATAAAGTACCGTAATGTATTATCCCACTCTGTATATGTATGTTTATTTATTTATTTTTTGTTTGTTTTTTGTATTGGGGATTCCTCCCAGAGGAGCTCTACCATTGAGCTATATCTCCAGTCCTTTTTATTTATTTTTAAATTTTGAGATACAGTTTTGCTAAGTTGCTGAGGCTACCCTCAAACTTAAGATATTCTATTCTCAGCCTCCCGAGTTGCTAGGATTATAGGCATGAGCCACCTCACTCATCTGTATAAATATTTTAGACTCTATTCTTTTATAAATGGATAATTCTGTGTCTAGTTTTTTTGCTATTCAAATCATGATGCAATTCATGTCCTTGCATGTCTCCTTGGACACATATGTGAGAAGAATTCTAGGGAATATATCTAGAATGAAAATTGCTAGCGAATAGGATATGCATATTCTCAACTTTACTGGATTGCTTTCCAGGTTACTCTCTGTGGTAGCTAAGCCAATCTTTACATTTACCAGAGATATATGATAATTTCTCCTGCTCCACATTCTAACCAATACTGCCAAGTTAAAAACTAGTACACATATCTGGGTCCTATTTTAATAGATTCTAATAGGTTAGCACCAGAGTGTGGTTTGAAAGTGGCTACAGTTTCAAAGGATTATTGTTTATGATTATATAGAACAAACTTTTATTTCCAAATAAAATAAATTCTGAAACACATTGTTGAGAGCCCCTCTGCTCCATGTATATATGTATACAATCTAATATGTCAATAGGCCCACAGAGACTCTGGCACTTTGTTGGTTGCATTTAAAGCTTTAAGGAAAGAAGGGTGGAAAAGTACTACTGCCTAATGTACCTAGCAGATGAATTTATTTAATTAATCAATTTCTTTATGTTTCCCCTACCGGGGGATTAAACCCAGGTCCTCTTGAATGCTAGGCAGGTGAGCTATATCTCTAGCCCTTTATTTTGAGACAGGGTCTCACTAGGTTACCCAGGCTAGCCTTGAACTTGTGATCCTCCTACCTCAGCCTTGTGATAACCGGGGTTACTGGTGTGTGCCACCGTGCTTGCTGCAGATGCACTTTCATACAATAGCAACGTGATTTATCAGTGCACGGGGTGGTACTTAAAGTCCTGCCTCTGCCAGCTAGGCTGACGGGAGGGGACCCTTTCTGGAAGCTGACTTGCCTCTTACTAGGCATAAGGGTGGGCGTCAGTTGTCAGGGCTTGCATACGCGCAATCGCTTAGGGCAGGATGCTTGTCAGCGATGTCTGCCAGCCCGCTGGGTGGTGTCACTGTGTGGAGCATTTGTGGCTTTTTCAAAGCCCTGAGGAATCTGAGAAGCAAGTGAGGGGAATGATGCATGAAAACAAAAGGCAGTGGAAAGAGTGACCAGCCAGCAGGCTCCAGCAGGCTAGAACGCTCTGTCCTTGTTATTACTGCTTCATGAAAATGCCGCCGGCTTCCTGGCAGAGTCTGGAAGGTAGAGGCTTCCTGAGAAAACAAGAAGGGATGAAGACTCTGAGGCTGGGATTCTGATTTCCCAACTTCCCCATTTTCCAGGGGCAGCTACAGGGTGAGGATAGGGCACCCTGTGTCCCTTGGTGGAGTCTGGCCAGTCTTTGCCTCTCTCCTGGCTGCTTTCCCAAGAGGTTTTCCTCCCACTCACAAGCTCTGGTCTCAGAGGCCTGGCAGGGCTAGCCTGGGAGAGAAGCTGGGCGGTGCCGGGGACAGAGCTGCTCCCCATGGAGGGATCTGAAGGTCAGCCTAGGGGAGGAAAAGGGCCTCAGCCATGATTCTCTTTCAAGGAGTGTTTGTCCCAAAGAAGTGCCCACTAGTTGTGGGCAGCGGGACAGGAGTTGTTCTCAGGCCTTGCTTACTTTCCCCTGGGCTCTAAATGCCCTGCTACCACATACTCTCCCAGGACAGCATAATTTAGTTTTCAGAAATGAGGTGGACACCCAGGAAAGGTATGTTTCCATTTAAATCCACTCTTAGACGGATATTTGGACTGGCCAGGAGTCAACTTCTACCTTCCCTCCAGATGATCTCCTTTTCTTTGATATATAAAATACCTGAATGCAAAACAGGGAAGTAGTAGGTAGGCATTCTCTTCTCTTAAAAAAGTAGTTAAGAGGATAATGAATAAAAATAGGCCTCTGTGGATACAATGGGACTGAGCAGGGTGTGGTTGGCTTGGCAACTGCTCAGGCAAAGTTATTTCTCTTGGTCCTGGAATGCACTTGACTTCGCCTCTGCTTGATGAAGTCCTAAAAATCAGCTTGAATGTGACTTTTTGGGGAATGAAACTCCCATCCCTGGGGTTAATCACGGCCTTCTTTCTGGTCCCATAGCATTCTGACTTTACGAAAAGCATTCATCCATATTGTGTGACAACGACCGACTTGGGGTCCTGCTTTATTCTCTGTATGCTTCCTTGGCTTCTATGGACTACGTTTGATAAATATAGGTGCTAGTTCTTTGATAAATATTTATCGAATAAATCAAAGTTCCTGAGTAAACACGGATCTTAGGTTCTTCTATTTTCTTAATTATCCCGTCTGTTCCTTCTTGGGCTGAACTGCAAGCAGTTCCAGCTCTGTGTGGACTAGAGAGGCTCTCTAAAATTGAGTGTGATTTTTTCCCTAAGGAATTGCTCCAGCAGGAATGGGTGTTTCAGATATATCATTCTGTTACAGGTACAGAAACTGTTTCCAGGAAACACTACCATCATTATCTCTGAAAGCCAAGTCAGTGGAAATTGTTATTTTCCATTTACAGATAGACAAATGGAAGCTTTCTTTTTCATTTACCAATAACAGCATGTCCACTCTGTTCAAAGTACTGTGAGAGGAGTTTTATGGGCGAAGAGAACCTGGTGAGATAGGGTTCTTGTTGTAAAGGAGAGTGTCATAATCTTATTTGCATGAAAAGATATTTGTATGCAAAATTAACTGTCATTTGTGAGCGTATCATCTGGAACATATGAGTGGTCCCAAAAAAAGTACTAAAGGGAATATGAAAGGTAGGAACAAGAATGTCTGGCTAACGTGCTCAAGGATATATGTCATCCAGTCATTGAAATGAATAGATTTTGGCTGGTCATTGTACATGTGGCCCTGTGTTGGTTTCCTGTGACCACCGTAACAAATTACTATAAACTGGGTGGCTTAAAACAATAGTATTTTATTGTCTCACAGTTCTAGAGGTCAGAAGTCTGAAATCAAGGTTTTGGCAGGGCCAGCGGCTCCTGGAGGCTCCAGAGGAGAATCTTGTTGCTTCTTCCAGTTGCTGTTGGCCCGAGGCTTCCCTTGGCTTTTGGCCACCTCACTCCATGGTCGCATGGCCTCCTTCTCTCCTCTCTTAAAATTCCCTCTGCTTCTCTTTTAAAGGATGTTTATGACTGCAGTTAGAGCCTACCCCAGTCATCTAGGATATGCTTCTTCTCTGAAGATCCCAAACTTAAGTACATCTTTTATCATATAAGGTCATATCCTTAGGTTCTAGAGATTAAGCTTTTTGGAGGGAGGAGGGCAATCACGTGTCATATCACCCGGCTTCCACTGCCCTCTGGTTTACTGTTGGGTTTGCCAGTGGGAGGCATCGGCAAGTAGCAGAGCGTAGGAGGAAAAAGAAGTCAAGATGTTTCTTCTCTTTTTCTCATTGCTTTAGCACAATGGTTTTGGCAGCAGCTGTGGGTCTCCAGAATTCCAGCTCTTTCCTGACTTTGATCAAACAATGTCCTTCTCTTTTTCTTCAGCCCTAGGCTTCCACCGTTGCTAGTCCTTGGGAGCCTGAATATCCTCTTAAATATGCCTAATCTCTGTAAATATGTCTTAATCAAATTCTTTTCGGCTGATTGTGCCTTCAGTTTCCTGCCATGATCTGAACTGATGGAGATTCCGAGAGGCAAAATTTTAATTTTCAGAACAGAGATACTCAGGTTACGTCCATCTAAGTTCAAGCGATGACCGGTGGGCACTGGAAGGTGATCAGCACACAGTACAGCCGTAGCAACTGGGCCACCCTGTGGGCTCTTTGGCAGTAAATATCCCTTGCTGCACTGTAATTATCTGCCGCTGCTGCTCTTGTTCCTCAGTACTTGCTATTCTTTTCTGTCTCACAGCTTCTATGGCCTCTTGGTGTCTGCTGCCGCCTGACTTCAGCTTTCTTCCTTCCCTCTGCACATCTTCTAGCTTCTGCCTCCTGCTAACAGCTGACTCCCTCCAGTGTACATCATTCTACTCCCCAAAAGGATCCGACTGGCTTGGCTGTTCACCATCAGGTGCAGGCTACTGGGCAGAGCTTTCTAGACAAACCATCTCATCAGCATGGACTTGATGCCCTAGATGAGGTGCCCCCTCCTGGCCTAAGTGGCTTTGTTTGGGATGGCAGAAAAAGATGATACACAATTTAGCATCCTATTAGAAACCCCTAAAAGGAGTTATGGGTGGGGCAGGCATTCTGATGCTTGTAAGAGAGAGGAGTGGGTTTTCAAAATCCACAAGTATATTTGTTGTCCACTTCAATAGCAGAGGTACAGTGGTCTCAGAAAAACACAACATGTACTTAGGGAAAAGTAAGCTGCCTACGTTAGCTGGTGGCATAAATCAAATAGAGAAACACAACAGCTGGTGTGACAGCTGCAGGTATAGGTGGCAACAGTGTATGGAGGGTCCTGAGTGCCGGGCTTTTGCTATTGCCATAGAGCCGTCCAAGATTAGTCTTAGAAAGCACTTAGGCATCATTCTATGGGCCGAGAAAGGATACTCAAGGTTTAGAACATGTAGGAGCAAGATAAAATCAGTTCTAAGACTATTTGCCCAACAGTGGCAATGGTATTCAGGTTAAATCAGGAGTAGAAAATATGAAGGCAGACAAATTAGGAAGCAATTATAATAGTCTCAGTGAGAATCATGGGGACTCAAAACCAGGACAGGCCTGGAAAGGAAGAGGAAAGCAGGTTCAAGACATTCAGGGAGCCGGGCCTGGTGGCACACGCCTGGAATCCCTGCACTCTGGGAGGCTGAGACAGTTTAAAGCCAGCCTCAGCAACAGCAAGGCACTAAGCAACTCAGTGAGACCCTGTCTCTACATAAAACACAAAATAGGGCTGGGGGTGTGGCTCAGTGGTCGAGTGCCCCTGAGTTCAATCTCCAGTACCAAAAAAAAAAAAAAAAGACATTCAGGAAATGAGAGGATTTTAGGGCTCAGCATCTTTTTAGTGCCAAGGACCCTTTTAATTGCTTTTCTTCCAAACAAGTTGCACTTTTTTTTTTGAGGGGAAATATTCAAATTCCCCTCATAATACAGACAATATTACTTTCAGGTACTCCTATCTTTTGGAACTCAGCATTTCTCTTTTTTATTTCTTTTTTTATACTTTTTTTATTTTTATTTTTATGTGGTGCTACCCCAGTCCCTTGAATACATTCTTAGGAGCTTGGCTTTGAGCTGAGAAGATTTAGGAAGTGATGGTTCCATTGAGAGTAACTGAACCTGAATATTTTAGCTCATGTTTTCTAGAAAAAATAGAACTCAAACCAAGAGATTAATGTAATGTTTCATTTAGGAGATGCAATCCCAGGGCAGTGAGAGTGAGAGAAAAAGGGAAGAGAGACAGAAGAAGATGGGAAGCAGCCACATGATGCTTGGGCCATCTGCAGAAGGCACTAGGTACACCTGGGCCGCCATGTTACAGTATTGCCAGATGGGTGGCATGGTCAAACTATGCCTCAGGTAAGTGCTCAGAGGAGAGAGGACAAGGAACCATCTTCCTGGTGCCTTCTCATCTATTTCCTAATGATCAAAACTCATCCTGGTAGGAAGGAATTTCCTCATACTCTGGGCCCTGTCCCCTGTTCTCACTGTTAGTCTCACAGCAAGCCGTATCCAGTGTTCTGTGGTGTGGCTTTTAATCTTGGTTGAGGAGAAGAGTGAGAAACCAGCATGGCAGACAGCTGGTGAGCTTGGCTGCCAGGTGGCAGCTGATGGGGAGGGCCAGGCGGAAAGTGGCAGATTTGGTAGCAGGACTCCATGGGCCCAAACAGAGCAAGTCAGCTGCAGCAGTGGCTGAAACAGAATAAGCAAATGAGGATATGTGAGATGGTGGTGAGAGTGTCTGCTAAGGCCCCTAAGATGTAGCTGATAAACTGAGAGAAGGCAGCAAAGGTGGAAACTTGCAGTTATGAAAATTCACTGTAGAATCACTTGAAATTATGGAAATCCACTCTAGAATTATGGATCCACTCTGGAAAAATAGTGCTTGGAGAGTTCCAGAGGAATCATTCATATGCCATAGAGGATTATATTCCTAGACAGCACAGCTAATGAGTGGAAACATGGGCTTTGGAGATAGGTAGAGCTATGCTTGAGTCTCACGATATATAATTTGGCCAATTAATCTTTCTAAGCTTCCATATCCTTACCATAATATGGTTGATGCTAATACTAGGAAACTCATGTTCAAGTATACAGAAAATGCTAAATAAATTGTGACTATTATACTCATTAATATGATTCTTAGACGATTCTGTAATCTTCCCCAACCTTCTCTTCTCCAGAAGGACACTACTGTGCTACTCCTAAACATTCCTTGAATGGGATGAACTGCTGGAGCCTGAGTCCTTTAGTTATTCTCAATGGCACTTGCTTCGGGATCACTCCACGCTCAAGGTCATGGAGCCCCAGAAGGGCTGGTGGCCCAATCAGGGTAGGACACATTATGCGCTAAGAAAGTAACACAATTAACCCATCACCTTTGGCATACAGATAGAACTATCTTGAATGGTTCATTTGTTGTTATACTTTTTTCCCTTTCCCAGTAGGAAAACAAAGTTTTATAGTCAAAACTTTGCTTTGGGGGCTCAGGTTATAGCTCAATGGTAGAGCTCTTGCCTACCACATGTGAGGCACTGGGTTCAATCCTCAGCACCATATAAAAATAAATAAATAAAATAAAGTTATTTTAAAAATCTTAAAACAAAAACCTTTGCTTTGGTGCCCCAAGAAAGCATCACTGAGTACATGAGTGTCATTAAAATCACGTAATAGGGCAGGGATTGTAGCTCAGTGGTAGAGCGCTTGCCTCGCATGCGTGAGGCACTGGGTTTGATCCTCAGCACCACATACAAATAAATAAAATAAAGATATTGTGTCCATCTACAACCAAAAAAAAATTTAAAAAATATCACGTAATAAACGTTCCTGAGAGACTTCAAAAATAGGAGATTACCTTATGTATGGTAAGTATCTGTATGGATACAGATCACATTTTCTTTTTTCCCATAAATTAAAACCATTTTGAATCTATCAGAAACATTAAATGCCAAGAGTAATATATACCTAAAGTATGTAAATACTTTGGAAATTTCTGGAAAGTAACAAAAACACATATTCCTCTTCTGTCTAAGACCCATACCATTCAGAGTAAATGCCACATCTTTCCCTCTCCCACCCAGGACCTCACCCAAGCTAGACAAGCTCTCTAACACTGAACCCCATCCTAGGGCTAAACACCAGATCTTTATCAATAGTCCTCAGTGACCTATGGGATCTGGTCCTCACTTATCAGACCTCACCTCTTACTACTGGGAAGAAGCACAGCGTACTCTGGTGCTTAAAAGCATCAATCACTGGAGACAGACCACTCAGTTCCAAGCCTAGCTATATCACAAAATAGCTATATGATTTGGGGGCAGTTATTTAACCTTCCTGTGCCTTCGTTTCCTCATCTGGAAAAGAGAAAAATCAGTGTTTACTTCCTATAGTTATTATGAGGCCTAGCTACTATTTTTTGAGTGCTTAAAATAGTGCTGTTAGTACAGGCTATTTGAAGTGTTGTTAGATAAATAAAATACTTCCCCTCCTTCACTGCATTCCAGGTACAGTGGCCCCCTTGCTGTGCCTCCAGCAGGCCAAACACACTCCTGCCCAATGGCCTTTGTATTTATTGTTCTTCCAGATGGCTACATGACCGACCAATTTCCTCAATTCTTTCAAGTCTTTGCTCAAACATCACTTTTTAAATGATGTCAATCCTATTTAGAATCGCAATTCTCTGTACATTCCCTGCTTTATTTTTCTCATTTGCAGTTGCCTATTTTTAGTACTCTATTTAATTTGCAAATCTGTTTATTTTTCACCTATCTCCTCCAACTAGTGGGCAGGGATGTCTGTTTTATTCTTTGATGTATTCCAAGTGCCTGGAACACAGTAGATGCTCAATACTATAGTCATGGACCACCTAGTGATATTTTGTCTAAAAGTGGACTGCATGTAGGCTGGTGGTCCCATAAAATTCTACCACCAAGTGACATCATAGTGAGCTCTATTTGTGTAAGAACACTTTGTGATGTTCACACAGTGACAAAATTGCCTAACCACACATTTCTTACAATGCATCCCATTGTTATTTGTGGAACAAATGAACCCACTGTTTCCATGTGAACATAAGTTGGAGTTTATTTTGAAGACTTTGATTTCACAAATAAGTTTCTTCTTCGTCTTCTTTTTTTTTTTTTGGTACCGGGGATTAAACTCAGGGGGACTCGACCACTGAACCAATCTCCAGCCCTATTTTGTGTTTTATGTAGAGACAGGGTCTCACTGAGTTGCTTAGTGCCTCACCATTGGTGAGGCTGGCTTTCAACTCATGATTCTCCCGTCTCAGCCTCCCAAAGTGCTTAGATTACAGGTGTGCACCACCACGCCCGGCTGTTTCTTTTTTTGGGGGAGAGAGCGCGGGATCAGGGATTGAACTCAATCAGGGGCACTCAACCACTGAGCCACATCCCCAGCCCTATTGTGTATTTTATTTAGAGACACTGAGTTGCTTAGCACCTTGCTTTTGCTGAGGCTGGCTTTGAACTTGTGATCCTCCTGCCTCAGCCTCCTGAGCTGCTGGGATTACAGATGTGTGCCACTGTGCCCAGCTATAAATGAGCTTCTTAATGTGCATGTAACATGCTAAAGATCTTCATCAAAGTTGTTGTCTTATGTTGAATAGACATGATATTCTTACAGCATTTTTTTTTTTTGAACTGGGGAATCAAACCCAGGGCTCTGCACATGCAAGGCAAGTGCTTTCCAGCCCCACCTTCTTACAATATTAAGAAAATGATTAATGAACTGTTGTTTTTTTTTTGTTTCTTGAAAGAAACTTAAAGGTAAGCTTTAGCTGAAACTTAAGGCAAACTACCTTTCATTCCTCATGAGCACCTTCAGAATTAATGAGATAGATGGACTCTTGATTAATTGCTGGTGGATCCTGTGGCACTGTGATTTATCCAGCATGACCTAGAAGTCATAACCTATCACCAGGCTACATAACAAAGAGAACTAACAGCACCTACTCTCCATCAGGTAAGCTGCTAGGCTCCACCTGTGAGGCAAATGTCATCATCACCATAGCAAGATAAACAAACCAAGGCCTACAGAGGCACAAATCACACACCTAACAGGTGCCAGGATTCAAACCATCAGTTACCAAAATCCATGCTCTTTCCAGTATCTCACTTTAAGTCTCAGATTTCTCATTTGTAATATGTAGAAACATTACTTATGCACAGAGTTGCTATGGCAATCACAAATAAACACATGTAAAGCAGAACACTCAATCAATGACAGCTTTCATTATGGCTATACTTTAGGAATGACAATGAGACCTATCCCCTTGGGGAACAATCACATAACTTCTGCAGGGAGGAAAACAAGAGCTCCGACTTAGCTGGATGACAAATGGGTCCTGTAGAGGTGGGTTAGTTGGAGTATGATCACATTTAACATTTCTGTTTTAATTTCTAGATGTTGAAAAAGTTTAACAACTTATTCGTTCTTTCTCTTACTAAGAGTTGACCTTAGGGACTCTCACTAGTCAAGTTTTGAGACAATTTGATCATGAAAATGTTGTTTGTATGGTTGTATAAAAATGATGGTTGCAGCCGGGCGCGGTGGTGCACGCCTGTAATCCCAGCACTTAGGAGGCTGAGACAGGAGAATTGTGAGTTCAAAGCCAGCCTCAGCAATGGCGAGGCACTAAGCAACTCAGTGAGACCCTGTCTCTACATAAAACACAAAATAGGGATGGGGATGTGGTTCAGTGGTCGAGCTCCCCTGAGTTCTTGCAAGGCTGGGGAAGTAGCTCAGTGGCAGAGGACTTGCCTAGCATGCACGAAGTCGTGGATTTAATCCCTGCCATTGGAAAAAAAAAAGATGATTGTATACAAAGCAAAAGTCGTGAACTTAAATGATTTTAAAAATGAGGGAGGGTAAAAGAGAAGAAATAGGAAAACACACCTTCTTTTTTATGGAAAAATGCCAGCTAATAAAAGTTGAAGAAACAATGAAACTTAAGAAAAACACAGTTGTGCAATCCCCAAGGTAATGCCTAATTCAAGCAGGGATCATCAGTGGATGGTAAAACCATTGAGTGAAGGTGACGGGCATTACAGGTTGAATTATATCCTCCCCTACCCCCAATTTTGATGTCCTAATCCCCAGAATATGCTTTTACTAGGAAACAGGGTCGATGCAGATGCAATTACTCAAGAGGAGGCCACAGGGAGTAGGGCAGGTTCTTAATTCAAAATGACTGGTATCCTTACTTACAGTAAGTGGCCATATGAAGACACAGGCACACAATGAGAATGCCACGTGAGGACGGAAGCCAATCTGCAGTGCTGAAGCTGCAAGCCACAGAACATCTTGGGCTACCACATGGTGGGAAGGCAAGGAAGGATTTTCCCCTACACATTCCCAAGGGAACACACTTTTTTCCTCCTACTTCCATCCTTTAGATGAGACATTTTTATGGTTTTAAGCTACCCAATTTGTGAGCACTTTGTTACCATGGGCCTAGGAAACCAAGACAATAGGGAACAGGATTGACACCATGCACCCAAGTATCACCCCACATTATGTAAAAGATAAGGGTTTCCAAGGGAGAGATCAGTCAGTTACCACTTAACCAAGGATCAAACTTAACATCACTAAAAGTGGGACAATATGACACTGTATATCTCCTAATATGGTGCAATATGAGCTGAGTGTGGTGGCACATGCCTGTAATCCCAGCACTTTGGGAGGCTGAGACAGGAGAGTTGTGAGTTCAAAGCTAGCCTCAGCAATGGCGAGGTGCTAAGCAACTCAGTGAGACCCTGTCTCTACATAAAACACAAAATAGGGGTGGGGATGTGGCTCAGTGGATGAGTGCCCCTGAGTTCAATCCCCGGTACCAAAAAAAAAAAAGAGTCACTCAGCATCACTGTGATAGACGGATTGCAATCAAATGGTAGAGAAAGGTAGTGTGTATTTCTCTATCATTTGATTCTGGGCTGGCTTTGTGACTTGCTTTAGCCAACATGATGCTGTTGAAGTGACAAGAGTGCCAAGTCTAAGAATAGGCCTTAAGAGATGTTCCCCCTTTCTTGTCTCTTGTCCTCCCAGAAGGTAGTTCATTAATCAATAATAACTAACTGGAATAGTTATCTATTTAATATTCTTGCTATTAGTTTAAATGGAAACTAGTCCTGAGGAAATAACCAGAAAAAATTACAGTGTGGGATATTCTACAAAACAACTGACCCTGATGCTGGAGAAGAGCCAGGGTCCTGGAAAACAAACAACGAAGTTGGGAGACTGTTCTAGATAGACTAGATGTGTTAGTCATCTTTTCATCATTGTGACCAACATACCTGACAAGAACAACCTAGAGGAGGAGAAGGTTATTTTGGCTCACAGTTTTAGAGGTTCAGTGCATGGTCGGCTGATTTCATGGCTGTGGGACTGAGGGGAGGCAGAACATCATGGCAGAAAGGCATGGCAGAGGAAAGAGGCTCAACTCAAGGCAGCAAGGAAGCACAGAGAAGAGGCTGAAGTGAAGATGCACCTTTCTAGGGTACACCCCCAGAGACCCACCTCCTCCAGCCACGTCCCACCTGCCTGCAGTTACCACCCAGTTAATCTATTCAAACTAGGATGGACTGATTATATTATAGCTCTCATGATATTTCACCTCAATATTTTTGCATTAACACTGCTTTTGGGGGGACACCTCATATCTAAATCATAACACTAGAACATGGTTTTCCAATCTTGGCATTCATTGACATTTTAGACAGGTAATTCTTTGTTATGGGAGCCTGGATCATAGGATAGTTAGCAGGCACCTCAGGTCTCTATCCACTAGATATCTGCTATGGACTAGATGAGGTTCATTACCCAAGGGTTCCTGTCTTATAAGGCTGGTGATGTTGAGAGGTGATAGAACCTTTAAGAAGTGGGGCCTAGTGGAAGGTGATTAGGTCATTAGTGGCCCTGGCTTTTGAAGGGATTAATGAATGTAATGCTTGCCAGACCCCAGTTCTTGCAAGTATGGGTTATTATAAAAAAGCTGCCCAAGGTGATTGCCCTTTCTGTACATTAGATCTCTTTTTCTCCACCATGTTGTGATGCAGCCAAGGGGGCCCTTGCCAGAGGTCAAACAAATAGGGCCATCTTATCTTGGGCTCCAAAACTGTGAATCAAACACATTTCTTTTCTTTATAATGTACCTAGTCTCAGGTATTTTCTTACAGCATCAGAAAATAAACTAATACAATGCCAGTAGCACCCTGAATCATGACAAACAAAAATGTCTCTAGATGTTGCTAAATGGCCATCTCAGGACATTGAATTAGAGAGGCAGAATCAAATGCAATGTACAGACCTTGTTAAGGTCCTGGATCAAAGAAAAAAAGCCTATGTAAGGCATTTGGGCAATTGAGGACATTTAAATACAAACTTAAAAGATTATTATTGAATCATTACTAATTTTCCCAAGCCTGAGAATGGTATTATAGTAATGTAGGATGCTGTTATTCTTAGGAGATGTATGCTGAGTTATTTAAAATGAACTATCAACTATAAGTAGAAGGAGTATAACTATCAACTATAAGGAGAATCGCAAGTTCAAAGCAGCGTCAGCAATGGCAAGGCACTAAGCAACTGAATGAGACCCTGTCTTGAAATAAAAAACACAAAATAGGGCTGGGGATGTGGCTCAGTGGTCAAGTCCCTCTGAGTTCAATCCCTGGTACAAAAAAAAATGTGTATTACAGAAAGAGATAAAGCAAAAATGAATAATATTAATTGATGAATTTAGGTGAAGAATATAGGGCATCTGTTGTATCACTCTTTCAACCTTTGTGGGTTTGAAAATTTTTAAAATAAAAAGCTGGAGTTGAGGAGAAGAGCTAATCACATTTCTACTAACTCCTTATTAATCTAATGTGTTGCAAGGAGCAGTCTGTTTTAAAGGAATCTGAGCATTCATTCAGTGTTTCCTGGACAATAAGCTAGCTCAAGCCAGGTGTGGGGGCCTAGAGCTGAGGCAGGGAGCTTCTCCCTGCCTGAGGAACTGTACACAAACTCAGTTTCCCCTGGGACCACTTGGCTTCCTTTCCCTTGTGTAGTACCCCACAGAACCCAAAGTCTAGGTGCTGGGCAGTTTTGTGTGCATTTCCCAGACAACTCTGGCAAAGCACTGGCACCAAAATCCAGGCTGTCTGGTGCCAAAATAGTCAGATTATTCCTTCTACTGATGACACTGCTCTTGCACTTGTATATACAAAAAAGAGACAAATAGAGGGAAAGGTGCCCTTCCATGTAACATACATGATTCTGTGAGGCCAGCTGGTTGCCTGGGGACAATGAGAGGATGGAGTCTCTGTGTTATCCCTTCTCTTACTGAGAAGGGCTTTGTAAGTTTTCTTTTTCCACAGTGAAACCTAATTTCTTCATCTATACTGTGTGACATAGTGGAATTCAAATCAAGCTACAACTGCACAGCGACCCAAATGCCTGACATCTTACATTTAAAACACTCGCAAAGCTCAGAAACTGAAAAAGAAAATGCTGATAAATGCATTTGTGTAAAACACTTAAAACTTTTATATGGTCAAAACAAAAATGATAACAGCAGCAAGAAAACACAGTAAACAGAGCCCATGATGAATGGCAAAGTAGAAAAAATGAGCTGCAATCCAACAGAAAAGTGGATATTTATTTATTGCACAAAGAGAGTTTATAGTCTTACCAGAATAAAATGATCAGAAAAACAGATGAAGAATATGAATAAATGTTTCATGAAGAAAACAAAAAAGGCAAAAATTACTTGGAAAAAATGTGCAATTTCATTAGTGCTTAGAAAAATGCAATTCATGACAGCATGCTGACATTTTTCCTATGAGAAAAAGTTTAAAGTTGGATAAAATTTAATTTTAGCAAAATTATAGTGGAACATACACAGTTAATGGAAATGTGAATCAGAACAACTTTATTGGGGTTACAATTTGGGAACATCTAACCCAACTTTAAATGTGCATATATTATGATCCAGAATTTCTTCAAAAGGAATTTATCCTACAAAGTTATACAAGTTACCAATGATATGTATATAAAGATATTCATGGAAACATTGTTTATAATAATGGTATAAGTGTAAAAAGATTAAATGTTCATTGGGGCAATGGTTAAATAAATTCATGGCATATCCAATGACTAAAAGATCTACATATGCTGACATGAAAATATTTCTGATACATTATTAAGTGAATAAAGTACAGGGAACACATTATATAATCTGCTGTGTTAAAATTCTGTATATATCATATATCCTTCCTTGGAAAAAATATACAAGAAATAGTTATCAGTGCTTGCCCTATGGTAAGAGTAGGAAAGATATTTTTTCCCCTTCCATTTTAAGCCATTTTTGAAGTTTTGGTTTATTTTTATTAAGGTCATGCCTTACTTTTCCAGTTAAAAATATACAGATTGTGCTTTGAAACAACTTTTAAAATGTCAATCAGTGCCCCTTTCTGATAAGTTTACAGAAAATATTTTCATTACTGAACAGGATAAGGTTGTGTGTGGGTTAACTTGCTTTATGCTGAAGATGCAAATATGCAAATGATACCAAGCCACTGCAACTATGAGTATAATTTTTAGAATCTAGAACCTAGGAAGGTTACATCAGAGCAGTTAGCAAGTTCCTTTAGCAGTCTCCGGCCATTGACCCTTATGTGGCCCAGGCCCAGCCTTCAGCAAGACTCCTATTTAGAACGTGAAAGTGGTGCAGCAAAGGAGGGGTAATGTGATAAGACATTTTCTTTTCCCTTCTCTTTCTTTTCCTCTCTCTAGAGTTTCTTTAGGAACATGAAATTAAATATGTAACCAGGATTCAAAGATATTGAGCTCTGGGAAATTTTTGCAAAGGTGTTTGGATGATTCTTGCTCTCCACAAACGCGCAATGTCCGTGCCTGACTGCTCCTCCTTAAAGCACCCAAGGTATTCATCTGAGAGAACAGCCTCTATCAGGGGAACATTTTTTTTGTTCTAAGTGGCACATTCAGTTCTTGGTGCAGGCTCACTTAATTCCTATTAGTCATTTCACAGCTGTATCTGGGGAAGAGAAAATCTCAAATACTTTTGGCTGATTTCACAAGTAAACTAAAAACAAGGCCTTTCACAGTTCCCGTTTGTTTATAATTTTCAAGTCAGTAAAACATGTCTGTCTTGGTGGCTGTTTCTCCTGAAGTTTCACTGACCTGCCTTCTGCTCTCCTCGCGTACCAGGCTTTTTGCCCTCATGTCACAGGTGGATGCTGGGCCACCCACCCTAGTTTGTAATTAAATTGATGGTGCCATTTTTGTTTGGCAATTTATGATTCTAAGGTTATTCAGGGACACTGTTTAAAAACATAGGTCAACTACCAAGTGAGACATCAGATCTGATCATAGGTTTGCTATTTTTTTGGTTTTTTAGGGACATTAGATGAATGCACAAATCTGTTATTGTAGCATTGCTATGAATACTGAAGATGCACATACGGGGATCATTAGTGTAGATTGGTTTGTGACAGCTGGCCCTGATTTAGTTATTTCCTCAAGAAGACACTTTAAACAATTATTGAAATGCCTCCCCTCTGTAATTACAATAATAATGATGATGATTTTGCAACTGAATATGCAATTCAGGGTATATACACTCAACTACTGTTTTTAGCTTGTTGCTCTTTCTGCACTGATGTCAGCTGCTGCTGTCAGAATTATTGGAGAATAGAGAATTATTTTTCTATTGAGGGTCAATAAACTACATGAAAAAAGTAACCTAAGGCCAATGTAGAAAGTTATTAAAAATAATTATTATAGGGCTGGAAATGTGGCTCAGTGGTAGATTGCTTGCCTAGCCTGTGTGAGACTGTGGGTTGTATTCCTAGTACTGCAGAAAACAAACAAACAAACCACACACACACACACACACACACACACACACACATATATATATATACACACACGTGCACACACATATTATGGTTAGTATTTTAGTAGTATTAACTATGAGCAGTTTTTTTTTCTCTTTGGCAAGTGAAATATATTTTCAGTACTTATCTGCTTTCAAAATTAACAAAACAGCTTATTTAATAATTGTAAATATCTGCCAAGGCCTTTTTTCTGTACTAATTAAGGAGCTGTAAGGGAAAGATGATAAAATAGAGGAGAAAGGTGTGGGCCATGGAAGAGAATAGAGAGTAAGAGAAAATGAGACAGATACAGAAAGAACAGCGAAGCCCAGAGAGCAGTGAAAGATGAACCAGGAGTGAGGGAGAGGAGGTGAAGGAGATAGCCAGGCAGGAAGAGAGAGAAAGGGGAGGAGAAAGATGGATACAGAAGGAAGAGAGGGAAAAGACAGAGGAGTTTGGAGAATTTCTTTTTTTAAATACTTGTTTGCTTTGAAGACCAGTGGGGGATCTCTGGAGCGTGGCCATTACTCTCTTTGAAACACTGATTAACTCCTGTTCACAACACTTTATGTCACTGTAGAGCTGGTGGATGAGGTGGGAAAGTCAACATGGACACCTTTCAAAGTGGATGTCCAAGCTGGCCACCACTAGCAGGTTTCCTGATGCTGGCTCCTTGGGAGAAATTTCTAATGAAAGAATCCTGGTGGAGGAAACAACTTGCAGCTTCCTGCCTGTTCATTCTAAAGCAGGAAGATCCTCAACCTTTGCTGTACATGGAAGTATTTTCAGGATCTTCAAAACAATACATCAAGGCCTAAGCTCCACCTCTAACATGAAATTGGTTTGGAGCGTGATGTGGGAGTTTTAAAACTTCTAGGTGATTCCAATGCAGGGCTAAGGGAGAAATGTTACTTCTGGGCTTCACTCTGAATGTGCTTTCCAGAGAATTCCATTATAACGCTGGCTAGTTTTTGGCCTGTGAATGCAGTGACCCAAATATTCAATTGGATAAAATTAAGCCAAAGGTTAGAGGTTCTCAAACTTCGTGGTATGTATTTAGTAACTAAAAGTTGCTAAAAATTAGTTGTGTAGCTGGGGAGAATGGAAGATCATTTAGAGCTTATTTGGAAATGTACAAGAAGAAAATAAATCAAAATTACCAACATGATAAGAAAGCCCTGTATAACAATTTGCATTTGGAAATAATTTAACTTGATTCCAACATTACGAGGGCATCTGGTATCATTTTGATGGCAAATTTCAGTTGACCTTGGAGTGATCTCGCATGTGGGGGAACCAAGAGACATGGTTTGCTTCCTTTTTGCTTGTTTGCTATACTCTTGCTCATCTCATCTCTTGCTGACCTGGACAGCTTTGTGTCCCCTTGCTCTCTGACCTGCCCTCTGGGTTCCCCATTCCAGTGTGGAGCCATTTGGAATTTGCATCACCAAGATCTTCTATCTCTTTCACTCTCCAGTACCCTGTGTTTAGCAACACTGAGATAATTAACCTGCCTATCACCTGTGCTAATATTCTCACAGGGAGCCGGTAGAGGAGGAAGCCGTCCCCAGTTAGCCTGGTCCTTTCATGCCAGGTAACATATTCATGTTTCCATTTATAGTGGCTTTTGGAAGCCAAAGCTCCTAATCCAGAAGGGATTCTAATATGACACCTTTGATTTGAAACAAAAGAAAAGATTACCTTTACAGACCCATAGGGGCAAATATCTGTAGGACTATGGGATTATTTCTAAATGATTCTACGATATTATAAGGATAGCTGTCATTAGGAAATATGATATTCAGCCTGTGGACTTACAAAGATAATACTACTGCTACCACCACTAGTATTATGTTTCTTGTTTTTTTGCCATCCGTTTCTGAATATATATTACTTCATTTAGTATCTATTTGACTAAGCTCCTTAATAGCCAGGTACATTCCCAGCACCTGGCAAATGGGAGGTACGCAATAAGTGTTTACTGAATTAACAGATGGAAGTTAGATGCAAGGAATGTGAGCCAGAGCAAGCAGGATGGAGTAGGGGGAAAAAGAAGAACTACTTCTACCTGGTCCTTCACAAAGACTGGACTGACCCTCTGGCTGTGGCAATGGAAGAAAAGCATAGAAAGATCCTGACTAAACAATTTCCTTAAACCTTTCTACCCTGGGAGGGTTGGGATACTCTTGTTGGAGCCAATGTCACTCTTCCCCAAAGGGCTTTTAATTTCAAATACACTAGGAATCAGTGTTAATTGCTCTTTTGAAATATCATTTTGTTAGCTTCATTTAGATGGGGTAATTTGCAAAGCAATACCTAGCAGCTGACAGTTTGTCCATAGCTGTGTGGTGTCCAGACGTTTCCTGGGATTTCTGCCCACCTCCTATGCAGCTGGCAGTATCTGCCAAACTAGGATGTGTGTTCAACTGGGATTAACTTGGAACCAGCAATGTTTTGTGGGGTCTGAGATTTTAAGAATTCTGAAAGGGTGAAGGCCCAGCCCCATTTAATCCATAAAATAAAGGTGCAGTAACATATAAATTAAGAATTAGCAGGTGTTGCCAGGTGCAGTGGCTCATGCCTGTAATTCCAGCAACTTGGAAGGCTGGGGCAGGAAGACTGAGTTCAAAGCCAGTCTCAGCAACTTAGCAAGGCTTTAGGAAACTCAGTGAAACTCTGTCTCTAAATTAAAAAAAAAAAAAAAAAAAAAAATATATATATATATATATATATGTGTGTGTGTGTGTGTATATATATATATATATATATATATATATATATATATATATAT